>PVJX010000562.1:46233-174380 GCA_004027295.1 Dolichotis patagonum | reverse complement strand
CCAAATGCACATATGTAAATACCATATAGTCTCCCTAGTGTGAGAGTTGGTGAGAGTATATAAGATTTTATGGTAATTATGATCTCCCATTTCATTGCTTTGAAGCCTTTCTATGTTTTCATTCATCAGTTGGAATGGTTTTAATTTGTTTTGTTTGATTTTATTATGTGTGATGGTATAAACAGCTGTTTTGAAAAAAATAAAACATTATGGCAGCCATTGCTGATTTAATATCATCTTACTTAGAAGTCCTACCATGCTTCTACTCTGCTATTACCATCAGTTCTATCATGTTGTGTCTTATTGAAATTTTAATATATGTGATAGTATAAACAAATTTTAATTGAAAATGAGATATTATAGTACCCATTGATCATTCTCTGTTATTTGGTTCAGAATACCCTGTAATTGTTTCATTCTTTTGAATGGTTTTATACTATTTTTTTAAGTTTAATATTATTGTATTTTAAACTATGCTCAACTATAGCAGAGAAAGAGATATTTTGACAGCTACTGTTAATGTCCTATTGTCTTATTGTAAAGTGCTATATTGCTTATGTTGTTCTGTTCTGATCTGTTTTGTTCTGCCCTCTTTTGTTTTATCTGCTTTAAAATAAAAAAGAAAGAAAAAAACGTTGTAACAAAAGCAAACAAACTCAGTTTCTGAAAAGAGATTAGAAGACAATTTTGGGTTGGACCCCAGAGCTGATAAAACAACTCCAAAATAGGACATCTGATGTTCCCAGGTAACCTAAGAAAGTTACCTACATGTGACATTTCTTAGCACTTGGCCTTGGAGCAGATACCCCAATCATGAGGGGTGCTGTAAAAAACCAGTGGAATCAGAATCCACATGAACAATAAGCTATGAGATGCTGGAGAAGGAAATGGGAGGAAACTAGTCATGACAGGCATATCAGGAAAAATTTGTCCATCCCACATAGAGCAGATTGTCCTGTAAACATCACCCAAGGTTGGGGGGTTCCCATGAGTCCAAGATTGCTATATCACTGTAGAATTTATGTCAATAAATAGGTTTCCAGAGGCACAATGAAGACTCTGAGCAGGGACACAGCTATGAGGAGCCCCTCTGTTCAGAGACAGTCTTTGCCATTGTTAGTCTGTGGTTCCCCTTTTCCTTCTCAGGTATGAGAGGCATGGGGTTATGTGACAGGTTCTGTGGCATGGAAAAGTTCTGTGATGACATGGTTCTACCTGGGAAAACTACTTGAGCCTACACTTAGAATTTCAGTATCCCATGCAGAGGCACAGCATCCGGTCTGAGATTTACTTCCCCCAGGCAGCACAACAGGAGCTAATGGGAAACACAGGGCACCAAATGAGCTACACAAAGCAAAGCAACTGAGCAAAACGGGGGGACTTGAAACCACAGCTGAAAACACAGACCTCAAAGCAGCCCAGGTCCCACCCATGGAACACAAGCAGGGCAACTGTCTGATAGAATAAAACCTTTAGAGGGAGCTGGATTAGCCAAACTTCTAGGATAAAATTAAATTTTTTCATTTATCAAAACCCAATACAATTAGGATTCAAATGAGAAAATGCATGAACACTGAGGTAAATCAGATGCTAGAAAGTTATGATGCAGATATTAATGCAGCCACCACACAACTGCTTCCAGAATCAGTAACACTCCCTTAACAAAGGAGAAAAAATGAAAAGAAGCTATAAATCCAAATTAATATTACAGAAAAAGAACAAAAAATGAATTTTAAAATGTTATCAACAGTCAAGTGGAAATCAGATTAGTAAATGTGAAGATAATTGAATGTAACCCACCAATGTGAAAAACAGATAGAAAATAAACTAAAAAAAAAAAAAACCCTAATAAAACCCCAGTGAAATGTGGGGAAAACAATAAACATCCAGTACTGGTTGCATCTGAGTGCCAGAGAGACAAAAGAAAATGTGTATAAAAGGATATTCAAAGAAATAATATCTCAAATCCTCTGAAACTTGTCCAAACATGCAAATGCATTTATTCAATAAATTTAATCTATATTAATCTAAAATTAGATACACAGAAATCAGTGTTATGGCATGACATGGTGAAAGCAATAAAAGCTGGTCAAATATAAGATAGAAAATATTTTCAAAAAAAGGCTAGAGAGAAACAATGCATTTGAATTGGTGAACACAAATTTGAATGTTCTGTTTATTTCTTCTTCAGAAGCCAAATGAAACTGGAAGAGGTAAAAGTTTTAAGAGCTGGAAGAAATTTGTCAACTATAATTCTCTATCCAGTTAAACTAAACTTAGGTAGACAGAGGAAATTAAGACATTTTAAGACTAAGGAAAACTGAAACCACGTTTTTCTATCAGACTCTTACTTAAACATTGTAGAAATAAACTTTGTAGTCACAAAGGAAATGATAGAAGAATCTTTGAACATCAAGGAGAAAAATAAGAAAGCAAAAGAGCAGAAGTATGGGTATGTACAATAGATAATTCATTTGCTTGATTTAGAAATCATGTTTTAAAAAATTATTACTAAATATATAGCATTGTATTACTATACTATGGATTACTGCTGAAAGCTGTTAGGAAAGTGGATAGGGTGACGCAAAGACACAGGAAGGTATAAGAGGAGGGGTGCTTGTGGCAATCATATTATGTAGCATCTTAAATTTGTAAGGGGGTGAATAAAAGTGACAGAATTATGTAGAACTAAATGCATCTGAACAAATGAATAAGTAAAACCAAATACATCTGACTAAGACTGTTGTATTTTCAATGCTGTTGAAATTATACTACAGTTTTCCAAAACACTGTCAGTAAAAGGAACATTGTTTCTTAAAACATAATATTCATCTACATGCAATTGAGTGTACATTTCTAAAAAAGATACACAATGATGTCATCAAAAAATTTCCTTTCTCTACTTATGACTCCTTTCTCTTGTGTAATTAATTCTAATGCAGGGCAATGTTCTATCTTTCTGATTTAATCAGGAGAACACTCAGTTCTTAAATGATGCTTATTACTTGTGCTTTTTCTAGGTCTTGAGGTCACTGATGAAAACTGGCCTACACTGATTATGCTGGCCTCTTTGATCAGTCCAGATCCTGGCATCACTCCCTTCCAGAGTGTGAGGGAGGGATGCCTTGTCAAGCCCCAGAGCTCTCCCCTCATTGTCCCGGGGCACCCTGTTGTGGATTTTGTTAGTGCTCTGGGACTCAAGGTGCAAACAGCTTGTCCTTTGCAAACTTTGAAGCAACAAACATCAGGTAATCTCTCTTTTACTAGATTATGGCTATGATTCCACTTTTTAAAGAATAACTACTCTCAATACCAGCATAAAAAGGTTTATTCTTCTATAAAGAGGCAGGAAACCACATATCTTGCCAAAATGAGATTTCAGCACCATCCCTTCACTTCCCACTGGTATCGTGTTCCTTCTGCATGAAATATCACTTTTAGGGGGAGTAAACAATTACTTTAGCTTTGTACATTTTCTTAATTTCAACTGCTTTTTGAAAAATATATTCTCGCAGGTTGTGCCAAAGATGGCGGACTGGTAGGTAGAAGGAAAGGGACCCTCTCTGAGAGAGACAGCTTAAATGCCACAATAAAACACCCTGGAGAGACCCAAACAGAGAGAGATGGATCTCAGAACCCACAAAGAAACTAAAGTGCGAAAAAAACGCTCGAATATGAGGTCCTAGGTCTACCATAAGAGAAGTTAAATTCAGCGAGCACAGCACTCCTCCAGCTGCCTGAATCCCTGCCATAGACCTGACAAAGCGATCTGTGCCGAAGCAACTGGCTTGAGCCACCAGAGTATGGAGCTGAACAGCCCTGCATGCAGCTCACCAGGACCAGCCCTGCATGTGACCCACCCAGAGGCACCATGAATTCGCACCACAGCCATGCTGAAGTCAGAGGTCAGGGAGCCCAGCAGTTCTTGGGGACCAGCATCAACACGCGGTGAGTGATGGGAATAAGACCCTCCCACGGGAAAGGGGCAACTGACTGGACAACATGTTGGATTTGGGCAGGAGAGTCCTAAATCCATAAGGAAGTGGCTTCAGTTGGTTGCTCCCCTCGACGAGTGGATTGGTGGAATCTGCTTGGACTGGGCCACGCCCCTGGTCGGGACCCAGTGAGTTGCTACAAATTAATTCCCTGAGATCGGCACACACTGACGCAGTGAAGGCCTGCAAAGGTTGACTGGCCCGGAGGGGAGGAGCCAGCGCACACTGCCCATGCTTTAATCTCTGATAGCTGACTGAAGAGGGCAAAAGCTCCTAGCCTGCGCCCTCTAGAGGTGCCCTAACCTACAAGAAAAGGGGCTGGGAATTACACTGTACACTTGTATGAAAGGAACCAAAAACATGACGAAAGGGAGAAATAAGAAAAAAACCCCAGCCCCCAACCCTGAGAACATTGATCCAGGAGAGGTAAATACAAAAGAGATTGAGGGCAGCAAAAATGCAACATAAAACACAGTGTTAGCTGACATAAAGAAATATATTCAGGACCTTGTAAACGGGACCAAAACTGAAATATTAATTAAAATTAAACAAGAGATAAGTAGATTAATAAAAGAAAGGCTGGGCACCTCTCAAGAAGACACAGACAGAAGAATGGAGGAACACAAAAGGCAAGAAAATTTAATGAAGAATACAGAATAAACCTAGAATTCATGAAGCAGATTCAAAGAGATTATCAGGAAACTAAAGACTCCATAGAAAGCTGGCAAAAGTGTTTGAAAGAAACCAAAGATAGACAATCAAAAATTGAACACAGGCTTGCAATGTGTGATCATGAAAGGGAAGATCTCTTAAAAATAACAAGGGAGCAGGCAGTAAAGATACAAAGACTGGAAGATGACAAGAGAATCTATAACTTAAGAATAAAGCATGTGAATGAAAAAGCAGGAATCAAAACAGAGGAATTACAAAGGTTAATCTCAGAAATTATTAAGTAAAATTTCCCAAGCATAGAAAAAAGAAATGATATGCAGAGGTATGAAGCACACAGAACTCCAGCCACCTACAACCCAAACAGAACTACACCCAGACACACAATAATCAAGATCCCAGAAATTCAATGTAAGAACAGAATATTAAAAGCCATCAGAGAAAAGAAACAGATCAACTATAAAGGAAAACCCATCAAAATCACGGCAGACTTCTCGACACAGACCATCAGGTCAAGAAGAGCTTGGAGTGATGCAATTCAAGCCCTGAAGGAGAACAATCTCCAGCCCAGATTGATGTATCCTGCAAAACTCTCTCTAGAAATTAATGGAGAAACAAGATGCTTCCATGACAAAGAGGAGCTAGGAGAATATGTGACCACCAGTCCAACCCTACTAAAAATACTGAAGGACATTCTAGGGAGAGAGAACAAGAATATGAGCATTTCAGGAACAGTGGCAGAGAGGCCTCAGTGAACAGGGCAGATAGTGGAGTGGAACAGAAATGTAGACAACCAATGGCAGAAAAACACAATAACAGAAATATGGCAGAGAAGATTGGCTGTAAAATCTAGTATAGATGGCCTTGAAATATTAACAGAGAGAAACACAGGCAGAGTAGATCAGGAGATAGGGCCTATTGAGATGCTCTATATAGGGAGGCAGTGGGACTCAAAACAATCAGTGCACCCTATGGGAGTGAAAGTGGAGGAATTGTCTAAAAAAGGGAGGCAGAGGATACTGTTAATTGGGTAACAAGTTTTAAAATTTACATTATTCTCATCACTTTGCTTAGATAGATTACATGCTGTTTCAGTTTGTCTACTTACACTAGACTTGAGGATATGGTCAGCTATCCACAAAATAAGAGGACATATTATGTAATCATCTCTAATTTCATATCAACCTAATCTGAATCCCTGTATAACTTATACTATCTTATTTTGACTGGTCTTATTTGAATCTGGTTTGTTAGATTGCTACTCTGTATTGACTGATTTTATTTAAATCTGTTATGATTGATAGCATCAAGTCTAAGAGTATAGGCAACTACACTAAAGATGACAAGATTCACTAAGGTACCCAGTCTGGTTTGATTATTACTTGCTTTTGAAGTCTTATAATGTCTCCAATGCTTCATTTTTATTAATGTTGTTATATACTGCTGAGACATCATGGTAACCATTGTAGATCACCTAATATTGCGGTTTTATGTGACTTTTTTGCCTCATGCTTTTCTAGGAATTGTTTTGTGCTATCTTGCTTTGTTTTGTTTTTACCTCTAATACAGAAAGGATAGGTATACATTTAGAGACTCATGCATGTGTAGAGCTTATAAACAGTTTATAAGAACCAACTATATAACACATGTTGAAATGAACAACTGCTTTGTAGAAAAAGAGAAATTACAGTACCCAGTGCTCATTCCATAATGTCATGATGTGAAATCCAGCAAAACTATCACTTTTTGTTCAAAGTGATTTTAGCTTGCTTTGTCTTGTTTAAGTTCAACACATATGAAGGTATGGACAGCTGTTTTGAGGAGAATGAGAGACACTATGTCAGCCATTCTTGGCTTCCCTAATGTTTGGTCTTGAAGACCTGAAATACCCTCCTCGTCCTGCTCAAATCAATCCCATACTAGGTTGTTTCATGTGAATTCCCTATATGTGACAATATGGACAACTATTTGGAAGAAAACAGGAGTCAATATGATAGAGAGTGAATATCCCTGATTGTCTAGTTTTGAAATTTATGTCTCTTACATTGTTTTCTTGTGATCCGCTTTGTTCTGTTTTGTTGTGTTTAATTTTACCCTATTGATATAATTGCATGTATATTTGAGTGGGTAAGATGGATGACCATACTGCTGGTTTTGTCAGATAGTGGAGCAGAACTGTTAACAGTCTCACTGTTTGAATGTCTACTTTACATGTTTTAACTTTGTAACTTGAACAACTATTTCCAAGAGGTTAGTATGTAATTTGTCAAGTAATAATTTCTTAGGATTTTTTGTTTTTGTTCTTTTCCTTTTTTCCTTGAAATACTGTATTGTTGCTACCCTTTATTCTGTTTTGTTTTGTTTTGCTTTTTTTCTCTTTAAATAAAATTTAAATATATATATATATATATACATATATATATATGTATATATATATATTCTCCAGATGTAGAATAATAATTTAGCAGTCTTTCCCTTCTCTTTCATTTCATTTGAAGTTTTCTTTGAGGAAAGTACAGACACAACTGCTTCCTTATTCACAAAATTTCTGATGAAAAATTTACTGTAATTTGTATCTTTGTTATTCTGTCCATAGAACAATTTTTCCTTTGGTTGCTTTGAGAAATTTTTTTATCACTGTGATTGGGCAGTTTTTGAACCAGGTCTAGATTTAATGTTTTTGTCTTGCATAGTTTTAATGGATTTCTCAACTATTTGGTTTTACTCTTTTAACTGAATTTGTGAGGCTCTGTTTTTCAGTATTTTTTACTTTTTCCTTTTGCCTTTCTTCTCCCATGACTCCATTAGGTACTGCCTTGATATTGGTGTTAGGAATGTTTCACATGTCTTACTGCTCCCTGACACCCATTTCTGTAACTGTTTTCTGCTTTGTGTTGGACAGTTTCTATTGGTGCATCTTCAATCTCACTGCCTCTTTTGCCTCAGCAGTTAATCAGCCAGCCAGATCATGAAGTTTTGGCTTCGTCTCAGGTCTTGTAGCTCTTTTCTAGTGAATTTGATGTGTTTATATATGATTTAGGATATACTTAGCCACTGGAAAATACAGAAAGCATTTACAAATAAGTTTCCCTAAGTCAATTTTGGGTGATATTCTGTATAGATTCATTTTTTGTTCTTTCTGATATACTTTATTTTTCCCTGACTTTTTGTATATCTGAAACTTTTGGTTGGGTATGAATCATTTTGAATGTTACCCTTGTTGACTGCTATTCTTGTATCCCCGTAAATATTATTGATACTCTTTCTAGTATGTACTTCAGTTACTAGAAAACAATGTGATCCTTTCATGTCTTAAGATTTAGATATTACAGAGACTTTTAAGATGAAAACATCAGTGAAATGTTTAATTTAGGCTGAATTCATCCCTATCCTTGAAAGAACACTGGTCTTTTTATTCTACTCAGTGCCTGAGTCACGGGGTGTCTTGGTGGGTACAGGGATTACTGAATTATTCTTGCTTAATTGTAAATCCTGGACATTTCAAACCTTTTGGATTAGGATAACACACACACACACACACACACACACACACACAGGTGTGCACTGAGTGGATCTCTGATGGAAATTCATTAATTTCAAAGTAGACCCTGCAGATTTCTGTGCATTTATCAATCTTCCAAACCCTCCTTGGCAGGTCTCTGTCTTGGAAAGACTATCTGCCTTGATCTACCCTTATGCTCAATCCATTATTTTTCTCAGAGAGTTTGACTTTTATAATAGCCTAGAAACTGTCTTGAGACATCTGTAATTTAGGTTGACCATAAAAAACAGAGTATCTATTTCCCTTTCTCCAATAGCATTATTCATTTTGCCTATGTACACTGTCTAAAAACTCTAACTTTCCTTCCTCTTTTCTGATCAATTTTTTTTTCTGTTTCAGGTGTAATAGGAAATCCCACTCTGTGTTACTCCATTTTGACCAAATGTGACAGCTTCTGTTCTACAAGTTTAAAAATCAAAAAACTCCTATGAGGTGCTAGCATATTTCTGTTGTACAATTGAGAAAATTTAAAAAGCAGAGAGACCAATGCTTGTGTCTTCACAGTCAGCTTCAGAGGAAGAGAGCAAAGACTGAAAAATTAGTTCCATAGACTGCCAAACCCTGTGTACTCCCTTCCTAGGAAGAAACCATTAAAGAGTGTTTGACAGAACACTGACTGTGATGTCTGCTCCCTGTGACAATGCAACAGTGCAATCATTCTTTACTGGGATGCCTTACACTTTATGATTCAGCTCAGATGACATTGCTCCTGGCCAGGTTGAAAGAGTCTCTCTGCTCACATAGCACTTTGAAAAGGACTCTACCATTTTTATTATCACAGCTGTCTTTACCTTTAACACATAACTTAATTTAGGGTACGGGCTGCATATATTTTTGTACTTTATTGTCCTGTACTTGGCAAAGAGCACAATGCCCAGCCCATAGCAGGTGCAGTCTGGGCATGTAGCACTGAACTAACTGCTTACAGCTTTCTTAAAGCAAGCCTATCTTAAAAATGACTTGCAGGATGCACTGCAGAATAAATCTGCATGTTAAATCACTATGTGTTCCATAGACCTAAAAAGTATCCCGTTTAATTGCGTGTTATATCTCTAACTTTGCCATTAGTTGAAATAATTAAGAAGTGTAAGCAAAACAGATTATATTCTAAAATTGAAGGGAGGAAGTTTCCAGGACTGTCTTTGAAGACACACTAAGCTATAATGGATCATTTAGGTCTGTGCTGTTGCACACAAACACAAACTCACATGGAGAAACTTGTGTCAAGATCTGTCAGGATCCTCTGAGCACACACCGCTGGGAACTCTGGGACAGCAGTAAGCACTCCCCAGCTTTGATCATTTTCCTCCACCTCTACTCAACAATTAGTCCTTCTCAGACACCTTGCCATCCTGAAGTTCCTCTTGTTTAAAAAGAAGACAAGGCTATCAGCACATGGGCTTGTGGTGAGTGTTAAATGAGATTCAAGTGAAAAAAAGACTGCTGACTGGACAAGACAGACCCATGTTCCCCAACCAGTGCAAGCTTGTTTCTGGTTAGCAACTGTTCAATGAAAAACAGACAAAGCATCTGTCCAATGAGGTGACAGTACAGGACAGACACTCACTAAGGACATCCAAATGGACATAATGCATAGTAGAAGCTGGGACATCAGACTTGTAATTCACTTTATTTCTCATCTACCAGTGAGTGATCATAGAAAAGGACATCTGCACTGGAATTTGTCTGAGTGACAAATAGCTTGGATTGTATAAAATCTTTACGCTTGAAGGATTATGTTAGTTTCAGTTATTCTTCACTGATTAAGAAGAACAAAATTCTAGTGTAGAATATAGCATATGGCTCAATATGTGATAAATATAATTATTGGCTTGAAGACATAACTTAGAATAATTCTAGCTCTGATTTCATAAACCTGTATTCTTTTTGTAAGATAATTTATTAGTATATGCATGCCCTAAAAATCTCGAAGGTCCTTTTTAGTTTCAACGTTGTATTTAAGGCTGTCGGCTCATTACTCTATGACATATGAACTGCTCCAAAGCAAATTCACATGCTACAAATTGTGATCTAACTCCTTCTGGTATGGACATGTGAAAATCAGCATATATTATGGATATTATATATGATCAAATGACTTATTTGCAATAGATCCCATCGTGAATGATGACAGAGCAAAAGGAACAAGTAGAAAGATGGCTTGGTGATGCTGTTTGCCTGTTTGCATTATCATGAGACTAGGAAGTGAGCTTTCAGGACTCACACCCACATATTTCAGGCCAAGTCCCAAGAACGTTAGTTTAGTAAGAGAGTGGTGCGCAGGTATAGTTAATCATGAGGTGAAGCTGCTTAATCAAAGCGGATGATTATAGAATGGATATATAGACCAGAATATGGTGAATTTCCCATGACATCTGTGATTCTTTGAGAACTGAATTGGTGATGAAGAGCTAAGATAAATGAGTTAATATTTAAAACTCTCCAAGTGCAAAAGTTCTGGAAGATGGCTAGATCCACAATCCAGCCACAAAGGTCAGTGGACCGTGTTACATAGATGAAGATCAGGAGATCATTATTACAAACTGAGCTGGCCACAAGGATAAGGAGGTTCTGATGGCAGGAGTTTGAAGCACCGATCAATGCAGTGGTCTGCTATTAAGGAAGATGAAATTATGACCAAAAGATGAATACATGGGAAAACACAAAGTGTGGTGGAAATTTTCAGAATACATTTCTAAAAAGCAAAGGGCTTTTGAAAGAGGAAGATTTTTAAAACTGAAGTAGGGAGACTGTGGAAATGGGTTGCACAACCTAGCCTTGTGACCCATTAGTCTTCAGGGGAAGCAGGTCAGCAGAGGCAAGAAAAGACAAGTGCACAGACTGGAGTAAGCCTGTGTGTCTGCAGAGAGACTGCAATTTTTCTGAAAAATACATGACATGAGAAACACTGCTGCTTTATCTTTCTTATTTTCTTATTTAATACAAGTCCACTTCCCTAGATCTGTTTTCCCACTATTTTGATAAAAATAAAATTTTAGACTTGAAAAACACCATTGTTTCCTTTCTTTCTTTCTTTCTTGTTTCCTTTCCTTCTTTCCTTTCCTTTCCTTCCCTTCCCTTCCCTTCCCTTCCCTTCCCTTCCCTTCCCTTCCCTTCCTTTCTCTTCCTTTCCTTTCCTTTCCTTTCCCTTCCTCTTTCTTTCTTTCTTTCTTTCTTTCTTCCTCTTTCTTCCTTTCTTCCTTTCTTCTTTCTTTCTTTCTTTCTTTCTTCCTCTTTCTTCCTTTCTTCCTTTCTTCTTTCTTTCTTTCTTTCTTTCTTTCTTTCTTTCTTTCTTTCTTGGTTCTAGTGTTTTCAGTTCCTTAATTCTCAAGTATAGACCTTTTTTTCTGAATGTACTGGGGTGATATATGGCACAAACTATCCAAGTCACAATTGAACTCACGCAAACCACAAATATTCTAAGTGACAGCTGAGCAAGAGAAAGGGCACAGATAATGTACTTAGAGATAAAAAGCCCAGAGAATAATGCAATATGCTTTGTCAATAATCCATCAATAAGAAAACATAGTAGATTATGAACACATAAGCAGTTATTTGGTTTAATTAAATGCAAAATAGTCTGCTCCTTCAAGGATTTCTTATTGATATAATCTGGTCATTTGATGATTTTCATTACTTGTGACTGTATAGCTCAATACCTTTCCTTGTTATGATGAATTTGTAGAAATAGAAGCCTTCACTAAAGTCATCTTATATTAATTCTTAGATGACAAGGAGAAAGAATGTCTCAAGTTTCCTATATGTGGTTTACAATTTGATGTGCAAGGCAAAGAGTAATTTGTGTGTGTAACAAATCATCAGAATGAATCCTAGAAAATATTGTAATATCAAAACAGATCCTGGCCAAAATGAATAGCAATTAATTAAAAATTGTTGAGCATTTACCAAGCTCAAGTAGGTATATAGCCTGCTAAAGGATTTGAATTTTATTGTAAAATTAATTGTCATATAAATCAGTTAATCAGGGGAATCCATACTTTGGAGCAGAATATTACAGATAAAAACAGTAGGACAGTTTTATAATTATGTTATTACTGGTTTAGAATAAACCATAAATATATTTTTATTTGAAATTAGTGAGATTTTCCTATTAGTAGTAAATGAACTAAGATAAGATTGAGGGGAAAAGGTAATTTAAATGAGAAAGACCTAATATGCTACTGCTGAGGAAATGATCAAATATATGTGTTCAAATGAAAGCACTAAATAGCAAAAGTGTTTGAATCACATTTTCTTAGTTCTGTGTATGTGTTTGGGTGGTAATTTTACAACAATTAAAATTTTAATTTTCCAATTATTTTCTTTCATTTCTTTCCTATTAGGAATAATCACTTTTGATTGGCTTTGTTCTGTTTTGTTTTGTTTTGTTGGATTTTCTATTTAATATATGTATCTATATCTATATCTGTATCTATATCTATATCTATATCTATATCTGAATAATCACTCACAATCTTGCTGGTAAAATACCCTCAAGAGTCATGAAATTTTGGATTTTTCTGATTCTCAGGTGAACTATTTTATTTTTAGAAACATTGAAGTATAAACCAAGCAAGCATAGTTTATCATTCAAGGTTGAAATATGTAGATCTTTGTGTTTTTTCTACAGAAATAGGATCTGAATGCAAGACCTTTGCACTGAGCTGTAAGCCTAGCTCCCAGTTTTTATTTGAAACATGGTCTCCCTAATTTGCTAAATTGCCTAGGTTGGACTCAAACTTGTGATCCTCCTATCTCATTATCTCAGAGTCCCGGCAATGTACAATTCTAAAAAGAATTCTGCCTTTGTAACTATCCACAAATGTGGATGATTTTCACTGCATACATTCTGGAAGCACTCTATACACTTTTACAGGTTGGTTTTGGGGAAGGAATTACTGAAGGAGTGGAAAATTTCTTCATAAAGTGTTACCTTAGTAAGCCAGCTTCAAGATCTTTGCTGTTGGGAGTTTAAAGAATGACTTCTTCTCTGGCAAAAGCCCACAGCTGGGTATGCACTAGCACTCTGATACCTGTGTTTCTCTCACTGGTTGCATTTGATTTCTTTCTCTGTCAGTGACCCCTTTCAGGGTCAAGTTTCCATTTCCCTCAAGTCTTTGCCTTTTAGGTAACTATATTTTGACAGGGCCTGGGAGTATTTTGTCCAGTTGTTTCTATATTCTCTAACAATTCTGGTTTGGGTCTCTCAAATGGCATGGCTATGGACCCCTGGAAACATGTCTTCTTTTTTTAGCCCAGTGGAAAAAATATATAATCAGATATCAATGCTTACAATTTCTTCCAGTTCTAACATTAATTCCAAATGCAATTAGTGGTTCTCTTACCATCCCAATTCATCCTACTCTGTCATAAAACTGCACAAAAGCATATGGAAAGCTCTCTTAGGAATCATGAATAAGTCTGAAATCTTTGGCTCTAAAGTTAGAAGGTGGAACCATTCCAAAGTCTCTTGTTTAATACAACAAAAACATAGCTTTCCCCAAGAAAATTTTTCACAAATCCTGTTCCCACCTTGAGTAGATTTTATATGCTGTATGTTTTTGCTGTGGTAAGAGGTAAAGGTTTCTATTTAGGACATTATTACAAGTAGATGTAGTATATGGCTGACTGTGAAATGACACATCTATATATTATATTTTTCCTCTCTTGGCTTGCGTTCCACACATGAAAAGCTTGCAAAAAATGTAAATGTTCACATTATATATGATAAGCATACAATAAAGCTTACTATAAGAGATAAAGAAAATAAGAGGAGACAATTAATAGAAAGATGCATAATATAGTTCGCCATAGATACATATTACCACTTGTTCTGCATGAGAAGCTATATACCACATATAATGTAAATACTTTTTAAAGTGCTCCTGTCTTTAGGTGTTCAACATTTTGGTAATGAGACTTAAGTCAAGGGCATTGCCTTTGGTTATTTTTTTGTCATTACTGAGACAAAATACCCACCACCCAAATTAAAGAAGGAAAGGTTTATTGAGCTCACAGTTCATGCAGGGTTTGGTCCATAATCAACTGGCTCCAAAGCAGAGTGGCATGGGCAAATCTGTGGGGGGAATCTGTCTCTTTGCCTCCCTTATAGTGTAAGTAGACTGTCCACCTACACCATTTCCATGCCGTCCTCTTGCACAGGTTCAGGATATTTATAAAGTGAAGACCGTGGATTCTTGCTGAGTTGCTTAAACTTCTGAACTTCTCAAGTTGACACAATGTATCAACCATAACAATCCACCCTTTTTCAAAATCACACACATTTCTTTAAATCAGTCTCTAGATACAAAGACATGCTTATTCTTATCGTTTCACAACTTGAACATTATAACACAGGTTTAACAATCCTTAAGAACCACTATTAAAATCTATCAGTATTATATTACATTAGAAACATAACATTCCACCCCTAACCTACCAAAGACTCACACACATTCCTTTATGCAAAAGATGTTTAGTCCATCTCTAAAAATTGCCAGATTTCTAACAGTTTCAGCATTGCTGAAAATTCCAAGTTTCAAGTCCCCTCTGAGATGTAACGCAAACTCTTAGCTACAAGACCCTGTACAAATGAAAAGTTAAACACTTCCAACATTCAATGGCGCAAAATATACATTTTTATTCCTAAATACAGGAATACAAAAGGGGGATATAAAGGAACACAAGCAAAGCAAGTCCAGCAGGGCAAACATTAAGTCTTGTATTTCCATGTTTAACACTCGAAGCAATCTGTGGCAAACTATGAGTTCCAAGGTGCTTGACTGACTCCACCCTATAGCACTTCTCATGGTGACAGCTCCTATGGCTTCTGTCTTAAGCTTGCTTTGCTCCTTCCTTTCAGTTTTCCTTAGATGATCCACAGTCCTGACTTTTCCCAGCTTCTGGGGTCTCCGCTGCACTTTTGGCTTCATACTCAGAGCATCACACACTGCCCTCTCAGGGGTACACTGCCTGGCATCGCAGGCTTGTGAAATTGGGATGGAAGCCTTAACCCCAATCACTGATGCATTCTGCATGTACCTAAAACTACTATCACATGGATGCTGCCAAGGCCTGCTGCCAGCTGGAGCAGTAGCTGAGCTTTTCTCAGTTACTGCAGGGGTCAAGCGCCTGGATTACTGGACACTCTGAATCCAATTCTGAGGAAAAAATTGTCTATGCTGCCACCATTCTGGAACACAATGTGGCTACTGCCATTCTGGAGCAAGATACTTGTGTCATTCTCCTCAAAGCAAAGTCTTTCCCCTTTGCAATTTTGAGGCTGCAAAGAGTGGAGACTTGCTGCTTCTTGTGATGCCATCAGACAATCTTTTATATTTTTCTGTTCCTTCTCAGCAGCCAAGATCTCCATTCTATCTTTGTGGTTCACAGCTTTACTGGAGCTTCCATTCTGGTCAAACCTGAAACATTTTAAAATCATCCTGCTAGGCATTTTGCTCTTGATTTCTAACATAGGTCTGTCTAAAAGCTTCCAATAATAGCTATGTCACAGCTTCAACATTCAACTCCTTTAAATTTTCTTCTCTGAAATTAATTAATCCACCACTCTTAATTTCAGTCTCAGGAAAAGTCTTTGGACATGAGCAAAATGCAGACAAACTTTCTGCAAAGTCATAACACATATTGTCTGGAGTCTAGCATCCAATGCAGTCCTTCTTTCTAGCAGAAACTTCCAGAGCCTGGTTTTTACTGGCTTGCTGAACTTTTGAACTCCAAATAGAATTTCTAATACAGAACAGCCTAAGGGGGTCTAGCTCTACACTTTCAGTTGACATCTCCAAACCTTTCAAACTCTTTCCATAAGCCATTCCCAAAGACTCTTGAATCATATGGCCAGTTATACTCACAGCAAGGACCCCACTTCTCTGGTACCCAATTCTTTCTTGGTTACTTTTCTCTCCTTGCTGAGACAAAATACCTGACAATCAGAATTAAGTAAGGAAATGCTTATTTACCTCACAGTTTTTGGAGGTTTCAGTTCATACTCAGCTGACTCCAATGAAAGGTGACATGGCACAGGGGCAACAATTTTAGGCAGCAGAATACAGAAATATCAGCAAGATCAAAAGGGAGGGGGTAGCCTCTTTCCTCTTTATATTTTAAACAGTCTATCCACCCACATCTTCTCCATGCCCTCCTCTTGCACAGGCTCAGGCTGTTTATAAAATGGGGACCCTAGATCCCTGATGAGTTGCTTAGTTAAACTTCTAAACTTCTTAAGTTGACACAGTGTATCAACCATAACAGGTATCAAATGACTTTCCTAAGCAAAGATGTCTACACAAAAGACAGATGACCAGAAGCCAAATGATACAGGAATAGCATTTTAAAAGGAGCTACAAGCTCCCCTTCTGTGAGTTTGGTCAGTATCACATTGCAGTGCTTAAGAAAAGAGACACGTGAGAGTAAGGTCTAAGATGCAGCATGGGAACTGTGCGATATACTGTGGAAGTTTCCTTTTCAATGTCCTACTACTTGTGCATATTTCTACTTTAATTGGAATCAATACCCAAAATATTATTTAAATGACTATAGATTGGTTAATTGAACTCAGAAAGTGAGAGGTGGGTATGCTTTTTTACTTTTCTCTGAATTACTGGTAATTTTTTTTAAACTATAGGATTTACAGACACCTCCAAGTTACTTCTCTAGAACTACATTCCCCTTTCAATTTATTCAAAAGGCCTCATTTTAAAATGTGAGCAACTATTACTCAATATATTTGTAAAAAGTTTTCTATATTTATATTTCTAAAACAATATACTATTTAGAATGTCTTAAAACCTTAAATAAATATCTTCTATCATCAATTCTCATTTTTATTACGCTGAAATTAATGTACTTTCATTAGTCAGCTTTTAATCACTGTAAAAACAATACCTAAGACAAACAAAAAGGAAAAGGTTCTTTTGGATCATGGTTTTGGAGGGTTCGGTCCATGTTGCAGTAGCTCCGTTATTTGGTGGCAGAACATCATGGTGGATGTGTGTGATGAAGGGAAAGCTGCTCCTCTCATGGAAAGTAGGAACCAAGGTTTAGGGGACATAGGCAGAGACAAAATAAACCTTCCCAGTTTATGGTCCAACGCCCCATCTCGGCCCTACCTCCTAATAGACTGTCCCACTATGGAGTCATCAGTGCATCCGGTGGGAGCCCTCGTGATACATTCATACAGCATGCCATTCAAATTGGGATAGGTTTATGGAAACAGATCTGTAATGATTCCTGTGAACACAGAGCTGTGGGGGCACATCTGAATGGGAATTAAGTGATACGTTTAGCTTAAGAGTGTAGAGACCTAACAATTTTCTATTTAGTGATAATTATTTCATAAAATTCCATGTTTAAAACACATGCTGTATAGTCGTTCTTTTCTGAATGAACACTTTTATTTTCTCAGCCTTCTCTGTGTTCCTCAAGCTGCCACAACATCCTTTGTATATGTCACTGGGCATGTGAAATTCACATTACTCCGCTCAGCTAACACCTCTCTATTGTTCTTATGTAAAGAAGAATTGGCTGGTGCAAAGATATGTATAAGTTTAATTTCACTTCATATTGTGAAATTTCCTTAAAAAGCAGTTATATAAACTAATCTTACCATAACAATGTCTGCTGTTTTATCTTGTCACGGCCGGTGGTATTAGACTATTAAAATATTTTCAATAAAGTGAATATGGAAAGTCATATCACTATTATTTGGCTAGGTATTTTCCTTATTAATACTGAGGTTGAGTATCTTTTCAAATACTTATTGATTATTTTGGCTTACCTCTTTTTGAGTTCTTTGTCAAAAAGCGTTGTCAATTTTTTTAAAGCATTTGTTTTTGCTATTTTTATGAATTCTTTATTATTTCAGATAGTGACATTCAAAAAAATAATGTGAATGGAAAATTTCTTCTCAGGCTGTGGCTTGTCATTTGATTTATGTTTATAGTAACTTGTATTGATTTGAAGTTTAAATTTTAATAGAATAAATAAAGCTTGTAAGTATATTTTTGTGTTTTTAGAAATATGTTTCTGTATTTGTTGAAAAAGCTTTGTTTCCATTTTTTTCTTTTTAGAGTATTGTTTTCTTCATTTAAGCTTTTTTGCTCATTTGGAATTAGAACGTGTGTGTACGTGAATGTGTGCGCATGCCTGTGTGTGTGTGTGTGTGTGTGTGTGTGTGTTTTAGCTGTATCTTCATAGCTCACTGATGGAGTAGAGATACACAGGAACATCTGGTGTTAAAAATGTCTATCTTCTATGTGGATTACTTATTATTATGCCAAAATATCTTTCATATCTGAATATTATGCTTAAGAGTTCTTTCGCTGGTTTATTCTACATTATAACATCATTATAAATTTATATTAATTATACAACATGTTATTCAAATTTTGATATATTTATAGATTTAGATTATAATAATTCTTGAATTCTGGGAAGGCATTTCAAATTATATAAATTCATTTTAGTTATTTTTACATTCAGTTTTTCCTACAAATTATAATATTAACTTGTTGGCTTTCTAAGTAAAAACTCTCAGATTCTCTTTGGAAATATATGGTATTTGTGGAATAATTTAGTTAGAATGAATATTTTCATGCTATTAATAAGAAAACGCATTTCACTGTATTTTCTTTGTAAATGGTTTAATGTTACAGTTTTGTGGCAACTATCCACTCTCTTTTTAAACTAGTATGCATGGTACTGGAAGGACAGATTGAGACTTTGAGAACCCATGATATAAAGCCAACTAGACAACTACTTTTTAACAAAGCATGACAGAAGAGGGAAAATTTCTTCTTCCCTGAGAGTATGAGACGCTTATGATCGCAGGCAGCCACAGACACCACACAGTTATCTATGGCCAGGACCAGTAGAATTGTGAGCTCTTGAATCACTTACTCCTCATTAGCAGCGTTATCTTAGTGCTCTTAAACAGTGTCTGCGTCTCCCATCAGAGTAAGAAACTGACCACTTCCACCATATTTGCAAATTTAGTGATACACGCTTGAAATTCAGAATTGGGTACCTGTAAACTTCCACAATTTTTACATATGTTATATACTTAACAAAAGTCAATTTAGTTTGTTACAAAATGTATTTATTCCAATTGCATGAGCTAAAAACCCTAACATACTATAATGGCTTTGTAAACCGTTAACATCAGCATGAAAGATAATGATCTTCCAGGAAATATTTCATGTTTTACAAGTAATGAAGAAAAGCAAAAGGAGGTATGGATGAGGCAAGAAAACACCGAAGAATGATTTCATACTTGCAAAACAGCAAACGCATTACTTTGCTCACACGCCTGCCATCATGCAGGATTTGGATGGCGGCTGCCTCCTATCTGGGCGCCATCAGCTGAGACGCGGCAGAATGGCGGATCCATGCTAGGTGGCTCCTATACATGGCCATACAGGGACGGCAGGCTGCTGAGAGGTCAGCAGGCTGTAGGCCTGGACTCTCCTCCAGGTAGGCTTATTTACCTGGACTTATTTAGGTCACCCTAGTTGCATTTAAAGGGTCGCACTGATATAAGAATATTTTGCCTTCTTTGTGTCAAGTTTATGCTCTGTGTCTTTAATAAAGAATAATACTGGGAAGAAGAGAGCTATACTATAGATTCATTTATGAAAACAGAAATGCTGAATCTCAATCCAGGAGATTTATTAGAGAAAAAGTGTTGATGACGTGGTGAAAAAACACATTGGTTGTCATTTGTGTAATCCTGATAACAGAAAATATTTAAGGGGCTTGCAGTGTTTGGCTCTATGGTCTTAACCACTGATCCGTCTGGTATTACTGCTGTGCTCCCTTATGCAGGATACAGACCTAAAACCCACGCTGTCAATGGTGGCTTCCCTTTAGAATGCTTTAAACATACTCAGTTGCTCTAAACTCCTGTCCTTTTCCTTGGTACTCTTAGGTGAACTTTCTGCCTCTTCTTCACAAGCCAGAATTCTTGTCAGACTGTGCCAATTACAGAGATATTTTGACATAATGCCTTGAAAGGAAGACTCTTGTCCTTTTTGCAGCCTAAATTGAAAATGGCAATCTTTTTGAGTCCAAAGTGGGAAATGTGTAAGTGTCTGAGGAACTCCATCAAACAGTCTTCTAGAAGTCCTGTCTGTGGTTTGCATGCTTTCATTTCTTCATATTCAACACCCTTGGGCTAGTAAATCACTAAGCATGTTACTAGAGTGCAAATAGTCCCCCACAAATTCCCTCTGAGTCACTAAAGAATTTATTTACTCCATTCTTGTACATGTGTCTAACTCTGTCCAAATTTGCTCTTTATATGTGAGATTAGTTACCTTGTGTAGTTGATTCTTTTATCTTAAGAGAAGCAAATAGCTTAACATTTGCCATTGGTTTTTTAGATGTATAAATATTAATTACATTTTAGAATATATAAATATCATTATTGCTGCAGTGTTTCTTGTTTGGACAGTTTGGAATATCATGAAAATGGATCAGATTTTACCAGTGCTTAACAAGAATCACCCCAGAATAAAGGGCAATGTAAAAATGGATACAGGTAATGTAGGCAAAGGTTATCTATCTATCTATCTTTTATCTACATATCTATATATGTGTGTATATTTGTATGTATATATATATCCAATATTACATTCTGTGCCCTTTACTATAAAGAATCTAGAAAGAAAATTTCGAGCTAGTATTAAGAAATTTTACTTGATTATTTTAATGCAATTTCCAGACTATTTTTAGAATAAATACACATTTACTTATGTATTTATTAAAGCAAAAGAATTGCTGCGAATTAAGTAATCCTCATTGAAAATTTAATTAATGTTTCATATTTTATTAGAAATGTAAGAAAAATTACATATTTAAAAGCCTATATAAGTCTTGAGTTTACTATATTAAAGTGTTCCTTAAAAACATTTAAAACCAAAATTAAATTCTCTCCAATCAAGTATATTAGAATTAAGCAAATACATGTTTATTCAAATATCAAAGGCTTTCAGTTTCACTACAAAGTTGAAAGCAAATAATAATTTCACAGAAAGAACTAACAGGTTATAAAAATAAATCTCAAACTTTAAGTAACAATTGCTATTGATAAGATAATATTATCTTACGACAATTTGTATTCATATTTCTCTAAAGTTCCCATTTTTAACAGGAACACATCTTCTTCAGCACCTTGCAGGACTAAGTAGTTTTTGCAATCATTTAATATAAAGCGTCAAGTGAAATCTTTGAAGATGATATTTTTGGAAAAGTACACTGCTCACTAATAACATCGTTACAGTTTAGCATTTATGTTTTACTATTTTAATATAATAAATGTGGCTATTATTTGACTTAAATTTTTCATCTACAGAAAATTTAGCAGTATCATAGTTGACAGTGTACTTTTTTATTTGTTAGTTAAATATATATATATATATATATATATATATATATATTTTAACTATGATAATTTTTGAAAATGTCCAAACATAAGTATAATCAAATATCTAACAATTATATGTATTTTAAATGCTTTCTCCTTTAATTACACAGATAATAACTTTTATACAGTTTGATGTTTTTAGAAATACAAGTATAAAATGTCAAATTCTCATATTTTTACTTTGGATTATCATTTATATTTGTATTTTTCTAAAATATTATATACTGCTTAATTTGACATGCTACTTTTATAATATGTAAATTAATTCTCAACCCAAGCACCTATTTGTATAGTTGTAAGACAGTGACTGAGAAAACAAATTTATCTATTGCACAAGTCTTAAAACTTATTTGAAATCAAGCTGCAACAAGATCATTTCCTTCTGAAGGCTCAGAAAGAGAGGCCATCACACAACTATAAACTTCTGTTTATACCCAGCAATCATAGTCATTACTTGGCTGGGAGGAGCATTAGTTAAATTTCTGCCACCATATGCACATTGCGTCTGTGTACATCTGTCTGCTCCTTTCAAGCACACTTGCGTTGGAGGTAGCATCCACCCAAACCAAGTATGATCTCATCTTGAGCCTTACCTTGATTAACTATGTTAATTTCTATATAATATCAGTTATCATTTAGATCTAAACTGATCCCAAAAGCGTCATGTTTTCAGGAGGTGTCTTGGTTACTTTTCTCATTGCTGGGACAAAAAACCCAATGGCCAAAGTTAAGGAGGAAAGGTTTATTTAACTCACAGTGTGTAGAAATTTCAGTCTATAATCAATAGTTATCATTTAGATCTAAACTGATCCCAAAAGCGTCATGTTTTCAGAAGGTGTCTTGGTTACTTTTCTCATTGCTGGGACAAAAAACCCAATGGCCAAAGTTAAGGAGGAAAGGTTTATTTAACTCACAGTGTGTAGAAATTTCAGTCTATAGTCAATTGGTTCCAAGAGGGTGGCGTGTGACAGAGAAGTAACCTTTCATGGTAGCAGAAGACAGTAAAAGTAACAAGAGAGGAGAGAGACACAAGCCTCCTTCAGTCTCTTATAATATATGCAGGCTACCTTCCCTAGAGTGGATGTAGCACTCTAACCCTTAACCCTTAACCCTTAACCCTTCACCCTTAACCCTTCACCCCAGTCCTGAACCATGAATCAGTCACAAACCTTAGAAGTCTGCCTCCATGACTGGAGGAGGCTTTGGGGATACATCCAGACACAAACCATAACAGAAGGTGACATGATTATGGGGGCCCTAAAGATGACTTGGTATTAGGAGGTGGTGTCTGGTGAGAAGAGGATGGTTAATGTGGGAGGGACCTGGAAGCTGCATCTTCAGCTTACTGCCTGGACTGTCTGCTTCTTATCACTGTGAGCTGAGTAGCTTTCCTTTGGCACCTTTGAGCCAGATGACTAACAATTGAAAATGTGATCCCAAGTAAACCTCTCTTGATACAGGAATATTTTAAGTAAATTCTCAGGCATGTTTACAAATAATGGCACATGTGTAAATGTTAGGAAATTTTACTTTTCTTAATCTTATCTTTTTAAAGTATGCATAATGAAAGACATTCCACTCATAATATGTAATGTTCTGCTTTCCATAAATATTTCATTGTATTTTGTGTTCATACAGGTATTTCATTTTGTTCATCATAATGCAGCCACTATAACTTGATAAGTCATTGCATTATTTGAGCATCTCAGTAAT
Organism: Dolichotis patagonum; assembly: GCA_004027295.1. Lineage (NCBI taxonomy): Eukaryota > Metazoa > Chordata > Mammalia > Rodentia > Caviidae > Dolichotis > Dolichotis patagonum. Next base: position 151,003 of record PVJX010000562.1, on the reverse strand, counting down.
ATCATGAATTTAATTTCCTTAAGACTTAGTACTTGCATAACTCTTGAACTCTTGACAAACTACACCAGGAAGAGTAGCCTTTCTTGCAGTCACTTGCACTCTCACCTTGCCCCAGGACACATTCCTGTTTTCATCTAGAATGGGGTTTCTGTTATCTAATGTGTTTTTGGATGGGTTTTACCACCTACAACTCAGTTCAGTACATCTCTTTTGAACTTTAAAATGTATTTGAAGTAATATTTTAAAAGACATTTAAAATAATTAATTAGGTATTTTAAAATGTATGCATAGGTATTTTACACTGTAGCATATTTTCCTCTTTCCATTCCCTTCTGCCACACTTAATACGCTTATTAAAATAGTTTTGTAAACACAAACAAAAATAAACCTCTCTTTCTTTAAATTGCAGGTGTTGGGTATTTTGTCTCAGTGTTGAGGAAAATAACTAAGACAGCTTTCCCAGTGTCCATGAACTATGGAGAGAAACTAATCAACCTATTACACCCACTTTCACCACCATCTCAAATTCATTTTGGTCACATAAGTAAACTATAGCTAACTCATCCTTTCGTCTCCTAAACACATAATTCAAATTTTAAAGTGAGTGTACAAGCAACTCAAAAAGTCTCGTTTGCATCATCTAATCAGATGTGGATAACACTCAAAGGATTGTCATCACTAATCAAAATTACTCTTCATACACAGGCTTGAGAAATGAGAAAACAGTTTTTATTTCTAAAATATAATTGTGTGTCACCATGGGACAGATAACTTCATTGCTATCGGTAGAAATTAGGAGAATTAAGGGGTTGCCAGGTCTAAAATGCCTGAGATTTCGCAGGTTAAATTTCATCAGGTTTTAGGGCCTGAGGATAATCATGGGACAGTTATAGCACCAAGCTTCGTACTCTGGGCTCAGTCTATAAGAATTGCCCTCTATGGACTCTGTCTTGGTATTCATGACTCCATTCTACCAGTCATTGTTTTTCTTGAAGGTCAAAAATGTTGACCCACTGCTTAGTTGAACAACTTTGGGGGTCCAAAAGCTTTATGTCATTTTTCATTCTGTCATTTTCAGTCTCTTTCAATCCAAGTTGACATAATTTTGATAATATAATAATCTCAAAAACTTTATGGATCTCCTGTATATGTCTATACTTCACAAATCCTTTCTGAATAACATTTATAGTATTACTGACTTCTATTAAGATGAAACTATCATTTCCATAACTAAATTTTGCAGAAAAGTGTATGTTCAAACCCTTGACCTTTTTACAGAGCATACAACCTTTACAATTAATGTAGGCTAAAGATTTCCAAAGTCATATAGCACTGTTTTCTTTTCCTTATTTTTTTCTTTGATTGCTGTCTTAGATACTTCCTTGTCACTGAGATACAGCACTTGACACTCACAAGTTAAAGGAGGAAAGAATTATTTTGGCTCACAGTTCGTAGAGGCTTCAGTCCATACATGGCTGGCTCCAAGGCAGGCTGACAAGGTAGGAGGGCATGAGAAAGGGGAAATAATTCATGGCAAGGCAGGCAAGAAGTACAGTGAAACAGAAGGAGCAGAAGAGTTATATATACAGTTCCTTGCGGTCCACAAACACAGTACCCACCTCTACCAACCAGGTTTACCTTCCCACTATCAAATCCACCAGTAGAGTGATTCATTTTATATATCCATGATTCAGTCACCTCCAAAAGCCCCATCTACGAATTCATGATGCTTTAAGAGGACATCTAGACATAGGGAATAACATTGTGCCCCCAGCTCCCAAAAGACTAATGTAAATCCATTTATACAAAATACATTTAGCTCATCTCCAATAGTTGCCAAAATTCTGATGATGTCAGCACTGCTGAAAAGTCCAAGCTCAAAATCTCCTCTGAGATTTAAGGCAAACTCTTACTGTGAGCTAGTGTAAAAATAAAAATGAAGCGAACACTTCCAACAAGTAATGCCACAAGTTAAACATTCCCATTCCAAAAGGTAGAAATAGGAGGATACCAAGGAATAGAATCGAGGCAAGACCAAAGTCCAGCAGGGCAAACATTAAATATACATAGTTGAATGTCTAACACCTCTGGCAATCTGGCAAGCTATGAACTCCAAAGGGCCTGAGTGGCCCCGCCCTTTGCAGTTGGCTGTAACACTCAAGGTCTCTTTCTTGGACTGACTTTGCCCATTCCTTGCAGATTTCCTCAGGCAATCCACATTCCTGGCTATTTCAGTTATCTGGGGTCTCTGCTGCACTTTCAGTTTCATATTTAGCGCTTCATACACTGCCCACTCACTCTGCCTGCTTTCCCAGACGGCCTGAAATCTGGATGGACGCCTTCTTGGCCTCATAAGTCTTGAACAGCATGTACCTAAAACCAGCACCACATGGGTGGCCCCCAGGTCTTTCACCAGCTTGAGCAGTAGCCAGGCTTTCTTTTCCCTTGACTGTAAGTGTCAAGTGCTTGGAGGGCTGAGTTCCTTGAATCTCGTCCCTAGGCCCCTGATGTCTGGGAATATATTTCCCTGGAACAGTCTTCTCAAAGCAAAGTTTTTCATATTTGCAATTTTGTGACTGCAAAGTGTGTAGTCCTATTGGTTCTTGTGATGCCCTCAGGCCATCTTTTCTATTTTCTTGTTCCAAAATACTTGGGTTTTGTTTTGCTTTGAATATTCATCTTTCCCACAACCAACTTATCTTCTGCTCCATCTTCATAGATTTTGCAACTTTACTAGAGTTTCCTTTCTGGTCAAACTCAAAACATTTTGAATCATTGTTCCTAGCCATTTGTTCTAGATTCTCAATGTAGAGCTAGCTGAAAACACCCAACAATAAAACATGCCACTGCGTCAACATCAGACTGCCTTGAAATTTCTTCTGCAAGATTAATTGGTTTGCTACCTTTACTCTCAGTCTCCTTCAGTGTCTCTGAACATGAGTAGAATGCAGACAAATTTTTCTGTCAAGACATAATACAGGTGGTCTGGAGTCCAGTGGTCCATGCAGCTTTTTCCCAAATGAAACTTCTTGAGCTGGATCTTTACAGACCACATCTATCACCAGAATCACCCATAAAGCTCAGCTCATAGCATTTTAGGGCTACTTATTTAGAGGACATCTCCAAAACTTTCCAACCTCCTGCTACAAGCCAATATCAAAGGCTTCTGAACCATAGAATCAGGTAGTGTCACAACAACAGCCTCACTCCCGGTACCAATATCTGCATCACTTATTCTTTCAAGACTATATATAGTGATTTTCTAGGTAAGCTTACCATTGCTACTGGAAGAGTTGGGTTTGAGAAATGCAAATCTGTGTGCTGGATAGCTGAATGACCCAGTCAAATCTGGAATACCTAGAGCTCATACCAAAGCCCCATTTGAGTCTGTATCAGGAAGCCAAATGATTTACAATGGAAAACCAAAGCATATGACCCGGAAGGCTGAAGAATCTGCTATGGAACCCTGGCAACAAGCATCCAAAGGCAATGGAAGACTGGAGCTTCTCCAGAAAAACAGAACCGAGATTTTCTTCTTTCCCTTCGTATTCCAGTCAGGATATATATAATCATGTGTTTGTGCCACCCACACCCAGGATGAGTCCACTGTTTTCATTAAATTCATCATCACACCCAGTACTATGTGAAATCAGTCAGCTGGGTACTTCAAGCTGGCACCACAGTTAATGATCACAGGCTGCTTCTTCAATTTATTTTCTTTCACTTTTTAAAATGATCATCAGCGATAACAAAGACTGTGCCTACAGCACCTCCTGACGTCTTACTACTCAAGCTCTCTAACTGACACTTTCTGTCTCCTACTCAACAGCAGAAGACGTTTCAGTCATGTTTCCTGCCACTGTATTGTGAGGATCATCCTTCTCTCCAATTCTATCTTAGTCATTTCATTCTGAGACCTCAGAAAGGCATTTTTAATGCTTACATTTCTGCCAACACTATATCCATATGATATATTTTTATTTACAACATTCTTCCCTTCATTCTGTGATCTCCCCAGAAGCTTCTGTAGTGTTCATCTTTCTAATGGTCTCATTGCAGAAATCTAAATTTCGTCCATCATAATTCTAAATTCATCAGAAATCTAAATTTCGTCCATCAAATTCAAAGTCTTTGAACATTTGCCCAATACTCAATTCCAAAGACATGTCTACATCTTTAGAATTTATTATAGAAATGTCCACCTGCCAGTACCAAAATATTTAGTAATATCATACTTATTCCACAATAAATTACCACTATTAGTTTTAAACTTAGTATCTTACAGTTCTGGAAACCTGAGGTGTGAAATCAGTATTGGTTCCTTCTGGAGATGGGGAAGAAATCCTCCCCCTGCTTGCCCCCAGCCCTGTGTGAACTGCCAGGCAGCAGTGACATCTGGCTCACAGACACATGGCTCTCTTCTCTGTCTCCATTTCATTTCACATCTTTTGTTCACCCTGTGTCCTCTTCTCTTTCTAACAAGGACACTCATACAATTCATCACACATCCCAACCTAGTATTGTCTCCTCTTGGTTTTCACTTTAATGACATTCTCAGAGACCTGTATTCCAAATAAAATCATATGCTGAATTCTAGCTGGTTAGGAATAGTTTTGGGCACCAGACCAAACCTCTTACACTTAAGTGTCTGAATAACTTACTTTTTAAAATAGTTTTTATAATGCAATATTATAGTGTTTTATTCTTAGAATAACAAGTCTGTATTATAGTTTGTGACTTAATGCCTGCAAATGAAAGTGAAATTTAAAAATTTATTTTGAGTTTTGTTTAGTGTTCACCTATATATGGAAGTATTAGCTATTACAAAGTGCATGTAAGAATGAAAAAAAACCTTGAAAGTATCACTAAAAATGTAATGCTAAAATACACATATATGTATAGATAGATAGATAGATAGATAGATAACCTACATAATTAATGTCATCATGAGTGAGCATTATATCCATCTATCTATATCTATATAGATTAGATAGATAGATAGATAGATAGATAAATGTAATTTTTTTTTGAGAGAAGGTCCCACTGCACAGCAAAATCTGGCTTTAAACTCACTGTGGTCCAGGCTGGTTTCAAGCTCATAGAAGTTTTTCTGACTCAGCTTCCCAAGTGCTGGAATTATAAGCCTGTGCCCCCACTACCAGACAACATTTTATAATTTAATCAGCCTCCTAAGGATCTGAAAGACAAACTGAAACTAAATAGCAAATATTACAAATAAACACTTAAGAGTCCTGAGAGGTTTTATAGAAATTATCTAAAAATTCTAGGTCTAATGAAATTTCTACAATCCTTTTACATAGAAAAAGTACATATATATCTGAGGATGTAGATCTTCATCTGCATAACTTATAATTTTCCAAAAGCTTTATGATATTTACATAATGAAAAACATGTTATTTTTATTAGGTCTTTTTTATTTTTGACTATTTATTATTGAAAAATTATGTGTCGGTAATGAAAGAAAGCAATCATAAATAGACCAATGTGACTTCCACTGGAATTGACCCTTTCTACATGTGAGGCTACTCACTGGTAAGTTGTAAAATAAACACACTCAATTTTACATTAAAACACGAACTATATACAAAAATATCAGAAGATAGATCCGGTGTTCTAGGAGGAGGAAGTTGAATTTCAGGTCAAATGAATGAGTGCTTGCTGTAAAAAGGCACCAATTAATGAGAACTGTCAGGAAAGAAAGTCAGAGTGAGCACTGCGGGCCCAGAGCAGGTGTGACGGAGCCCAGAGGTCTCCGTGGACCGGGGCTCCGGGAGGTCCCCTGCGCAACTTTTGAACCAAGCTCTCTACACATCTACTCAGGGTTTGCTGACCTTGTGAACTGGGCCAAACCGGAACTTCTGAATGGAATTTCACCGGCATTTGTTAACAGTTTGCAAATGCATCCTCCCTGCTCCCTGAGACTACTTGGTCCCTTACACAAAATTTTGACCTCTGCTGTACCAATCAGAAGCCCTGACACACCAGAGAGTAGTTAAAAATCCTCCCTGCAGACTAAACTGTGAAAACAGCCACTGTTTTGTTATGTTGTGTTGTGTTGTGTTGTTGTTTCTTTTGTATTAGCAAAATGCAAAAGTTACAACCCCCAGGCCGCAGCCACTGTCCTAAAACCTGAGAACACAGTTTCAGGCCTCTTTAGTGTCTCCCAAATTGCAATCCTAATAAACTCTAAATAAATGGTATTTTTTCCTACTAGATTTTTATCTCTATCAGCAGTATCCATTAGCTGCAGATAGCTACTTAAAGGTAAACTAAATTAACTCAAAAAAGCAACGCCTCTTGTCATGGTGACCACATTTCAAAACTCTCTGGTCACACATGGCTGGTAGCTTCCACCTGGACAGTGAAGACATAGAATGTCTTCATCAGAGGTGAAGCCCTGTGGAACAGCACTGCTCTAGAGAATTTCATATTCGATGTTGCTAAAATAGACCTATGTACGCATTCACATACCTCTGTAAGTTAACTGCTTTATATGTTAATACAGAGGTGCTGCGTGACCAGGAGTGAAATGTAGTAATCAGCCCACTCTGTTCTGCACCTACTGTTGGTTACAACAGAGCTGTGCTATTGATCCAAAATCTTTATCTCATCAAGAATAATGGAATAGCAAAGGAGCCCCCTGAAACTTGATTACAAAAATGCAAGATCTACCATCAGTGAAGGTACTGGCCATAAGTTTGAGGAAAGAAAGAGACAGTCTATTCTATCATTGGAAATTCATACACAGAAGAAGGGAAACACTCAGTGGAGTGATGGATGGGATTTCTTGTTATCCTGATGTCTATGTCATTTTCAAGCTAAATTGTCAAACAATTCCCAGATGATGCCTCCATTGGAAGGCTTGCTTCCCGCAGGCAGCCAGCACAGGTAGGGGTCACAACCAGGTAAACCCCGGGCACCCACAGGCTGCCATTGGAGACCCTTGCTTCCTTCAGGCAGCCAGCACACCCCGGAAGAATCAAACACACCCGTGTGTCTGCCACCATCGTGTGACTTCCGGTGTAGACACACAGGCTGAGAGAAGCAGCCCCACCTCCGTGCACCGCTGGCCATCACGGAGGCCCCAGTGTGACTGAACGGGTCTGGAGTAGCCTGCTCCATGCCCTGCTTCCTCTCTGGGAACCTGGGCTCAGAGCAACCCAGGTGCCTGTCCCATTCCCTACACCACAGAGGGGCAGCCAATATGGGAAGTGCCTGGGACCCCACAACTGGCTTGTTGGGAGGAACCCAGGAGAATGTCAAGAAGAAGGAGCAAAAGGTAAACTCAGACCTCCAGCCCACACAGAACAAGTCATGGAAGAAAATGGAAACACACTCTTGCATCATTTTCATAATTGTGTTAGCTTTGGTTTTGTTTTGTCTTGTTTTGTTAGATTTTGCTGTGTCTAATGGTATGGGCAGCCATTTTGAAGATAACAAGATGCATTATGGTAGCATGCTTTCATTCTTTTGTTTAATTGGTTTTATTCTGTTTTGTTTGGTTCGATTTTATTATGTGTGATGGTATGAACAGCAGTTTTGAAGAAAATGAAACATTATGGTAGCCATCATCAACTTTCTATCATCTTGTTGGGAAGTCCTATAATGCTTTTATTCTTTTGTTTTGATTGGTTTTATTCTGCTTTGTTTTATTTGATTTTATTATGTGTGACACTATGGATGGTTATTTTGAAGAAAACAAGATATTATAGTAGCCATTGTTAATTTCTTGTTATCTTGCTTTGAAGTCCTGTAATGCTTTCTTTCTTTTGTTTTGATTGGTTTTAGTCTGTTTTCTATTATTTGATGCCATTATATGTGAAGGTATGGACAGCTATTTTGAAGAAAATAAGAGACATTACGGTAGCCATCACTGATTTCCTATTGTCTTGTTTTGCAATCCTGTGTTGCTTCCATTGTTCTGTTATGATTTGCTTTGTTTTGTTTTATTCTGTTTTTAAAAATTTTTAGAAAACACTTCTTGCTTAATATTAGATAACATGATAAAATGAAGCTAAATATAGGCAGATTACTGCTCATCACGCCTATACAAAACTCTTGGCTAATTATCACACATCCTATCAGACTTACCTCTCAGATCTTTATGTAAGATGTTTCATTATTTATGGAGTTAAATTCCGAATCCTCTACTTAGCGGAGTGATAGGACTTACTCAGGGGGTAAAACACTGAAGGAGTCTCCTGGAGTCTCCTCAGGATTCAGTGAATGTTATCTGATTTCAGAGTCTGCAATGTCAATGGTTCTCAATATATAAATAAAAATTCCTTAAAACCTATTAAACATACCCGGATTGTTTCTACTGGGAAAGGTTAGAAACATATCTTGGAACACTGCCTCATTCTTCCTCACCACTCATCCTTGGAAATATGTCTATTTTCTCATAACTTCAGCCTCAGTGCCCTGGGTTTTCAGGTGCTCGTCTTTATATATGATCCACCTGACTCACTACATGCTGAGCTGTTGAAGACAAAGCTTCTGGATGATTCATCGATGCTACTTATAACATTTACCTATTATTTGCTCACTGCCATTTTAAATGTTAGTTTTTCTTTTATCTCTTCTGGATGGTATAGAGTGTGACTATTGTGTACACAGGTGAGATACAATGACTGTCCTTTTTGACTACATGATGACTTTTCTAAGACTGTTATTAGTAGGTTTCTGAAGATTGAAGGATATATTCTCACCCTCCCTTCCTATACACTTCTGCTGAACATGAACATTATATGACTCAGGAATGAAAATACCCCAGTGCTTACAGTACGTTTCTTGTCCTGAGACTCATGTTAGTGTGCTCTCTGCACACGGATCCCAAAGTCACCCTATGAAGTTCACCAGCTCCAAACTTCAGTGCAAGGTTATCAGATCATAGTGTATGTAGCTCTTTTTTATAAAGCAACCACTCTGTCCACACCACTCAGGGTGACAGAAGGTTTAGAGGACCTTGTGAACCCACAGTACCTCAGGGAACAGAGTCAGGAGTGCATTTACCTGTCCACTGGAACAAGCCTTTATTTTCAAAGGAGCTGCAGCAGCATGGCAAAGAGGTTCAGCACAGCAGAGGGCCCGGACGGGTCCTGCCTAGCCCAGGAGCGTGAGGGGAAGTGCTTCTGGATAAGCCAGCAGCAGCAGGGCTGGGATTGGTACAGATATAGGCCTGGGCTGGTTTCAGCAGGTGAGGTATCCAGCACAGCCCAGCCCTCCTGTTGGCAAGCCAGCTGTCTGACTGACAGCTGTGCCGTCTCCGCAGGAGATGATAAAGTGGGGAAGGGTCTGCAGGGGTGGCTGTGCTCACCACAGCTCACTGGGTTTGTGAGGTGGTGATGTTAACAGTGGGCCCAGATCTGTCCCTGCTCCATTGCAGCCATCACCTCAGAGTGACCTCTCCCCCCTCAAAGAGGCAGCTGCAGGGTCTGGGGTAGTAGGGGTGGCAGAGGACCCTGCGGCCCACAGTCAAACTGCACCTCCTCTCAGGCACCCTGGAGAGATGTGGCCCTTAATTGTCGGGAAGACAGGAGGGCAAGCTATTGTCCCAGTCCACTGGGGCGAGAATAACAGGGCAAATGGAAGCATGGGGTGAGGCCCCTCCACTGGCGCTGGCAAAGGAAAGGATCCCTCGTTCCAGTCCACTGTGATGTAGCCACTCCTTAGTCTGCAGCTGTGACTTCTTACTGCCTGGTGAAGACTGCTGAAAAGCCAGGAGCTGCATGGCACCAAAGGACAAGAAATTAAAGGAAAGTCTGTTGTTGTTTCTCACAACTTAAAAGCAAGAAAACTGAAATACTTATAAAAAGTTTATAAGAAGATAAGCCAGAAGTGGTGGGTGGCACATGCCTAACAATTCCAGTACTCGGGAAGGCTGAAGCAGGTGGCTTTCACATTTTCATCCCAGTAGTGCAATTGAGCAACTCAGTGGACCCCTGACTCAAAATAAAGCTCTTTAAAGTGCTGAGGATGTAGCATTGTGTGAAGACTGAATTTAACTCACAAGTTTTGAAGCAATAAAACAAAAGGAAGTAAAACTGAAGCTCCAAGAGTTTAAGAATCTTGTCCACAATCTTTCTTTTAACAATTCTTATATCTAGGATTCAATTTAATACCTGTGTGACATCAAGGCATGTATGTTCAGCCACTTCCTGACAATGACACGCAAGTAAGTCATCAATCTATGTCTCTTAGTGAGAAAAGAAAAGCCAAGACAATGAGAAATGAAAAATAGCTACAACTGGCACACCTCCAGGAAAATTACCAGATAATCTACAGCCTTTTGCATTCATTATCTATCAAAACTAAAGTTATCATTATGCTCTAAATAAAGAGACCTGTCCCTAATTCCCTTATTTTATTATATTTTCCCCTAGGATCCATATTTTATTCGATGTGCTAAGTCATATGTCTATAGAAAGAAAAATCTTTGACATAAGGTTCTGGGTTTTTGAAAGTTCTATCACTCCAAGTAAACACATTAATTTTATCTTCTAGTAAGTGCTCATAATGAATTTGTGAGCGTAAGCTAGCACTTAAAGTCAAATATAGTAGGTTTAAGAGTACAGTAAAATAGTAAGCTGATCATGAAGGCTATTTGGCCAGATTTGTCTTATTTTACGTGGACCAACAGAATGTAAAACTTGTGACCTACTGATAATGTGTTACATTATATTTTAATTTAATCATTTTGTATTTTATTCTTCCAAAACTGCTGGGTTATTTTATCATAGTAGCTATTTTAAATTTTGGTAAATTTAATTTCATTTGCTTTACCCATATATTATAATTGTTCTTATGAGTTTTGTTTCAGCAATTAACAAATTAATTGATCTTGGTTATGTTACTAGGGGTAGATGGCTAGATTCAAACACAAATTCCCATGTTTCAAATCACTGTCCCGCGTCTCCTGTAGATGTCTTACTGATTTTGGTGAATTATTATAAAATGTGGTTCATCTAAGATTAGAAATAAACACCTTAGAAAATGTAGTCAATGTCTAGTGTTTTCATAAAATGAAAACAAAAATCTTGTTAACCATAATCTGCCTTTTCCTTTTATCCCAGTTTTGCATATTGTAGATTACATAATTAAGGGAAATTTCTTTCAGTGATCAATTTCTAAAAAAAATTGTTACTCAAACTCCTGTAAAAATTTATTCTTCTAGTTTTTTTCTTCAAGAATTGAGCCTACATATGATGTACATTAGATTAATAAACAATGAAGCATTTATTAGATTCAATTTTTATTGTTTCAAGGCAACTCATTCTCAATATTTGAAAAAACTCACAAATAGAGGTTTTCACTATTGATTTCAGTTTTCCAAAATATTATTTATTTTCTTTCATCTCTGCATGTTCAGGAATCTTCTCAATTGATTCTTGTTTCTATGTGCCTCCTCTTTCCTATCAATTGGCTCTTTTTGCTGTATTCTGATTTCTGTGCCAGTCTCCAATCTACAACCTCTTGGTGCAGAATTCAGACTATTTAATCATTTATTTTTGTAACTTCCAATATACTTATTTTGCTTCGCTCAATTTGAGCTATCCCTGGTCCTACTCTGTGAGTTATATAACTATATTTTAGGAAACTCATACCTGATTCAGTGTGGGTATTAGGTTTTGTAGTTGCTAAAAGAGAGGTGGGAAGATACATATCTTTAAATGAGTTGTTTCAGGAAGAGAAAATGGGTGCACCCTGAGGCCACGAAGGCCATGAAGTCAAGTAAAATTAATTAAACGTGTAGACTCTCATGGTTTCTCTTATATGACAAATCCAAAGAACAAATAAACTAAAGCATAAAATAAAATAAATGTAACAGGAAAGAGGGAGACAGATGTTTTGCAGATGAGAAGGGAACTAAGAGATAGGGGGAAGGAGGGAAAACAGACATAGATTTAAAATGTTAAGTAGGTTATATACATTTTCCTACTGCACATAACAAATCAATTCATTATGGAGTACAAACAAGCACTAATAAAAACAGAAAGAATATAGATTCTTGAGGAAAAGATATCAGATGTGTAATAATGACAGTTTCCTTAAATGAATCAAATATACATGAAGAGGTAGGAAAGTAGATAAGAGTGCTGTCTCTAGACAGAAGAACAAATTCTGAAATTCAATAAAAATGTACATACATTAATAGAATAATCTAAGGGAAAATAACAGTAAAGTAAACATTAGATCAATATTCACAGAAAGTGTGCATAATATGCAACATGTTGGGATTTTTGTTTAAAAAAAGAAAATAGGAGTAGCCCTTATTAAAATAAATGAAGAAGGAAACAATACTCCAAAAAACTATAAATCTATTGAGTGAAAGCATTGATTGGACAATAATGATCAAAGAAAGAATGTATTCTGTTACATAAGTTGTTAATGATGTTAATTAAAATGCATAAATTGAAAGATGTTAATAAATTAGAAACTTATAGAGGTTGAAAATATGGGAAGATAGACAAAGTAGAGAAAAAGAGCCAAAGAATTACATATTTACATTCTTTCAGTTTTAGAAAAAATAAATTTTATATTTAAATCAAGACTAATATGCAGACTTTCTTTGGCCATGCAGTACCATCTGGACTCTTATGTAATGATGTTAAGAAAATGAAGAGAAAATTAATTGGATTCTGCTTTGAGCAGAGCCAATTGCTATCCAGGTAATGGAATATTAGTGGGGAACCCAAGAAGAAATTTGGGGAAGAAGTGCAACACTCTGAAAGTGAAAGACAGATAAAGATTGGAATCTGGTCCAAGGATTGGCTGGGGGTTGGATATAATTTTTGAATCGTATTTCCAAGAGTTTACTTGCACCATGAATCTGTCTTTGCAGAGTCACAGCACCATACTCTTTCTGTCAATTTGCACTGGTTTTAACTGAGGGCATTTTGGACAGGAGAGAGTAGCACCATCCTTCACCTGGGCAGCAACTTTAGCTCTGTGGAAAGCCTACTGCCTGGATTCGTCTCGCATCTTGCTGCAGTTTGTGAGGGTGGAAGTTAACAAAAGACCAGGAAGCAGCGGTGCCAAGAAGTGATCAAAGTCCTCGTAAAAGTTCTAAGATGATTTGTGAATCCTTTAGAAAACAGATTATGTAATAGCATACATCTTGCAAAGAAAAAACTATAATGAACACCAAACAATTCTGTTCCAAAATAGTAAAGCATGAAAATTTTAGAGTGTTTAAACAGACCATGGCTAGCCCAAGCTAGGAAGACTCAATATTAAAAAGATCATTATTGCTCCAAAGTTATTTAGGAATACCATAGGATTTGGAAAACACACTTAAAAAGATTAACTGGCAAAGAAGAAATTTATGGGCATGTTCATCTAAAAGTCCATTTGGACATCATGCCATGATAGTGAGGATATTTCTGAAAATTAATAATCAGAAGAGAAGCAGAATCAATTTTTCAGTTAGTAAAAACTAGTGGGTCTCAAACTGTATTTGCACAAAAATTAATTAAAGATGAGTTTATATTTTAAATGTTTAAGCAATCATGAAAATATTAAAATTAAAATGTATGAGAGAATTTATAATATTGACAACACAGAATACCAAAAGGAAAGATATACATTTGACAATATGAAAATGCAAGATTTCTACTTGAAAAGTCACACAAATGAAGCTGAAAAATGAGTTACAGATCAGTGGTAAATTGTTGTGCTTGTGACAAGAAAGTGCAAATTTATTTAAATACAAGAAAGGTAATTAGATTAATAAGTCAATAACCCATAAAAAGTGAATTCATTAAACATCACATAAATCTGTGACTATATAAAAAACAAACACATAAACAGAACTTCAGAACCTTACAGAATGATTGTAAATTCAGGGAAAGGTATGATTTTTATTTATTAAATTAGTCAAAAATAGTTTAAAATATCAAATTTTGATATGTTAGAAAATAAGTATTTTGTGAGTGGTTCAGAATACATTATTGCAATATATATGGAAGACCATTTAGAAATTTAAATAAAATACTTAAGTGTATGCAATATTTGATAGTAAATCACCACTTCCAGAAAGTTGCAGACTGGTGTAGTGGTGTAAATTTGTAATCCCAGCACTCGGGAGGCTAAGGCAAGACAATTGTATTAACTTTGAGGTCAGCCTGGGCTACATAGAGAGGCTAAGGCCAGTCTGAGCTATACAGTGGACCCTGTCTCAAAAACAAAAACAAGAAACTAAAACTTTCAGAAATATGTAGACTTTTCTCTATGCATTAACATTATATGAAAGAATTTTCAAACAAATGTTTGTACAATCAAGAGTAAAAAAACCCAAATACCAGAAGTAGGAACTAGGTAAGGAAACGTGGAAGTTAGCACCAGTAATTATTTCGCAGATGTACTTCTAAAAGGACAAAGGTGCTTGCAAATAAATCAGTACTTTGTTAGGAAAGAAAAGTTGTTTTTCTTGCATGAACGCTGGCCATATACTGTGTGTGTATGTGTGAGTGTGTGTGTGGTGTGTGTGTGTGTGTGTTGTGTGAAAAAGCACTTAAAGAACAATATTCAAAATTTTAGTAGCTAATGCTGGAAGGAGATCTTGAGACATAGAGTGAAAGTAAAACATTGTACTACTTCCCTGCTTGTTTTTGACTTTTTAATGTATATGAATTATTTTTGTTATTAAAATGTTTGAAAACTATGACTGAAAGGTGGCCTCAATGTAGAGATGACAGTATTGAGGAAGAAAGCAGATCCATATAGAAACCCCCAGTAACATCACACTCAGGACATCTGCTGGCCCGGCTCTGTGACTGCTCAGATGCAGAGGGATCCAGAGTGACGGAGCATAAGTAATGATTTCAAAGGGTGGGCTGGGAAAGCAAGAAGCTACAAATGCTAAGATCTGAGGAGCAACAGATAAACAGCTTCAGAAAACAGAATAGTTCAAATCTAGATATCATCATAAATGCTAAAAAAAACCATTCTTCATAATGTAGCAATCATAGTACCAATTACTTGCATTAACTCAGTGTAGCCCCCATGACCATCTAGTGAAAAGGTATTAAATTCAGAATATCTTTCTAAAATTCTTGGCATACACAATTGTATGCACACACACACTTCTTTCATACTGTGTGCTACAGTCCGGACACACATGTAAATTGTTGGATGCATGCGAATAATAAACATCACTGAGTACGATGAAGACTCTTAGCCTCCAGGTTATAATGATGCCCTGAAACTTTCTAATTTTGTTGGTGATATGCAGAGAAATGCATCTGGAGATGAACAAAATTCAGAAAATGATCTGGGATCTGTGACCAGGGGTCACTGCAGACATGGAACAGGCGAAATGACCCAATGGCAGCCTGCGCAACGACGCAGGAAGGGGCTTGTGGTATGCACCTAAAGAACACCAAAGGTGAAATCAAAGCCCAAAAGAACCATAATACATTCTATCAAATTTTTTTTCTTTGTTTTTGTTTTTGCCTATTCTTCCTAATTTCTGATTAGTAAATCGACTGTGTTGGTCACATAGCATGGCTATCTCACAACAGAGTAAGTAACAATATCACCTTGCTCTTCCAAACACAATACCTTCTCCAACACGCCTCACATAAGGGAGAAGTGGACTTCAGACTCCCGAGGAATTCATTATCTTTGTCTCCAGTTATATTTGAGCACGGAGTCTAATTTTAACATACTCCAAATATCTTTCTGAATTCCTTAGCCCTAGGTACTTCATACCCCACTAGATAAGTGGGATAAAGGAATTTTGTCCATTCTCAAATGTTTTACAGAAAAAAAGCAGTATCTACAAAATAAAATGATACTATATCTTAAGGGGCTCACATAACTTATTTGAAAACATCGGAGTCCCTGCCTACCCCGCCGCACCTTTTTTTATTTAACTGCCATATTGTGGAATCAACCCAGGGACTTCACATAGAACCATATTCCCAGTTCCTTTGTAGTTTTTATTTTGAGACAGTCTCTAATTGCCTAGGCTGGGCTGGAGCTCATGATCTGCTTGCTTCAACCTTCCCGAATGCTGAGGTTATAGGTCTATTCTCCACGATCTGTGCAATGCTGCCTTCTTGAAAGAACTAATATAACCTGTGAACTAAGGCATGAAGGGAAAAGAGGAGATGAAAATTTTTCCAGAGGATAAAATGGGATGAACAACAGCTTAGCATGGGGAGAAGCACGGCCCAGCAGCCGGGAAGACGATGTTGCACAGGTGCAGGTGTAGTCCCTAGAAAGGGGGATGGATACAGAGGACAATTAGTCAGGGGTTGTACACAGAACAATTAGAATCAAGACATGGAGTTCATAATTATTTTATGATGGTCACCCAGAGTTAACACAAGAAAATGCAGGAAATATATCCACAACACTAAAGACAGAATATTTAGCCGAGGGCCTGAATCCCACAGCAATGTCCCTCATGAGTCCAGATGAAGACCCAGAGCACATGACAATGCCTCCCACGAGTCCAGCTGGAGGTCTAGAGCCCACAAGAAGGACTCACGCCAGTCTCTTTTAAGGACCCATGCTGGGAAGGCCCAAAGGTCAGCGGTAGAAGCTAGGAAGTCTATGGCAGCGGGGTGAAGGAGCTGTGCTGATAGGTCGAGGGTTCTACGCTGGAGCCGAGAAGTCACACTCACAACAAACACCAGTGCTGTCCTGAAAAGCACCACAGCCATCCTCAGCGACACAGAGGCCCCGATCCTCTCCGACGACAAGCACAGTCGAGTACTTGCCAGGAAGCCAGCGTGACGAGTGCATCCTGGAGACCATGTTGCACAAGTCTTCCTCTCCAGGGCCAGGAAGCAGTGCTCTATGTGAGGCCAGAGCTTCTCCAGGAGAACCTAACGGCTCAAACAGCAACACATAGGGGAACACACAGAGCGTCAACGCCCTTCCTTCTCCACATCTCCATTTATGCTGCCATCTTTCCCCAGGTGAAACATCTCCGCTCAGCGCCATGCTTATGTAATCCAGCTGACGTTAAGTGGACCACCAGTTCTTAATCCATAACAGGGGACCACAGAGGAGTGGCGGAAAAACACAGGGCCAATGTCAGGAAAGCTCTCCTGAAGAGCTGGGACTGCCTCTTGCTGCTGCTCCACCATGCTGTTTCCCTGAGACAGCTCGGCATTCCCACCAAAGCAGAGTTGCCACGGGTCCCAAGCTAGCACTCTGCTGAGTGTCTCACTGGTGAGATGGGGTTCTGATGCTGGACAAGGGGCATCACCGCTGTCAGCTGGGTCATGGGGCTGAGTTACAGGCAATCCAGAACTCAACTGCAACAGAGTCTGGAAACAGAAATGCCATCTCTTCAAGGTTCTCCAGAAACAGCAAGAGGCGATACTAGATCCTGGCCAGATGGCCAGAGGAATCTTTGATTTTGGTTCAGTGTTTTGCATTTCCAACACTTGAGAGACTTCTCTTTTAACTTTAAAATTTTAACTTTAAAGTCCAAGTGTTCTCTTTAGCTGAAGACACTGGGAAGATACCTCCCATTCCCTTTGCTGCTTGCAAAACCAAGAAAAAAATTCTTCTTCTGTGTCTGAAAGGTTTTTTTTTTCTCTTCCTTACTTATGGCAGAAATAAAAACAAGGTATGGTTTACTTATTCTATTGACATTTGAGTTTGCAAAGTAGAAAAATGAGTGCAGCACACATGATTAATATTAATAATGATAATATAAGCTCCTACAAAGGTTCCCCGCTAATCTTACATTATTCAGGCTCTGGCACATAATGAACATCCTGAATATTTAATAACTGAAAGAAAGAAAACTCAATTGTGAGAACATCTCAAGCTGTCATATATATGCATGAAAAGCCCCTTATTCCATGACAGGGCAGAATAGACTGGATCTGTGTGTGGTAAAATACGACATTTTTACACCCTTAGTCAAATGTCACTATGGATTGCAAGTGACATCTTATAACAAAGAACAACTTCCTATAGAATATGAAAAATATAAATCTTTCCTTCTTTGCTAAGAATTCATATTGGAAGGTCATTGCTGTGCATACAAAATCCCACCAAGCCCCTTCACGCACTTTCTCTTTTGGTCCCCACATCCTCAGGCAGTGGGAGGGGCCTGGGATAATTAAAAGCTGGTTGTGATGTGTCCAGGTGGAGGCAGGAGGAAGGCAGGTAAGGGAGGCTATACACAGGGAAAATGGTGGAGCAACCAAGAAATAACCGGGAAACGACAGAAGCGACATGTCCAGGCCTTCGCACCATGGAAAAAAAAAGAAAGGGTGTTTTCCTTCTTACTCCTCTTTCTTTCTTTCTTTCTTTCTTTCTTTCTTTCTTTCTTTCTTTCTTTCTTTCTTTCTTTCTTTCTTTCTCACTGCCTCCCCTGACAAGCACAGGCATCTTCTTCTGGCAGAAGCATCTTCTTTCGAAGCACACAAAGGCTTTATAAGATATGAAGTTTTCTTAAGAAAATGAGCTTTTTTCCAATTCAATTCACCCTGGAAATGAAGTTGGTTTGGTGCATTATGTGAATTGTGGCATTTTCCCTCTATATTTATATATTCAGCATTTTGAATGTAACAACAGAGAATAAGGGAATAATTGGGGGATGGGAATAGACCTCAGAGCAATTGACTTTTATTTAGAGAATGAAAAAGTTACCAGCAAAAGAAGCCTCGGCATGCCTTTTTATAGGATAAGCTGTTACAGCTCAGTTTTCCACTTCATTTAAAAACTGTCACTTCTGCATATCAGGTCTCATTGTTACACTTTCCCTGCTTTCACTTTGGTCTTCCTACCTCAAAAAACAATTAAATTATTTTCAACATTTCTTCTCATTCTTATTACTGTTTCTATGCTTATGTTTGGCCTCGTTAGTACTTGCTAAAAGAGGAGTAACCCCTGGAAACCAAAGTTAGAAGTCCTCTAAAAATTTCTTGAAAGCTGAATTCTCCCAGTTTGGTTCAGATGACACAGCCATTGGATGGGCACAGCAAATTCTGTTTACCAGTGTTTTGAAGCAAACACTACCATCCTTGAAAGATATCTCATTTGCATATTGGCAAGAACTTTCTGAGTTAATCAGTCCATTCCCCTGTTATAAAGCAGATATGAAACCAGACTCAGGACAAGAGAGGCAATTTCACTTATAAATGTTTAAAATTTATCAGGTATATTAAAAGTGCACTCTCTTCCTACACTGATTTTTAGAAATGTAGCACAGTTTACTACACCTAAAAGAATTTTCCACTGAACATTAGACATATATTCGCAAAAACTGCTGAATAAAGCTATTGAAAGCTTATATATTATGTGAATACTGTGGAATCACAATTTACATGTAAGAAAAGCATTCTAAATATAATAAGATTGTTTCTAAGTGTTGCAATATAAATTTTTTGTGCTTCCAGTTTTAATTCATTGGCTATAATTTGTAAAGTTTAAATCAGTGCATTTGTCATAATAGGAAGCAATATAAAAATGTACACTGTGAAACACATTTTAGATCAAATTCTTTAGTATGTTATAACATTTCTTATTTATATACAAAGCCTTTGCAGATAAACTAGGTTCAAAACTTCCAGTGGCAGATATTGGCTCTGTGGTTGTTAAGATTTACATCTAGAATGTCTTCCCAGGGCTCATGTGTCCAGAGATGAGACCTTGAAAGGAGGTTGGGTCATGGAAGTGCTTTTCTCATCATGGACCAATCCACAGATGAGTTTAGAGCCAAACGTGCCAGGGAGGGGGAAGCTCCGAAGACGCATGTCTTTGTTCCTTTTTTCTCTTTCCTAAGACAAAATACCTGACGCCCCAAATTAGGGAAAGATGGGTTTACTTACCTTACAGTTTTTTGGAGGTTTCAGTCCATACTCAGCCAGCTCCAAGGCAGGGTGGCGTGACTGAGGGGCACCCATTCATGGTGGTCGCAAACAGCAAGAGTGAAAGGGCAAAAGAGGGAAAAACATGGCTCCTTCCCTCCTTTATATTGTATGCTGGCTTCCCGCCCCTAGATGGTACATTACTCACACCGTCAATCCCAGCACTAGACAAGGAACCAATCACAAAGGCTAGGTTAAGCCTCTGTGACTGTATGAGGCTTAGGGAACCACCTAGACACAAACCATAACAAGGCGAGTCACTGGTGGTGACCTGGAAGGGTCTGACTCCTTCCCAAGCTCCTCCTTCTCTCTCTGCTTCCCGAATGCCACGGGACAAGCAAACATGCTCCTCCTGGGACCTTCCACTGTGCTTCTTCTACATTTAAGTCAGCTCATCATGGACAGAAACCATGAACCAAAGTGAACCTCCCCACTATCTGGGTGTAGCTGCCAGGTACTTTGTCCCTATGATGGGGAACAAAAACAATACTGTGAACATTCTTCATCCATGAATCTACTCAGTAGGATTTCTTAGCCCTGGGCTAACTTGTACAGATATTTTGTATTTCCATTCAGTATGTGTTATTACTGTATTATTGTTTCATTATTCATTTTACAAATAATTAAAAAGTAGGTAAAACTTGTATTCTTTCTCAGGGCTGGCCACTCCATCTCCAGTGGAGACCCTGAATTGCAGCTGGTTGTGGAGAGTGCTGGAGTCCCCATTTCCATATCAGCCTGTTATAGTAAGGTTGATACTGCAGAAATCTCAGGCAAATGGATTTTAAATGTATTTTATGAACTTGCATGTATGTTGAAGGACCTAAGTAGTGTGTATGGAAGATGGAAAACACAAAAATGAAATGAAGTCATAAATCCACCACACATATTATGATCCAAGATAATACTAACACAATTTAATGGTTGCACTCTTTTACTTTGCTTTTTTATTTTTATTTTTATTTTTATTTTTATTTTTAGTACCGGGGATCAAACTCACAACCTGATGTCTGCCAGGCAGGCCCTTAAGCCACTAAGCTAAATCCCTGGCCCCAAAGGTTGCACTCTTAACTCTATTCCATTTCCCTGTTTCCAAAATGCTAAAGTAAAGATTTTTATATGCTTTTTCTAAAAGCATATATTAGCTGAAGAACATATAGTTTTATAGTTCTCTTGTTTTTATAGTAATTAAATCACTTGATTTCTAAGATTCCTGTGTGCTCTCGCTATATATTTCTATAACTGTTGCTTTCTATTGCCCATAACTATTTACATTTATTGGTATATTTTATAGACTAAACATACCACAATGGCCATTTATTGTTTTCAATGTGTTTTTATACAGAGCACACACACACATGTGCATACACACACACACACACACACACACACACAAAGACTATTGTATAATTCTTGCTTCTGTGTCCATGTATAAGATTTACTCTAACATGTATAATTGGGAGTGAAAATGTTACACACACACACACAAAGACTATTGTATAATTCTTGCTTCTGTGTCCATGTATAAGATTTACTCTAACATGTATAATTGGGAGTGAAAATGTTAGATCAACATATGTTATGTCAATATATCAGTACATATAAATCAATGCTGCAAAACAATGCTAAGCATTTTCCAATATGTTTATACCAAATCAAACAAGCTACAGTGACTCAGATAAATTCACTGTTTTACAGTTATTCTTTTCAATGTGTGGTACTATCAGACTTTACAATTATTAGAACTCTAAGACCCTTGAATTATATCTAATTATAATCTTGCTTTCCACTTCTCTGATTATTAATCAATATTAAAATGTTTACATGTGTCTATTGGTCATTTATGTTTCCTCTTTCATGAAATACCTATTTATACTTCATCCAGTTTTAACAGACTATTATACATTCTTTGTTAATTTCCAAATTGTATTTATATTTAGAAACAAAAGTACTTTATTGTTTATGTCTTATGCTAATTCAAGGTTTGCAATTTTTATTCCCTTATCATTGTCTTTTTCTAATCAATATCCTAAATGTCATACTTTCCACTTATGATCTGAATTTCTCTATCTTGTTTCAAATATATTTCTTTACTCTAGCAAAATAGTTTCCTATATTAACTTTTAAAAGTGTTTAAATTGGTCTTTGAAAAAAAGATTTCAATCCACTGGAATTAATTTTGCATGTAGTATAAGAGTATTATCCAATTAAACTGATATGTGAGGAACTAGATATTTTATTGAAGGGCATCTGTCTCTTACCAATTTACACAGCCTTAATCTTATTCAGTGGTTTCATATCATTTGAGATTCTCAGTCTTGTCTCTCTCTGTGTTGTACTTATCAGTATATCAACTCTGTCTACAGATATCTTTTAATTATGCAACACTGTATATCTTAGCAGGAAAGTTTTACCCTATTCTTGGATTTGACACAATCACCCAGTTATTATAATCTGTGTGTCATAGTACTCACAAAAGTAAAACTGAACACATTGAATAAATGTGCAAATAATTATGGATAAATTTGGGGAGAGTTGAAATACTATGTAGCATTGTTCTAGCTAAGAATATGGTAAAATTATTTGCTTATTAAGAGATTCTCTAATGTTGTTCTATAAAGATATGATTATATCTCTTTTTGGCACATATGTAAATGAATTTATTTCTGGTTACTTTATACTAGTGTGCCTAACTTAAGCAATGTCTTATAAATTATATTTATCAAATACTAGTGAATAGAAATACAGATTGAGATAAAATCTCTTTGTTGATTTTTAAAGTAATTTGCATAAAAATTATTTTACTTCCCATATGAAAAAATATATCAACTATGAAAAGTAAAAACTTCGAAATTTTGCATTGAACAATATTTCATTTGCATTTATCTCATTTATTTTATTTTGGATTATGTACAACTCTGTTTTCCACTTTTACTCTTTCAGTTTTTTCTGATTTTGTTGAAATCCCCATTGTTTTGTGATGTGTTGCTAATCTACTCAATTACACAAACAAGTGTTTAACTAAAATTAGTAATTCCAGTATGTCAGACTTTGGGTGCTGACACAGTTTAGTAGTAGGGTGTTTCAGTTTCTTTCTCTTTTTTTGTCTATTTCTTTTTAATATTAATCTCTAAGTCTGCTCAGTGGCTAAAGTGATTGTGGTGGACACCATGGGACACTTGGAAATCAGTGTGTCACTGACCTTGAAGACCCCGTGTCCTGTTCCATAGAATCTGCAACTCTAGCTCCATTCTATCCCCTGTCCAAGGCTCCTCGCCATGTCTCGGTGCTCAGGAAGCTTTTGCTGTGGAACTCTCCTACATTTTGCATTTCATATCAGTGCCCTTTGCTACATCTTCAGGGTTGCTTGGTTTTTGTGTTATGGGCTGTTTGGCTGGAGGCCACAGAGATTTCCCTAACCCCATAGGCTTCTTCTCTAAAGATCTAGTTTATTTTGTTTTATTTTATTTTGTTTCTTGACTTTTTGCTCTTTTGTTTTTATTTTGTTTAAATTGGGCATTTCCTCGGGTACCTGGCCCAGAACATGAAGTCCATGGGCTAAATACTTTCATTTTCCAAAAGTACTTTTAGAATATGAATAAATGTAAAAAATCAGCCCCAACTGGGACTCTGATCAGAACTTCCTTTAAAACTCTATCTAGAATCTTGAAACTGACACTGAACTATTATTTTGTAGGTAAAAGACGAATGTGTACATAATCTTTCCTACTTTAAGAAAGAAACGCAGAAAGAGATGCATTGCCATGGTTCTGTTCTGTCATAGGGATTTACACCAAATAAATCCACAAGTGCTCACAGATGCTAACTTAGGTTTTCTAAATACATGCACTTCCATTAGCTTCCATGCCAGAGGGAAGCTACCGAGTTCATGGCGTCTGAGGAGCAGAGAGCAGAAGAGCCAGAGAGTAGGGCACAGAGGCCAGATGTCTTCCCCTTGCAGCTCACTTCATCCCATTGGTCCCAACAACTAATAGCCCACTCAACTATGAATTCATCAAGATGCAGCCCATTGGTGAGGTTAGTACCCTCACAGTTCAATCACCTCTCCAGGAATCTTTGAGTCCAGTCAGGTTTACAATCAAGATAAACTGGTGTACCCAGGTACGACAGTTCAGCTGGAAATAGGCCAAAGATATTGGCCACAGACTGCCAGAACCCAGTATGGAAATACTATTTCCTTTTCCAGATAACTGTGTTGATGCGCAGAGCTTTTGAACTATGCCCAGTAAGAGGTACTGTTTGGTTTTTCATCTTGCCCATCTGACTCATAGCTGCTGCTGTAGGCCACAACTCTGTGAAGACATAAACACTCTTTTACTGCAAGAATGCTTATGTCTCTGGATCTCTTGACACTTCAGCATGGATGTGTAGCATGCCTGCTTGTGAACTCACCTAATTCTCCAAGTACCTCCCTCTATTGATTGAGCAGTGTGAGCCTTTCTTGGGTCAGATTCTGTCCACCAAGCTGCTCAGACTCCACCTCACCTCTTACCAAGGGACGCTGCTGGGGATGGCGTGAGGAGATGATTATCTAAGCACTGTAGCACTGGGCATGTTGTCTGTACTTCTTATCTATCTGTACCTGCCACAGGAAAAGTGAGCTCAGAAAAGGAGCTGGAAAGGCCATGTTCACCGGATGCCACATAGATTCTCTCCCACTGGATGTCGAACATTTAGCAGAGGAAGAAAATTATTCAGTTGCCTCCACCTGGGGGAGCATTCCCTTTAAGAGGTAAACAAGGTGGTTGGATCTGTGGAGGTTTTCTTCATCGGAGTAAAGAGTGTATACTGTGCACATGAGTGTTGCTGCCTCTACTTGCAAACTAAATGAAATATGCATGCTTGCTTACACTCCGCTTTCTCTCTCTCTCTCTCTGTGTCTCTCTGTCTCTGTCTCTGTCTCTGTCTCTCTCTCTCTCTCTTCACAAAGAGATAACTTAGACAAGATGCAGCATAGAACAGGATTGTTTCTTGAATAAAACCAAGGAACTCCAGCAAAATCTTTGCCATTCTGGTGAAACTGCTAGAAAATTAGACAAAAATGTCTTCAAAATGATGTGTTGTAATACTCGTGCTCTTCCATAGAAAAGACCCAGTATGTTGAAAACTTCCTTGGTGACTGATCTATGTTGTTATTCACATCGTACCCTTTGAATCTGTCTGTGTCTCCCATGACTCTTTCCAGTGTGTCTGGTGCACACTCATTCCATCGTCACTTTCACAGCTTCCCAACTCCAGTCCAAGACCAAGACAGGAGGTGACTTTCCAGGTCTTCACATCTTGGAGCCATGCCCAGTACTCACACTTTCATTTTCATAGGGCCCAATCTTTTCTGCAGTTAAAAATAAGTGCATAGTTATCTGTGTGATGATTTGCTTGACCTAAGGCTCTCTGTCTTGCCATCTATGCCAAAAAAAAAATGTTTTCATTAATTCCATCTATTATTTTAAACACTGAGTTTTTAAAATTGATCTTTCTTCTAATCACAATATAAATATGATTCTATATATGGTTCAATTTGCAAACATATCAATTCAACTTGCATGTTATTACATCGCATAGCTTTATACTCTACTTGGGTGAAGGCACTGCCATTATTGTATTACTTTCATTATGCACCTAAGGTTGTATGTTTGAATAACTCCTGCCAAGGCTCTTTTTTCTTTGTCTGTTATTTATACTAATCTGCAATAAATAACATCTTGTATGAATCAGTATGTTTTTCTTTTTCCATTTATTAGCTTTGGATAAATTCCTAGAAACACTGGTTAAGGTGTATATAGCTGCCTATTGCTCCAAAAATATATCCCTAGACATGCCCTAAAAATAATAAATTTAAATTTCTATTAGCTATATATCAATGATTGTGAACCTACAGCATGTGTGTTATTTGGTTTTCTTTTTACAAAAAGATGTTAATGTGTGAGTTGATTTTTTTCTAAACTAAAATTTCAGTGTTCAGGTTTCTTTACATTTTTGTCACTTTGTGATAAATAAGTGGATTTTGGATCACAGTTTGGGCACTAATTTCTGAAAAGTTCACTATCACTACTCCATAGAAACCCTATTCTCTCATCCTTCCTACCCTTTTTTCTATTTTGTTTGTTTTGTTTTCTTTTCTTTTTAAATAAAATTTAAAAAAAGAAAAACAGAAAGAAAAAGATATACAATACAGTGTTAACAAACTGACTAGGTACTTCCACTTCGTTTTTTGTGTTTAGGTAATCTTGAAAGCATAGGTTACTTGGGTAAGTGGAGAGGAGTATGTGTTCGATTGCTTGCTACTTCATTGTTCTTACTGTATTAAGATTCTCTAGTGAAACAGAATAAATAGAAAATACCTGTATATTTACATAAAGGAAAGGATTAGGTATGCTGAGACTGTCAAGGCAGAAGAATCCACAATGGCTGTCTATGTGCTGGAAGGTCGTAGAATCCAGTAGCTACCCTCTCTAAAAAATGGAAGCCACAGAAAAAGATGGATCTAAGGCTGGGGAATTCATTATAGAGTCAATGGTCTAAATCTGATCCGGCCCGCGGATCAGTCCGTGGGTCTCACCTGGAGGGGGAACGGGGATGGCGGGCAGGGCAAGAGGAAAGAGAGATGGAGACAAGTTGAGCAGTTCCAATCAAGTCTCGTTTATTGAGGAAGTGAACATGTTTTATATAGGGTGAGGGCAGGAAGTTGTCATCAGGCAGAGATGTTGTGGAGAGACCGGATAGGTTGCAGTCATGTCCGGCCAGGCAGAGAGGATCATGGGCAATGTAGGCAGACGCACTAAATGCCCACAGGAGGGCGGGATGGGGCGGCAGCAGTGAGCTTATCATGATGCTCCCTACATAAATCTACAGGAGGAATCTGATGAAACTGGAGACCTAAGTCCAAAGGTGACTCTGTTATTTGCTTTTCTACCCCTCAGTACTGAGACAACATACCTGATGGCCAAAATTTAATTTTTATGGGAAAAAGTTAAGCGATTGTGACTGATTACTATATGTCAACTTCACATAAAGGCAGGAAAGGTTTACTTAGTTCACAGTTTGTGAAGGTTTTGGTCCATACTCGGCTGGCTCCAAGGCAGGGTCATGTGACAGAGGGACAATCTTTCATGGAAGTGAAAGATATAAAATAATAAGAGCAAAAGGAGCAAACTAGAGGAGCAGGTCTCTTTTCCTCCCTTATATTATATGCAAGCTACCTGCCATAGGGCAGTGGTAGCACTCACACTCCCCAATCCCAGCACGAAACAATGAACCAATCACAAACTCTGGATTTTGCAGCTTCTGAAGAAAAACCTGTCCCCCATGACTGCATGAGGCACTGGGGGGACATTCAGACATAAACCATAGCAGTGACAGTGAATGCTGAACCTCTTTCAGAACAGCCATACTTCCTTCCCTGTTTCCTTTTTCATTCCATCCAGACATCAAATTTATTGATTCTTGAACCCCATATTCAAATGAATCTTCCTCTCAGTTTGCTGATCTCCAGGTCAGTCTCTGACAGACACACCTGCCTGTGCTTCACTTGTCTGCTAGGTAACCCTTAATCCATTCAAGTTGACCTATCGTAATCAACAGTCACAATCGCTTTTTTTCCCATAAAAATTAAAGAAAGTCTAAAATAAGCTGTTAAATAAGCAGAACGTGTTACAAAATATGAATTTGCCCTATTTGCCCTTATAATATTTAATGTTTTTGATTTATTTAATGATTTTGATTTATTTAATGTTTTGATGTATTTAATGTAATTGATGTTTTCAAATTTTTATTGTTTGCTCGTTGTCAGATAATTTTGGATTGCACATTTTTGTGTATAAAAATGCACTTACTGCCTTCACTTCTCACCTCTCCAACAAGAAAGTACCACAGCAAAATTACTAAGCCAAACACTACTTACATTTTAAACTTTCATAGATATTGACCGATTCCCTTTCAAAAACACTACAGAAAGCAAGCAAGACACTGAATGAGACATGCATACAAAAACAGTCACTTGTGGGGATCCCTGTCAGGGATAACTGGGTGCCAGTGATTTTGACTTTCTTTTCTTTACACTGCCTACTCACAAACTCTTCCAACTTCTCTATATGCATTTAATAGTTTCTCATAAATTTTGGGATCTAGTATTGTGATTAGTCACTCATACACATGCACTTTATAGCAAAGATTTCAAATACTTTCTTCCAAATATGTTTATCTTTTTGGTTTGTATCATTGTTTTAAA
The DNA here is from genome assembly GCA_004027295.1 of Dolichotis patagonum. Classification (NCBI taxonomy): domain Eukaryota; kingdom Metazoa; phylum Chordata; class Mammalia; order Rodentia; family Caviidae; genus Dolichotis; species Dolichotis patagonum. Next base: position 122,893 of record PVJX010000562.1, on the reverse strand, counting down.
AATCATAAAGTAGTTTTATAATCTTTCACAGGCAAATTTTGCTCTACTATATATTCTTAATTTCTTATATAAGTTATTTTAAATCTTACAATGTGTATTTTTAAAAATTTTATCAGGACCTGAATATTTTTAATGTTAACACTTATTCAGATTTTGACATTTATTTTTACAGAAGCTGTAATATAAGAATAAAGTTTTGATACAAAGGGACAACCATAATTTCCACAATAATTTATCAAATCAATCATTAATTTCTCATTAAAATAAAACAGTACTCTCCCCAGACAGAACCTCCCTGCACTGCCTCCGTTCTATCCTTTTCATCCTTCTCTGTTTTAGTATGATTTTTTTTCAATTCATAGTAATAATGTCTATAGAAAAATAGGTACTAAGAAAAATCTTCCAAAAATATTTTGATATTCACTGACAGTTATTTGTCCCATTGAGTTTTTAAAATTCCAGTACCACCTGCAAAGCTTACTATTTGCATTAAAATTATGTATAAATTTGAAGATAATTATATTTAAATTTACTTCATATGGACTTTGCAGTTTTTCTAATAATTTGGCATGGTTGATTCTTTAATTATTTGTATTGCACCATGAATTATTATCACACAATCAGAAGATCATTATGAATTTTATGTTTTAACTAATATCCAAAACATTTGTCATTTTATTTTATCTCTATTTTATTAGAATTTCTAGGGTTCTATTAAGCACAGTATTATATGATCCATGCATGTAAATAATTTATTTCATCACCTTTATTTTACATTTAGTAACTTTTAGATGGAATGACATATAGTTAGAGAATATATTTTCTGGTAATTTTAAATGCAATAATGTTTCTTTTTGGTTAATTGATGCTAAAAAAATATGCTTACACATTAAACTCTAAAAATTTTTATGCTCAATGGCAGTTAAAAATCCTCTTAGTCCATGTCTAATATTTCTAAGTTATATATTAAACTAGTGCAATGTAAGCTTAAATAAAATGTATTCTCTCTCACTTCCTTAACTAACATATCTATATACTTATCTGAAAGTTGGTTAATTAAAAATGTAAAATTCTCTGCCTCAGAATTCTTCCCCAGGAGTTGATGGCCTGGGTAATAGACCATAGACCACTCTGTAAGAATAGTCGTGATTTTTGTTTACTGGTCTCTTAAAAGTAATCTTTTATAATTTTAATTGCTTCTTTGATTTTTGGTTTTTGTTTGTATGGAAGATCCCATAATAAACATTAAGATAAATTGTCACAATTTTATAGCCTTTGCTTTTTTCTTTTTCTCCATGTGCCTTTCTTCTCTTCTTTTACTGCTATTCATCAGTTCCTTTTGAAAAATGCTGAGTAGAAACCATGACAGTAGAGATTGAAATCATGTTCTTAACTTCCCAGGAAATTACTATAAAATCTCATTACTAAGTGCCACAGATTTGGAAATAATACACCGATCAAATTAAGAAATTCTAGTATTTATTCATAACCTCCTATAATTTTTAGTGTGGAGTTATTGTTTATCAAAACATTCCTTCAGTTATCAAGATGATGGTAAAGTCTTCCTCTTGAAATCTATTAATATGATATGTAATATTTTGATTTCTGATTTTGAACATGTCTTATTCTTAAATTCTTTTTGTTTTATAATCACTCTTGGGTTATTCTTCAAATTTTTCCAAGCCTGTCACCATTTGTAGTTATTTTATTTTAGTTTGAAAAAGATTTTATCATGTCTTTCTTTTCAACATTTTTAATTTTTGTTGGTATGTTTGCATTGTGTGATGTTTATATTCTTTATGGGGAATTGGTACACTTACATAACACATTCTAATTTTTCTTCATTCCCTTTTCCTCCCTACCTCTTCCCTCCCTTTGTCTCTTTATCTCCTTCCCATCTGAACAAAATCTCCTTATTTCCTACTACCTTTCCTACTTATTTCCCACTACTTTTCATTTTGCTCTGTATTTATATTTTTGGTTTCTCATATAATAGAAACAATGTGTATTTAAGCTTGTATGTCTGATTTAGTTCACTTAACATTATGGTCTCAAGTTGTATCCATTTTCCTGCAAACAACTCAAGCCTATTCTTCTTTCCGACAGAACACTACTCCATTATGTATAACACCATACTTTATTTATCCATTCATCTGTCGATGGACATATATATAGGCTGCTTCAAGATTTACCTACTATGAACTGTGGTGCTACAAACATGTGTCCGCACGTATCACGTACTATTTGGTCTTTGTTGAATTTGTTTTCTGTATATCTGCTTTCTGTAACCTGTCCTAACTTCTACTGTAATGTTTTTATTTTGTTGTATTCTTCCCCAGCACAGCTATAAGACATTTCCTTCTAAGGAGAGTTCCACTGTTCTGACTTCTATGGGTTGTGACCCGGTGATGGGGGTGATAACCTCGGGTATTGAACTGAACCTTGTGATTTTCCATGCTAGTGGGAACAGGGATCAAGCCCCCCTGCGTTTCAGACTACAAACTCATGTTAAGTTTTCAATTAACTATGGCCAATGTTGTCAACTACACACAGCATGTGAACCTTAGGAAGGGTGATTATTTATTTAGCTGACCATTCTAGCTCTTACAATAATCAGTCCATTGCAATTTCTTTTTCCACCTTCTCTGCTTTTTTCAAAACATGTTTTGCTTTTTAACTAAACATCATTCCTTTGCTTCTGATGATAACTCTCTTGTTTCAGAAGTCTAATATAATTTATTAATGTCGCAAGCCCATTATAAATATATAGGCTCAAGGAAGGAGTTAAAGGTTTCTCACAGGAATAAAGCACAAGATTGAGACTGTGGACTCCTAGAGATGTCTTTTGAGGTTTTGCTTGTCTGCTAATATTCTCCAGACTCTGTTATAGGTTGTTTACTAATAAATGAAGCATATTTGGTAAGTGTTTAAATTATTGACCACCAAACCAACACTAAGATATAGATGTTACAGAAGTTATAGAAAATACTGAAAGATCATCATGAAGAATTCTCTTTGTGATAGAATTTCTTAGTATTAAAATATATATATTTTAACAATACTTTAAGTCACAAAAATAGAGAAAAATGCCAGTGACATAAGTATAAAAAATCTAGATTCAGCTGAAACCCTTTTTGAGTGCAAATTAAACATAGCATAGTTCTGCAAATCCAATATTTTTGTTATTATTTTTTATAGAAAGTCTAAATTCATAGATGTTTAAATGCTTCCAAAAATCTTATTTTCTCCTAACTAAAAATTATCAATTTGATTATATTCTTTGAAAGTTTTGAGCTTCACTTATATAAAAATATAAAACATGCATTTAACTTTCAAATGTAGAGGTGCATAATTAAACAATCTTCATTGTTATGCCTCCTGGTACAGCACAGGCAATAATTCAAGACAATAGTTACTGCTAGTCTCTGAGTTTCTAACTAAAATATCCAATTGGGTAGCCAGAAAGCTTCCAGAGTTTTATGTTGTGTTTGTCACTCCAGCAATTTTATATTCTGAATATGTCATTGTATTTATTTAATATTGATTCACACATTAAGGATTTCCAGGTCAAGGTGTGTTTACACATATGCTCTGTGTGATAATCTTTACAGTATCATGTCCATTGTCATTTCCACGACCATTGGGAAAGAGGAACAACAGTATCCACAACCTCAGTAAACTACAGCCAATTAACTAAGTGGAAATTTGAAAACATAATTCAAATTTCTTCTCTGATTAGTAGTATTAGGAGTATCTTTTTTGATGATCTTGGTAGCCTAATTACTTAATTACCTATTGCATAATTGTGGACAATGTTATGAAAGACAAGGATAAATTAGCCACTATTCTTTGGCAGAAAAAAAAAATGAATGAGTACATTTACCATCTTACAAAATGCAGAATGCTTTGATACACTTTGGTGACAGAAGTTGAAAATAAAATTTATTTACAGTATCAGTAGTTATAATACAAGTCCCATGTGCATACTGATACATTGTTTCCAATACCCATCCTGAGGGTTCCAATGAGGCTTACAATTTATAATGTTTAGTCATAAATTTCACTCCTGTCATTGGGCTTCTGAAGATATTAAAAATCTGATTTCAATTTTCATTTATTATGATAAAGGTATATGAATATATACAGAAATAATAAAATCCAAAATAAAAATAATCACTTGAGAGTAGTTAATGGAAACGTTTATTATTTACCACTACTTGATAATAATACTTCAGCAACTAAAGTTAGGAATGACACAGAGGCTTTATCTATATTATTTTTGTATTATTTTGATATCTTAAAATGAAAATTGATTAAATATATAATTTACGAATAACAGAGATTTAGCAAATATGTAATTTTTATGTATTTATTCTCTGCATTCTTCTAATAGCACAGGACTTCTAAAGATATTAAAAAACTGACTATAATTTTCATTTATTATATTTTATTTCTGTCAAATGGTGGAGCCTACTTGACATTTCTCCAGGATTGAGTCATTGCATTTGATTCAAAACATTATTTAGAAAATGTCACTCTCAAGTGTCTCCATTTGGTAACTTGTAATGATTCGGCTGTCAAAAATAATTTAAAGTGGAAATTAGGGACAGAGCCTGCAGATTCTGTGTTCTTTGGTAGACTAGTAACATAGAAAAGATGAATAAAAGTAAACCTCAGGGTAAGTTGGTGCAAAGTACAGTAGAAAGATAAAGAAACAAACTCATTGAGCACGTGCACACACAGAGACACATAAATATTAATATTATATATTAAAAAGACACACAATTTTAACCATACTAAATAAGGACACACTTCAAAACATACAAATATATCAAGATCTTTGTCCTTGAGACAATTTTATAAAACCATACTATCACTATAACATTGTCAATATAAATAAATGTGACCAAGCCTACAAAGATTAAAGATAAAATTCAAATAAGTTAAAAATTATAAACAGTTAAACTCAAATACTGAGTACAATTTTCATTTATTATGATAAAGGTACATGAATATATGCAGAAATGATAAAATAAAATCCAAACTACAGATGACCACTTGAGAGTAGGTGATGGAAACAGAAGTATCATCTGCAACTACCAAGCTGGCAATAATACTTTAGCAACTAAAGCTAGGAATGACACAGAAGCTTTTTCTGATATTATTTTTTGATATCTTTGCCATATATTAAAATGAAAATTGATTAAATATATAATGTAAGTTATTAATGATGGCAATTTAGCAAATACACTATTTTTTAATAAATTTTTTCTGTGCATCCTTCCTTCAGCACAGACATCTTCAAGTTTTTGGAACTTTCCAATTGGTATCTAGTCAGTACACAAATCACTCACAAGTTACTTATTAAGGTTGCTATTGCAACATAGGTTGTTGGATAATTATATAGATAAACTCCTGAAATACCCATCTCCACATATGCAGACAACAGTAAAACACTGAGGCAGATTATCTTTGTTAAAATTTTTAACAAAACACCATAAGTAGTATTTTACAATTAACTTGAATTAGCACCTGGTTGTACTTCTGAATGGATCAGTTATAAGCACACCCATGAAGAGTTGAGTCCTGAGAGGGTATGCATAATATCAAGATTTTGAGAAAATACAAAATTATGGTCTCTGATAGCTTTGCAATATAACATATAATAGACAAATATTCATACATATGTGTGCACACACGCCCACACATACACAGGATTGTGGGGTTACAATAAGCGATGTATATTCTAGAAACAGTATGTGTATGTATAGCTATTGTTGACCTCAAAGTGGTATTAAGCCTTAACAGTTCCTGAAATAAGAAAACACTGTACTTGAGTAGTTTTCAGGCACTTGTATTCCAATGGCTATTGTTGCTGTTTTTAATTTACGGTGACAAAAACTTAATTTGAAAAAAGACCATTGGCTCACTGAAAAAAGATTCATTGACTTCAATACTGGTACTGATGGATAATTTGGAGACTTACAAAATTTTCAGGGGAACAAGCTGATAGAATACGATAGGAGGCATTTTTCTGATTTGCAATTTTTCTCCTTAGGGAAAACCTGCTGATTTTAACCAACTTCAAGTAATTTAGCTATTTAATTTTCAAGAAGTCATTGCTATTCAAGCAGGTGCTAAAACTCAAGCAACCAGATGAATTTAATATTCAGAAGTGAGGCTATCTATTCCCTTCCCTGCAGTGTTCCATAATTAAGATAGAAGAGGAGATAGGAATAAAAGACAAGCCAACACACTGCTTTTGTTTTTATCAATTTAGGTGGCACTCTGCAGTTTGTGTGCTGAGGTTCTTCAAAATTACTTTAAACTACACTGAGTAGCCGTGTTATTTGAATAATAATGCTTGGAATTGACACCACAGCTTCCTTTAAGGCACTAAAGGAATTTTATGGATGCTAACTAATTACTCTTGCTAATAGTCCTGTGTAAAAGAGGTCCGAAACCAGTGGCCCATTACTATAAATGAGAAACTGTAAATAAAAACTTCTAAGCAGTTTCATATTCACAGTAGTCTCACGGTTACATGAAGATGCTCCATCCCTATGGAACATTATTTCTTCAGGCCAACTCTTAGAGAGTGGCTGACGGACACAGGAATAAAGGTTTTCTAACTGGAGACACCTAGTTTGAAATTTCAGCTCTGTTTAGTTACTGACCTATGATCTCGCAAGTGTGAGAGAATCTCTAATGCTTGGTTTTCTCATCTGTAAAATAAGAACAAACAGAACAGTGTTATTTTATTGAAATATTTTTTAACTAATACATAAAAATATTGAAAGTGTACGTTTAGTGGGGTACCATATAATATTTCAGTGCTTGGACACATTGTGTCATGTTTATATGAGAATAAACACATCACCTCAAACACATCATTTTTATATTGAAAACTTGCAAAATGCTCTCTGCTAGCTGTTTTGAATACATGCAGAGCTCACGACTGTTTTCTATAATCACCCCACTCTCCCATAGCACCCCAGAACTTCTTGCTCTGTCTTACTGTAAGAACATCTCTAGTTCAGCTTTTCCCATTCCTCTCACCCCACACCTCACTGGTAGCCACTATTCAATTCTCAAATTATGTGACATTTTTTTTCATACTTAACAGAACAATAAAATCATGAGGTTCTTGTCTTTCTGAGGCTGGCTTATTTCATTTGGCGTAAGGATATCCAGTTCCATCAATGTTAGTGCAACTGGTAATATTTATTTCCTTTTATGGCTAAATAGTTCTAGGGTGTACCTATACTACATTTTCTTTATCTTTTCATCAGCTGATGGGCTTTTTTTTCCATTTCCTACTTAGTGCTGAAATAAACACCAAAATGCAGGTGTCTCAGGCAGAGCAGGGTCAACTTGAGGATTTAATTAAAGAGTTTATCTAAAACATACGCCACCACAGCATACCTAGCAAGTACTCAGCCAGTTTAAAAACCTGAAATACCACATCCAGTGTCAAGCCCAGAATCAGTATTAACATAACTTACAGTGTTGACTTCAGAGGGTTTTTCTGCATCCTCTGCCTTCAGCAATGCTCTACCCAAGTTTAAGCAATTCCACTCTAGCACGCTAAGGCTTTCCTAATCTTTCCACAGCTGTATCACTGGCTGTATCATAACTGTTCTTAACCCTTCAGTCTCACTTTTCTTTCTAACTTTTCAGCAACACGTATTCCTTTCTTTTTTGTGGCATTGAGGATGAACCTAGGACCTCTGGGCTGAGCTACAGCCCAGCCCTTTTTGAATTTTTTCTTGTGAGACTGATGGTGCTAATTTGCTTGGTCTGGGCTCAGAGTTTTGATCTTCTAACCTCAGCCTCCCAGAGTGCTGGAATAACGTGTTTATACTATGATTCACTCATGTTTATCATTGGTTTGAAATTTCCTTCCAATGGTTTTGCACGAGAACAGCCAACCTAGAGAGAGAATTTTGTTGTCTTACACAATGCAGCTAATTACAGATTTTAGCTAGCACGGTTGGCACTATTTCATAGTTCAAGGACTTGGTGGGATATGGTACCAATACCTCCTTAAATTCTGCGCACTTTGCAGACATCACTGGTTAGGAGCACGAATTCTACCCACTACACCAGTAGGTGTCATGTGCCTCTCACTCTGCAAAGGATGATATTCGAGTTAATATATGGTAAATTTATATTTAATCTGACACTCCACATATAGAAGCTAATATTAAAAATGACAGAAGCTTCAAGAAATTAACCAAATTTTGTACTAAATCATGCACATGATAAATGGTGAAGACAGTATTTAAAAGTTAAAGCACAATGCTAAGCACGTGACACATGTCACAGATTCACTTTAAAATAAAAGCATTGACATTCTACACAATCCTTCCCAGCACTCAGGATGCCACATTTATCACCAGCAGGAATTGCATTTTCTGTATGACAGATAACGTAGGCCTCTGTCTCAGTCACGGGTCAGACCCATATGTTGTTGAGAGCAGGGAATGATTATCTTGCATTCTATTGTGCTTTTCTTTTTTATCAGCCTTGCTTTTAATCTATAAAGTAATTTGTGAAAGATACATTTAAAATATATCTTAACTTACTTATAGCCGTGTAATATTTTGATGCCATAGTCAGTGTTACCTCAAAACATCTAATTTTTTTTAACAGTTTGCCTAAAATACTTGTTAAATCACCAATTGAAATATTTCATCTTAATTTTCATTTGGGTTTTCATCTAACACAAACATCTGTTGAGAGTAATAATTTTATTTTTCCTTTTTTATTCTTTCAGATTTTAGGTGACTTATTTGTCTACTGTATTCCTATGGCCGCTAATAAAAAAGTGAAAAGTGTGAAAAAAGTTGGTAAAATAACAAAAGGAAAGATGCTGTCATTTCATCTTCAATATGATATTTGTAGTATTTTTATATATCCTCATCCTGCAGAGGTTCGTTCAGTTTACAGTTTGCTAACAACATTTTGTTTTTTCAGTTCAGGAATACATGTGGAAACTTTTAAAAATTCATTTATTCTGATGATTATATAAATTCCCTTAATATGTTAATATAAAGTAATTCATCATTTATATTAATTTACTTTTGAATTCTTCCTGTAAAATAGCATGATGAAAATTTCCTGCAACATTTCATATATTAATGGGTTTAATTTTTTTTATTTTCCTTAAAATTCATACACATATTTTTTCTTAAATGATACTAACAGTTTTCCTTCACATGCTGACCTTGTCATTCAGATACTAGCCTCAAAAAATTATGTGATGTACTTTTTACACAAAGAATTAATTTCAGATTAGAACAGTTTCTCATTTTCTAGTAAAATTTTATAATTTTACTGCTAATGTCATGTCAGATTTTATGGGAAGCTTTAAATTACTCAATAACTAATACTAATCATTATATGATACTGCCAGACTTCTTTACCTTTTGTGTCATCTTTAATAACTAACATTAATCTAACAGTTCAGATAGTTCATAAATACTTACAAGTTTTGCCATAGATTCATTCATGATATTCTCATAATTATTTTAATTATGCAGATACCAGAGCACCGCTATATTTTTAGACTTTGTATTAGTGAATTATGCATGTGTTTTTTCTTTTGTTCCTCTCTTCCCTTCTCCCTTCCTTTATTAGGTTTTCTTTTCCTCTGGCTGTGTTTCATTCTGCTTGGCCAGATTTCAAGTCATCAGTCATTAATATCTTGAGAAAAAAACTTCCATGAGTCCAGGCTCACTGTAAAGATTGCTTTTGCTGTTATTTTTATAATATCCTCCTGTGTTATGTGGCATTAATCAGTTATCATTTATTATTTAATGAAGATACATCTTTTTCCAATTAATATTTCATTGGTGTTCTTTGTTTCTAACATATTTAATTGAGGTTAAATATTTTTCTTTAAATGTAACAATAGCTATAATTTTGATATGAAGCTCTGTAATGTTAATCACTAAAATTATGAATCATTAAAATATTTTCCAATGCTTAATATAATTTTGTTTGTTCCATAGCTCATTTATAAATCATATTTAAACTAAATCTAGGCTTATTCTTTATCCTGTTATTTTTCATCTCTAGCATTCTTTCATTTTTGTCAATAAAACTGTATATATAATTTTAATGTTTTTAAATTCTATATTATATTATTAGTTCATAATACGTTTTAGTTCTCTACTTTTTTTATAGTAATCTTTGCTTTTTCTCCTTATTACACAGAAATATATGTTACTATTTCCCAATGTGATTACTGATATAAATATTTAACCCATGTTCTTCAAGTTTTTGAGACCATGTAATATGATATATGAAAATTTAAAATGAATCCCTGGTGGGTAGGATGATTTATTATTATGAAGTTATTGTCATTTCTAGCAATTAATTATCTCATAATGCCTACTATTTCTCTAAATAGTCATTCATGTTTTTCCTAGTATTTGCATAAGTATTATGTTTCACAATACTGTATTGCATACCCCCTTTTAGAAATAGCACATAGTAGCTTGACTTTCATTCATCCTGCCAGTATTTTAATTAGAAAAATCAGCCCACTTACAGTGTTATTTAATTGCTGATATAGTTCGAGGTTTCATTGCCCTGTCTAGTCTTAGCAGCACTGTCTTTATTGCTTTTGGATTGAGCTCATCATTATACTTTTGTATTAGTATGAATATAATTCAATCATATTGAAGGATATATTAGAAATTTAATATATGTTCTTAAATTAATGTTAATAGTTATATTTCACTTTCTCCCAGAAAACACAGGAACTGAGATTGCTCTTATCATATCTGTCTATTCATGGCTTATTGTTGGGATGTGATTTAACTCAACTGCAATGGATTTTTACAACCTGCATATTACTCTTATCACTTTGTGCCAAGTTCACTTAAGTGTGTTCACACAGCTGTTCCACATGTTACTTTGGTCTTTATTCCATCCTACAACTCTGACATTCCTATCATTATCCTTTTGTTAACAATTGCTGTTACAATTCTTTGTTGTCTTTATTCTATTAGCAGCCCTATTGCAATTGCTTTATGAAGTTTTCATTTAACTTTTATTCTTGAAAGTTGTATAATTTTTTTTCCTTTTGTGATCATTTTCTAATTTTGGAAGGTTTAAGTTTTCTCATATTAATGATACCACTGAACAGTCTTAAGAATTCCATTACTACTGTTGAGAATTGAGCTATAGGACTGTCCTTTATTTAATCTTTCATATTTTTATAAGTTGAAAATGCTGATGTGTGTCTCATTCAAGTTTTTCAAGCTTACCATTATGTTTGAGTATGAATTTCTTTTAATCTTGAAATGTTCCCTACTCTAATTGTCCTTAGTAGGTTCTTTAAAATTTTCAGATTTGTTTCCTTGAAACATCCCTTTTGTTCTGTCTTTTCCCCTTTTAGTCTAAAACTTCAATTAACTGTATGTTATACCTTAACACTCTTTTCTCTATACTGCTTACCTCCTTTTTACTTCATGTTTTCACAGTTTTAATCCCATGGTTCACTCTAAATAGCACCTGCAAAGGGAAAGAACGACTGGGATGGGGAAAGGGAGAAAAGAAGGAAGAGAAAAGTATATATATATATATATATATATATATATATATATATATATATATACTAATTTCTGTTAGTTCACTGAAAAGAACAGTTCTGCTTACATTATTTGATCATTTTTTAATGCCTATATCTTGAAACCTGAGCAATTACTTTGAAGATAACAATACACAATATATGCACATTGTTAATCTCCTATTATCTTGTGAAATCTCTATCATTGTTTTAATTATTCTTTCTCTTTAAAATTAAAAATAAATAAATAAATAAATAGCCTCTGCTAATCTATCTTCTTGGTCAAAACTTTATCTTCATCTGTGCTTTCTGTGCTTTGTCCCTGTTCTGCAAAGTAACTGAGCATATAAATTTCATATATGTGTTGCTTCTTGGAAAATCAATTTTAATTTTTATAATTTATATCCTCCAAATTTCCAAGCTTGATTCTGTCCCCTTAAATGAAGTCAAATATTTTCCAAGAGTAATATTTTTAATATCTGGAGTCCCAGCAAATCTTTCTGTGTTGTCAGTTTTCCCTACGATCTCCTGTTCTCTGAATCCACTGTACAGAGTTGCGTATGTGTCCACATGCATTTATGTGTTTGGCATCATTACACAAAAACATTACAACCTCATTAAGACTCACTGTAAGTCACGACAGAGTCCCGAGACTTTGTGAAACAGCCCTACATGCAACGCGTATGTTTGCTTCAAAAATCAGTGTGCTTTGTCGCCTTTTTAGAACCTTAATGCTCATGTTGGACTCAAGCCTCCTTGTGGTCTGAATACCTGTGAGCTACATTATACTAAAGTGAGTGCTGCTTATGCCTCTTATCATGCTATACTGCATTCGGAGAAAGTAGACATCATGTACTGACATACAGTATATATAATTTGTGTTATAAATGAATACATATACTTTTAACTGCTCATGAGTATATATATATATATATATATATATATATAAACACTTAGTTTTCCACTATCAATTTTGTGTTATTCCTGCTCCAAAACAGAACATCAATGAATGGAGTACTTTACCTATTTGAATAATTCAGTCTTCCAGTTTTATTATATCTGAGTCTTTTTTTTTTTTATATTTCACTGCTACATGTTTCCAGTATATACTGACTACATTCACTGTAGGGGATTGGTATGTGGGTATGTGTACATAACATATCTCAACTTCCTTTTTTCTCCATCCCTCTACCATCCTTTTAATTTTCCAGTCAGATTTGTTTATGTGTAAGACTTTATAAATTAAATTTTCATATATACAGATTGAAACCAGACTAGTAGGCTAAAGAACATATAAACTATGTGAGACAATTGTCCAAAGTCACAAAATACTTTTAGATACATCATCCACATTATATTACAATACTTTTTTCTTCTCTTTCTTCCTAGTATCTATCTTATATTTTTCATGTAAGAGAAGCCATGTGATATTTAGGTGCATGTGCCTGACTTACTTTACTTCACATTAATGCTTCTCCATTTATAAAATTATTACGTATTTGACTCTTAATATGGGGCATGAAGCCTAGCCTATCATTATGCCTAGCAGCAAAACAACTTTTAGTTGGGAAAATTATCACCCCAGCCATAGAAATAACCTCTTTTATTTCAAAATTATGAGTCGATCAAACTAAGAATGAGTACATTTTCTAAGAAGGAACGAGTGAAACAGAACAAAAGGAATAAAGTAATTCCTTGAGATTCAAACCTCATTAGATTATGGCAGTGCTATTGAAGAGTTAGGTGATTTTGTCCTGATAATCTCATGTTTACCTTCTCATCTAAGGGAGAAAAAACATTTTCTCCCAGGGGACAGTATGAGAGTACATTAGGTATCACAATATACTACAAGCATTGGAAAGACCTAAGGAACTCAACAAATGCTATGAACTGTGTTTTGTGCTGTCCTACAAGGAGCATCTAAATCACAAACTTACTTCCCTCTAGAAGTTTGAAAACATAACTTGCCAGAGGAAAGAGAGTCAGGACGTTCATTGTGTTACTCATTGGGCAAACCGCTGTGATGATGACCATATGTGCTAACTGCAAGCACATTGGCAGCACAAGACAGTATTGTAGCACAAGGCACTGGAGTTTCTGAAGAGAAGCTTCTGCTTTTGTTCATTATGCTTGAGAAGAAGTCAGTGGAGGGAGGCAAAGTTAAACTCATCAAATGTAATTCAATAAATTATCATTTATATCTGGATGCCCCCAACCCAAGTTTCATGCTCTCGGGCTTGCAGGAAGGTGTTTGGATTATGGTGATTTCTGCTGGCTTGGCTTCGGAGGTGGGATCTAATAGAAGAGGTGTGTGACTTGAGCCAGGTCCTGGGAGAGTGTGTCTCTTTCCATAGCTGTTTCTTCATTCTGCCTTCTGGCTGCCACCCTGTGAACAGCCAGTCACAGGAAGACTGAGATTTCTGAAGCATAAACCCAAAATAAACTTCTCCTCCTTTAAGTTGCTGGTGTTGGGTATTTGGTCCGAGGTTCAAAGAAACTAAGAGAACTCCAAAGTAAAAATTTTCTTATCCTTCCATTCTTATTCCTACACCTTTCTCCTCTGCTCCTACGCGATGCAGAGCGCACAGTCGTTCCCTCTAGACATGTTCAATAACGAGGTAACCTGAGACTTCAAGCTAAAAACCAAACAGCAGTTCTGTTAGCCTACAATCAAGTTTGTAAACAATATTCTATTTACATCCCATTTCCTATCCTTTTTGCTTGCAAAACCATGAGGAAGGAAGGCAAAGAAGTCTCCTGAGTGTAGTGAAAAAACTAAATGTAAAAGATTGAAAAACTTTGAGCATAAATTTGGAAAAAATGCAACATATTAAAGTGGAGATGTCAGAAGTCAGAGTAGAATTTGGATCCAAAACTCATGAAGTGTTGACATGATGAATTTGAGAGGAACTGGTATATGCATAATACATGAATCTGTTCCGTTAGGCTTACAATTGAGTGGTACATATTCATTTTTCATAACAGCTTACTACATGCAAGCTCTGAATACCTCAGTGGACTGTTACAAACTTTGTAACAAAACATCTGAATAAACTGTTTATTGCCTTCCACAAATCTAAGCATGCAATAATTATCAGTAAATACTGGTTGATTTGATTTAACACTAATGAGCTGTGTAACCTTCATTCACTCAACTGCAGTGGGCTTCAATTCAATTATCTGAACTCTGATGGCCTAAGCTAAGCTTGCTACCATTTTCTTTTTTTAAAATATTGTTGAATTGAACTGTACATCTCTTATAGGTTGTTTATTATATGTTTTCAGCTGGATCTTTATTTTGGGGGGGAGGTGAGTCCCTTCTTTCTTTGTTTTACTTTAAAAAATCAAAACAGAAGAAATGATAGAAATGATACAACTGGTAGGAAATTAGCACTAATTAATATACTGCATATTGTTACCTTAGAAGTAATTGTTCAGGTTACAATATTCAGTCACAAAAAATGATCAAACAATCAAACAATAAAAGCACACACTGTTCTTTTGTATGAACTAACAGAGATTAGTATACCTGTCTATCTTGTGGGGTATGTGTGTGTGTGTGTGTGTGTGTGTATAAATAATCCCACATGTAAAATTTAGGGAAGATTGAATGCCAATGCTCTTTAAACTCTTTAGTGAAACTGTAGCTGGATCTTTAAAAACCCACAATTAAGTGAGATATCTTATATCCTACTTGTCTTTCTGGATGACTAGGGGACGATTGACTTGTATCCTACTAATAGTTTTATTGTCCAAAAACCCTACTTGCTCAGGAAACATACTGGATTCAAGTCCACCATCATTTCACTGAGAAGCAGCACTAAATGTTTCATCTTTTTTATAGATACAAGAAAAATTCCTTGAGGTGACTTTTATAAATTTGTGACATTTTCCTACTATGTCTCAGAGAAGAGACTACAATTGAAGAAGGTTTCTTTTGGTGTCAGAAATTTGAAAGTTGTGCACTCTTTAGAAGAAGATGATTACTGTTTCTTCATAGACAGCGGCTTAGTGAAGGCAGATATTTTTCATCTAGCCAGGTATGGCGTAGGTTTCAAAGGCAGCCTTCTTCTTTCTCTGCTTCCTTCCTTAAGCATGCTTACTTCTGATATGGGTCTACCAGGTACCTCGGTCTGAAACAGTTTTTGTGCATCAGTGTTGACAATTCCAAGACCTACTTCAAAGCATTCAAATTCAGTCATGTTAAAATAGCATCTGAAAATATGATTATGTTCTGATTTAGACATAGATATAGATTCTTTTTAAACTTGGTTCTACAAAGCACTTAATAACATCTAATTACCTATTTCTGAATAATGTAGTTCTATGATTTTATTTTTAAAAAAGATAAAACAAAAATTTTCAGGCTTTGATATATAGAAAGAGGCAAAATTGCAAAATAGGAATAAGATTATCTAGAGTTGAACTAGCATTTCCTCAGTAACAGAGACACAACATAAATGTAGGAGACCTGCCAAACCCTAGCTCACTTGAATAGTGCTCCTGTGTGGGAAATAATTATTAATTTTAGAGATTAAGTCATTGAATTTCAGACTTCAGAAAACATTTCAAGTGATACTAAATTTTTCTTTGTGTTCATTTTGTCAGATAAAGTGAAGGGCATCCAAAAATTAAATTTTAAAATAAATAATTACCAAATAATGTTTTAGGCATAATTATTACAAAACATTTATTTTAATCAAGCTGACACTGAATTTTAACTAGACCTCTTATTTTTTGAGGCCTGTCTATTCTTGGTTTTTTTTAAGAAACACAGAAAAAAGGCAGAAATTATACAGAATTTCAAAAAAAAGTAGGAAATTAACACTGGTTAATATGTTGCACATTGTTATTTTAGAAGTAGTTATTGGGGTTACAAGATCTAGGCATAAAAATGATCAAATAATCAAACAAAGACAGCACAAACTGTTATTGTTGATGAACTAACAGAGATTAGTAGTATAGCTATCTAACATGCATACATATACATACATACATTTATATATATGTGTGTGTGTGTGTGTGTGTGTATATATATATATATATACCTATATACTTATGATCTTTTCCTTTCTTTCTTTTCTCATTTCCTCTATCCCAGTTGTTCTTTTAGAACACTTTGTTACCCTTTGATTATATCTATTGTACATTGAATCTTATTACTCTTTTAGTTTTTTATTTTTATTATTTTTTACACTAGGGAGACAATATATTTATAAATGTGAGGTTGATTTATTTCACTTATGAGAATGGTGTCAAGTTGCCTCAATTTACTTATAAAAGCCTCAAGATTATCCTTTTATATGTGATATATCCAGTAACTATACCTATCTTTTTACCCTAAATATTTTACTAGAATACTCCTCTAGATAATTGAAACAAACTCATCACATAAAGGTTTTATCAATGGATCCAAGTACAGACAGACCATAGAATCTGGGACAGAAGAAAAGACCTGAAGAATTTTTGGCAACCAGTTAAATAGCCTCAGGAAATTGATAATGCTTTACCACTTGTTTATTATAAAATGGACATTTACTGGGTAATTGATCAAAACAAACCACTAAAAATGCTAAGAAACTTATAAAAGCAGTATATCATTTTTATTATTGCTCATGCTTCTCTGGATCAGTCATTTGAACAGGGCTCAAATGGGAACTGCTGCTACTGTGAGATCAACGGGGCAAGCTGCTAGTTTACAGCTGCAGCCTGGACGGCCTGGAGCACACAAGACAGCTTTCCTCGCACTTAGAAAGGTTACACCTGGAAACGCAGACTCAGCTGGATCTCTTCTGCTTCATGTTTTCTCTCTGGTCAGTGTGAAAACAGCCATTTCTTTGTGTCTAACTGGGAGTATTACTGTGACAAAGTACTGGAGAAAATCACTTTAAAGGAGGAAAGCTTTATTTTGGCTCATGGCTTCAGCTATTGGTCAGTGGGCTACATTTTTCTTGGGATTGCGGTGCATCATAATGGAAGCATGTGGTATGTCACAAAACCACTCACCTCATTACAGGAAGTAAAGAGAGAGAAGACAGAGCTGGAGTCACAGCATGCCACCAAGATGTAATTCCTCCCAGCAGCCCCCATGGCTTACATCATGTCGCTGCTCTGCCAGACTGTGGACTTTTGGAGGCATCAAATATCCACATCAACCCAGATTAAAGGAAAGAGCAAGCTGACAATGGGAGTAGTGTCCAGAGTTTAGAAACTATGGAAGAGAAAGATTAAATAACACAGTATGAGACATTTTTATAATAAATGTTTGTTGTTTTATATCATTTATGTTAAACACACCTATCTATTGGATTCTGTCATAGTCAGCATTTGTAAGGGAATAGACTTAATGCAGAAAACATAACTTATGCATTTATTTATAATATTCACCCAAAGAGTCAAATGCAGAAACATGCAAGAGATCTGTCCATGTGCTAGAGACCCAAAGAATCCAGTTAAGGGTCTGTATCTCACAGCAATGACCTCTATGAGTTTAAGTGGAGGCCTAGAGCCCACAACAATGTCTCATGCAAGTCTGTATCAAGGTCCTGCACTGGGAAGGCCCAGGGGTCAATGGTGGAAGCCAGAAAGTCTGTACCAGCAGGGTGAAGGGTCTGGTCCAGCAGGCTGAGGGATCTGCACTAGAGTCTTATAGTAAGGACCAGAGATCCTCTGAAAAGAACTGCAGCCGTGCTCATTGACAGCAAGGAACTGAGCTCCTCTGATGATGACAGCTGAGTTCATGTCAAGAAAATCAGCATGACAAGCTTCTCCAGGAGAATCAACAGCACACCATCTTCCCCTCTACTTTCGCTTTATGCTGTGGGCAACAACCCTCAGGTGGGCCTTCCACACCCCACACCATGCTGACTCAGTTCAGTTGGATGTTTCAGGTTGACTGTCTGCTAATCTATCACGTATTCCATGCCTTTTCAGTGATTGACACTTACTGGTTGCTCATTGTTTATATACATATACATCAATTAACAATGTGGGGATAAAGTGAGAAGCACTGTCATACCCTCGAAATAACTCTCAATTTTCTAAAAGGGAATATATAGATTAGTCAAGTTAATATGAGGAAGACTGTAAAAGAGGGCGGTAATGTGTTTACTTTGAGTTTTCAAAGAAAGAATGGATTTTACCCAGTGATGAGGGAGAAGCAGGAATCACCAGGAGTCTCGGGAATCCCCTGTGGAGAAAGAGGATTCTTTTGGAAGATTTATATGTGAAATTCATTGACTCTGGTACAATACAATACATACTTTTCCAAAGCTGCCTTTAATAGTGGAAAAAGAGGATAGAAAGTTGCTCAGAGCTGCTTATGTTTGAACTGAAGCAGAGAGCAGAGTCATCAAATAAAACAAGCAAGAAAGTCCAGACCAGGGAGGTTTTAGGGCTGTGGCCCAGATGCAGAGCAAGCTGCGTACAACAAACGAGGTTCATCATGTGAGGGAGACAGGGTAGGACTAAAGTAGAAACTGGGTTGGGGAATTTTGAGAAAGATTTGACATGCCACAAACCTGCATGACTTTTACTGTCCTATTTTTTTTTTTTTTTTTTTTGGTATCAGGAATCAAACTCACTACCTTGTGCTTGTAAGGCAGGCCTGTAGGCTGCTAAGCTAAATCTCCAGCCAACTTTTATTGTCTTTACTTAAAAGAAACATGCAGTCCATCTTTTGCATAACAATTTCTGTAGTTAGTTATTGGTGTGTTGCAGCAAAGTAACTCTATTTGAAAAGTGGTAAAAATAACATAAGGAATCATTTATTTCATATAATATATTAGAAGGACCTGAGTCCAGAAAAATTAGTAGAAAAAGTGAGACAGATGGTAATATCCAGCAATAGAAAATGAAAGAGAAAAGCAGAATGACATCGCTATAAGTAGGCCGCTATAATGTTGCTACAGAGGCACGTAAACTACAGAGATTCACTGATTCCGTGTGGTAGGTTAGTGACATTGGTGGTGGATCACAAGATATATTGTGACTCTAATCCATGACAAGAAGATTAGGGATTTGGAAATCACCTTTGCAGAATGAACTGAGAGCAAAAAGAGATGGCTAAATGCTCTAAAGATACAGTTACTCCATCTATTAAAGAAAATAAAAAAGAAAATTGTCAAAAAAAATTTATAACATCTTCTCTCAATGATCAAACTAGCACTTGGCATATTCTAGATACCAGGCCGTTGAAGCGGATAACAATGCCATAAAACACATTGTCCCAGTGTTTGCTCTAATGCAATTTGTAGTACCTTGGAAAGAAATGAAAAGTTAGGAAATATGTAAATAAAAACACAAATAAACTGACAATATATTTTTATATAGTAATGCTTATTAAAATTGAAGGTCACGAAATAAGAAATGGGGGCTGTAAGCTCTAGATGAAGGGTGGTGGGTTATCTACAGGTGTCAGGACTTCCTTAGTCAAAGAACACTTGATACTTTGAAGACATAAGTAAAGAGTCAGAAGGTTGGATAATGACACCTCCTGCTAATGGGTCAGAGAGTGCAAAGATTCCAAGGGAGAAAACTCTTGCTTGTTTTGCAAATAGAAAAGAAATCATGTCCCTGGGGCAGAGCAACTCAGCTTTAAGAAGAAAAGAGGCTAATCATACGTGATCAAGGAAGACTTGGGAAATCCTAAGATTCCAAGTGGTTTGAAGACATAACTCTTACAAAAACACTTACCCCAGACAGTGGTTAAGCTAAGAGGTACAGCACTTGACTAGCATGTTTAATTTCCTTGGTTCAATCCCCAATTGCCACAGATAGCCACCAGAAGCAAAGACATAAACAAACAAATCTTAGAAGTTGAAGAAGCCAGCCCCTTCCTGTGAGTCAGCAGCAGCTGTGGGCTTCAGGGAGGAGAAACAAGAAGCCCACCCTTCCTGTGAGTCAGCTGGCATGCAGACTGGCAGACAAGGAGAGCCGAACAGCCCCCTCCACCACCACCATCATAAGCAACCGCCTACTTTGGAGAAGCAGAGGCTGGCATGATAGCTACTGAGGTAGAACAAAACAACTTATTGCTTGTAGTGTTTAGTGTTTGATCGACTTTTTCGGTCTCAGGCTGGTCATCTGATCATCTGTTTGGAGGATAGCAGTATGCCGCATAGCAACTATTGGGGATCTCCCTCTGAAGGTGGTAGCCATTGTTAATTCCCTAATGTCTTGTTTTAAAGTTCTGTATTGCTTTCATTGCTTTGTTTTCATTGGTTCTATTCTGTTCTGTTTTGTTGAATTTTATTATGTCTGATGGCATTGATATAGGATAATGAAACTCCTGACCTGCTATATCCAAGAGTTTGTGTTCTCTAAAATCGAAGAATGAATTTTAGGAACAATGGAGATGAAGAGTAGAATATATTTATTGGAGAAAGAAAGCTTCTGTCTGAAAAGAAACAAAAGGGGGTCCCGAGTGGGTTGCCCAGGACTCTGTCTTTTCGAGGGACTTTTATAGAGTAAAACCATGGATTCAAGGTGGGGGAAGACTGGGAACTCACAAGGCAGATGGTCATGAGGTGGGACATAACTATAGTTAGCCAATAAAATCAACAGTTCAGGTAAAATTGATTACATTAGAGCCAAATGGGAAAGCAAGTCACATAGAAAGTCGGCATTCTTGGGCTTGTGAACTTTACCCTAGAGGGATGGGATAGTGGCTGCAGGGCAGGAGGGAACTAATTAGAATATCAGTCCCCAGGATGTAGATGCATGTTTGATCCTTTGTCTTGAGATCTGGCCCACAGCAAGAGGTGTGTGTCTCCTCCAAGGTCATCAGACACCTGGTCCTCTGGGCCAGCTTCTTTGAAGGCCTAGCCCTGTCTGACTGCCTATAATACTTCTAACTGGCTCAGCTGCCTGTAATAGCTTGAGCAGCTATTTTGAATATAGTAAGAGGTATTATGGTAGCCACTGCTGATTTCCTGTTATCTTGTTTTGAAGTCTGGTATCATTTTAACTGTTTTATTCTGACTGGCTTTATTCTGTTTTATGTTGTTTGGTTTTATTGTTTTTAAAATAAAATTTTTAAAAAATTGCACAAGTTTTTGAAAATGTCAGCCTATGCAATGCCTACTGAAATTTAGTAAGTATAGCACTACATTAGTAACTCCAGTAAATAATTCATCTTACAGCAGTTGAAACTGTTTGTAATGACTTTATTTCCTCTGGGGCATTTTCCCCCTTTGAGTTTTCAACACAATCTTTCTGTATCACCCAGGTTAGTCTCAGACTCACAGTACTCTTGCCTTAGCCTCTTTCATCCTCTAGTGCTGGTATTGAAGGCATGTGCTCTGGGAGAAACTCTAAAAATTCTGTTCCATACCCTGCCATCCTTGAATATCTGGAGAGGTACGGATGGTAAGATAAAACTAATTTAGTCAATAAAATAAAAATCTCTCACTATGGCTTATGTCTGCCACACTGGATTGAAGATAGATTGAAAGAGCTACCAGATGCAGAAAACTAAAAAACAAAACAAAACAAACAAAAAAAAAGAAAACATAAAATATGTAAAGAAATAAACAACAGAAAAACCCACAAATCTTAAATCAAGCCAACTCAAGCAGAGCTCAGAGGACAACCATTACTCTCAAAGCATGAAAGCGCTTTTTCTGTTTCCATTCTTCTTCCTTACACCGCAGGACAGCTAGTAACCTGATGATGTGAGAAGCAGAACCTTTTCTAGCCTTTCTATCAAAACTGAGCAATTTCAGAAAGGCAGCTCAGAGAGCTAGCTGAGAAATACTACGCAAAGGAAAGGTCATCTGAAACTACTCAAAACTCATTAAAGTCAACATTTTTGGAAAATAATTGCCTATCAGGGATACCCATTTTAACATAACTATGCCCCCCTGGTCTCAGGTTCAACCTTACGGTGGATTTGCTTCTTGTATTCTCTGACTCTGCATTACTCAGAAATTTTCAGGACTTGCTTCCTGATCTTGGATTTCCAAAATCCCTTGTAGTAACTGGTTCTGAGTATTTACACAACAATATTATGACTAACATGCTGAAGAATTAGGAATATAAAGTAACAAGAAAACGCCAAACCACCAAGTACAATTTCTCACTAAATTCCCAGCAATTTCTCATAATGAAACCACAATAGCAAAGTTTCACTTCAATATCACTGTATATCTCAAAGATGCATTATAATTTTCTAAAGTAATACTTTGATTTTAAATGAGCAGTTTGTCCCTGTTTTCCTCCTCTTGTAAACAATAGCTTTTAAACAGAATCCACAAACACTTTTGATCAAGGACCGAATAACACATACTTTAGGGGTTCCTGGGCTGTGACAGTCAATGGTGCTGTCAACCTGAAAGGATTAAGAAGTGTCTAGCGCCTTGTTGGAGCACAGTTCTGGGCCTGTTTGCAGGACTGACTTGTAAGATGCAAACCACAAAGGAAGACACACCCTGGATGTGGGTGGCACCAATCAACAAGATTGTAGACTGGATGGAATAAAAACAGAAAGAAGCAAATGTTAGTTTGCTTTTCTGGGGAAGCTCCAGTCCTTACATTGCCTTTGGACATTTGTCTTACTTCCCTCAGGCTTCCAGCCAGACACTTCAGCCTTCTGATGCAGACCTTTGGTTTCTGTAAACGACTCCCACAAGTCTCCAGGGAGCACCAGGCTGGCTGTCTTCTGCTCCATCTCCCATGTTCCAGTGCACAGATGGGCAATTTGCCTTCCTCTGCCTTTGCTTCTACATGCAGTCACAGGAAGCCTACTTTGTAAGTCCTTTGTATATCATATATATTTCATAGTCAATGTGTTTCTCCAGCGAACCCTAACTAATAGACATATTTTTCCTGTACCAGCTACTCAACTCTTTAGTTTGTCACAAAAAAAAAATTGCTAGACTATGAATAAATTAAAAGGTGTGACTATTTTCATGTAAAAGTTTAAATGAAAGGAGAAATTTTCTCTTAGATAGAATTGGACTTCTCCAGCACACTTGTCTTGAAGCATATTATTGCTTCCAAATTTTATTGCTAAATATCACAAAGTCTTAATTAACAAAACAATAAAATAATGACTTTAAATTATTTGGCATATATTGCCATATTGCTTTCAAGTCATAATTTCCCAAGTGATGCTTATGTATGTCCATCACTTCATACTCTCATTAGTATATGTGTATATTCATACACTTCAATATATATACATATATAAATATATATATACACACATAAGTGTATACACTTAAGTATAAGTGTACTTATACACACACGAGTTTATAAGTAAATATACAGATAAGTGTATAAGTATGCATACAGTTATGCATCCTGAATAAGTGTGTGTGTGTGTGTACATATATATATATATATATGTATATATATACATATAGATATCTCAAGCTTTCATTTCTGTCAAAAATAATTATTTTGGCTAGGCATGATGGTGCATATCTGTAATCCTAGATCTCTGGGAAACTGAAGGAGGAGGACAGAAATTTTTATCTCAGGCTGGGCAACTTAGCAACATAGCAACACCTATCTACAGAGAGAGAGAGAGAGAAACAGAGACAGAGACAGAGACAGAGAGCAAGCAAGAAGAAAAGGAAGAAAGGAAGAAAGGAAGAAAGAAGAAAGAAAGAAAGAAAGAAAGAAAGAAAGAAAGAAAGAAAGAAAGAAGAAAGAAAGAGAGAGAGAGAAAGAAAGAAAGAAAGAAAGAAAGAAAGAAAGAAAGAAAGAAAGAAGAGAAAAGGTGACAGGTTGGGGATGTTGTTCAATGCAAAGTGTATGGGTTCAGTCCCCAGTACTTCAAAAAAGGTCCTACAACTTCCAAGTAACTTTATAAATCACAACTTTCTGAAATGCATGTGTCATATTTACATTAATACTGTCAAGTATACAAACATGTTTGTTGTAAAAAATTTAGTTTATATGATTGAACTAAAATAGCAATAAATTATAAAAGTATTAAATTACTTTATAGTGATTTTAGAAATACAGTATGTCAAGCATTGCATGAAGCCTTTGTATCTAAGCCACTATCTAGATGACATCATGGGCAAAATGACAGACATGGGTGAATCATAGGGGAATACCTGAAGAAATTCAGAATAAAGGAAGCTGAAGTATGATTGAAGGATCACCACAGGAAGGACAGAAACAGAATGTACTGTGCTTGCTCATCTTAGTTCCCATTGGTGGGGAAAAGTGATTAAATGAGACAATTATCCCCTCTGTGAAAGAAGAGTCTGAGAGAGCCCCCTTACTGGGAATCCCATGGTCACAACGTATCTCCGGTTTGGTGATCTTGCCAATAGCTGTCAGTGGTTCAGTGATGAATTTTTAGGAAGCACAAGCTATCACTGGTCTAGAGTATTGAGATTAAAGATCATTGTTCAAGAATGTCTACCTGTGAGCAATACATGTACCAAAATATATCAATAACTAGATGAATAAATTTATCATCTGCTTTCTTTGAATTTTAAAGGTACCCTTCCTGCTGATGGTAATTGTAAGCTTTGAATAAAAATATTTTAAAAATTTAAAACATACACTGTAAAACTTTGAAAAGAGAGCAGAATTTGGGGAAAACCTGAGAAAAATCACTGATAGAAGGAGAGGCAGGTAGAAACATCAGTTTTTTTAATGGATTTTCATCTGATGGCACTCTAAAATCTGTAAGAAAACAGGCAATCAGGCTCCAGCAGAACAATGTGGACCTCTGGATTGCACAGTTCTGTTAGGGTCCTATGGTGTCTGTTAAGTACCAAATCTCTTAGCTGGAGCTTACAAATTGGGAAATGCAGCTAAGAGTACGGCAGATGCAATATCATGGAGGCTAAGAAAATGAACAGAAAATTCAGTTGATATCGACTGCAAGAAAGACAAAATTCGTACTTTGAATTCAGACAATTTAGTTTGCAACTAACACGAGGACAATACACTGTAATGTAACAAAAGTAGTAAAGTATATGAAGTTTATATGAAGTTTATAATTGTCACGTGTATAATACCTAATAAGTAATGTAATTTGTGATAAAATATTAGCTATTTTTATTTACATTTATATATGGGCTATCATGGTAAAAAGTTGAAGTCTTCCAAAATGCATAAACAAAGGATGTATTTTGATTTCATTGTCTTTAATTTCTCTTAGAAATGCTTCACAAATTTCAATATAAAAGTGTTCCACCTCCTTTATTAAACTTTCCCTAAGTATTTTGTGCATTCTGTTGGTATCTCAAATAGTTTTTCCTTATTTCTTTTTCAGAATTTTTTTGTGTAAGAAATCTCATTTTGGGATGTTGAGTTTGTATACTGAAACATTAGTGAGTTGGTAGCTTTAGTAGCTTCCATGTTTTTCTTTTGGAATATACAAAGTTTCCTATTATTCAACTCATTCCTTTCCAATTAGAAAACCTTTAATGATTTTTTATTTTTACATGTTTCTTACTTTTATTTGTTTTTCCTAGCTAATTGTGACTAGAATTTCTAATATCTTTGCAGTGAAAGTAATCATTTACATCTGGATTCTGAACTCCAGGACACCAGGTCACTTTTTCCATCATTTAGTGTGATACGAGCTGTGTTTGACTAAAATATATGGAATTTGTGTGCTAGGGACATTTCCTTCTCTTCTCATGATGCTCTGTTAAGCATCATAACAGGATGCTTAATTTACTCCATTCTTTAAAATTTAGGCATTAGTTGATATCATTATGTGTTCTTATTCCATTTTATGAATGCGGGCTATTGTATTGTATTGACTGATCTTTGAATTTTGAGTCTTATTTCCATCCCAAAAATGAATCACAGACAGCTATAATGTATGACAGTTTTACTACACTGAAGATATTGGTTTACTAAAATTTTAACAAAATTTTGTGAAATAATAAGAATTTATTATTTCATTTTTCTCCTTTCTTTACTTTTCTGAACGTTAGTCTTTGTCATTCCCTTCCATTTGTTAGTTTTGGTTTTCCGATTGCACTTACTCTCTGCTTCCCTAAAGTATAAAGTTAGGTTACTAACTTGGAATTTTCCTTCTTTTATAATGAACAAATTCAAAGCTATACACTTCTTTGTTACCACAATTTGCTGTATCTAATACATTTATGTATGTTATATATTCACTTTTATAGTTTTTCTAGTTTTCTTTGTGATTTTTTTTCTTTGGAACAGTGATTTTCTTAAGGAGAATATTATTTTCCATATACTTGAAAATTTATTCATTCCTTGATTGATTTCCAGTTTAATTATACTGGGTTTAGTAAACATTCACTGTGTGAAGCATGGGGGCCTAAACATGTGATCCCTGCTATTTTTTGTTTCATCTTTTAATGGATGGAGAATTGTTTTGTGATCTTAGAAACTGTATATTCTGGGAAATCTACAGATATTTGAAAATCAGATTATTCTGATGCTATTAGATGAACTGCTCAATAAATGTGTGTTGAGTCTAATTGGTCATAATGTTGATCAAGGTCTTTATACAATTATTGAACTCATATTTGGTTCTATTGTTGGAAAATTAATCTTGAATCATTGATTATCATGTGACAATTTTTCTCTTCAATTCAATTTGTGTTTTATCTCTATTTATGCTGAATCAATTCTTTTATCAATAAGAGATATGCCAGTACTAGAGTTTGTTCTTAGATTATACTTTATATAATGCTAGACTAAGTACTATAGCTTTTGATTAGTATTTACATAAACAACTTTTCATTCTTTCACCTTCAACCTATGGGTGTATTTAGCTTTCAAATAATCTAAATAGAACATGTAGTGCAGAGCTGCATGTATTCCGCCTGGTGAGCTGAAAGTGCACACAGTGATCTCCATCCCATAGGGAAGCTTGGGTGCTTTGCTCCAAGACTGGTAAGGGCCCACCCAGCCTCCCACATCACTGGAGGATGGACCCAAAAGTCCCTCTGCACCTATCAGGGCCCTGTCCAGGGAACCCTGAGTGGCCCACAGCCACCTGCATTCTACCTGGCCAGCTGAAGTATGCGCAGTGCTTTCCAGCTCACAGGGAAGATTTTGTGTGTCACTCCAAGACTGGTAAAGACCTGCCCAGTGACCACAGGTGACCGGGAGCCATCTAGTAAGGGCTGTCTAAGAACTTCCACTCAACTGGGGAAATTCCCTACAATAGAGGTAGATATTCTGAATCCACAAAACAACTGAGACCTTGCCTTTAGCTTCCCTACATAGGAAAATGACAAAATGAAAGATCAAAGTGCAATCTCAAACCTCCAGCCCATCACAGGCAAGCATAGGAGACATGGACATAGAGCAAAATGTAGAATATATACCTGAAAGTTCTAAAATGAGAGCAACTGAAGTAAAGAAACAACTCTGGGAAGGTATAAAGGAACTGAGATCAGAAATAATGTCCCAGGTAAAAGAAGAAATGATAAATGTAATGAAAGAAATGCTGAACACATCTAAAGAAGACATACTTAAAAAATTATAGGGACAATGCAAAAAGATGGAAACCTTGAATGAACAATACAAGACATGAAATATAAGACACAAGACATGAAACAGATTCAAAGAGATATCCAGGAAATCAAAAATTCCATCAAAATTTGGAAAAACCTCCTCAAAGAAAGACAGGATAGACTTTTTGACCTTGAAGACTAGATTGAAGCTAGTGAACAAGAAAGGAAAGATCTTTTAAAACTAACAAGAAATCAGGAAATAACAATTCAACAAGTAAAAGATGGTGCCAAGAAAAACAACAAAGGACTGTTAGGTATAAATCAAAAAGAAGGTGACAACACAAATGATATCAAGAGGCTGTTTATAGAAGTAATAGCTAAAAATTTCCCAAACATGAGAGTTAAAAATGACATACAGATCAGTGAAGCATATAGAAATCCAAAGAGCCATAACCGAAACAAAACTATTCTAAGATATATAATAATCACCCAGACATATAATAATCAACATCCCAGAAATCCACCATAAAAACAGAATATTAAAAGTTGTTGGAGAGAAGAGACAGATCACCTCTAAAGAAAGCCTATCAAAATCATAACAGACTTCTCAACACAAACAGTGAAGTCAAGAAGAGCATGGAGTGAAGTATTTCAGATCCTAAAGAAAAATGACTTCCAACCCAAACTGATGTACCATGCAAAACTGTTGTTCAAAAAGGATGGAGAAGTAACATACTTCAATGACAAAGAACAGCTGAAAAACTTCATGACCACTGAGCCAACTCTGCAAAAAATATGAAAGACATTCTAGATAGATATAGGAAAAAACCACTAAGCAAGGCAAACAATTAAACCAAGTTGCAAGGTAAAGAATTGACACAGAAAGATAACATGACAAAAATAAACCCATATATATCAGTTATAACCATTAATGTAAATGACCTCAATTCACCAAGTAAAAGAAACAGACTGGCAGAATGGATCAAGAAACAACGTCCAACTATATGCTGTATACAAGAAACCCATCTAACCCACAAGGAAACACATAGACAAAAAGTCAAAGGATGGAAAACAATACTTCATGCAACAGGAAACCAAAAAAAAAAAAAGCAAAGGTAGTCATTCTGTTTGCAGACAATGTGAACTTCAAACCAAGAATGATCAAAAGAGATAGATAATGTCACTACATACTAGTTAGGGGAAAACTTCCAGAGGAAGAGATAATAATCTTAAATATATATGCATCAAATTCAAGAGCATCCAGCTATACAAAGCAAATATTAACAGAAATGAAAAATTAAATGAGGAATAACACAATTATAATGGGAGAACTTAACACCCCAATGACACAAAGAGACAGATCAACTAGACAGATAATCAGCAAAGAAAGAACTGAATCACACCTGTGAACAAATGGACTTGGTGGATGTATACAGGGTGTTCCTTCCACCCAACAACATCAGAATATACATTCTTCTCAGTAGCACAGAGGACATTCTCTAAAATAGACCATATACTAGCCCACACTAGCCCATGCTTAAGTAAATGCAAAAGAATTGATATATCCCATGCATGTTATCAGATCATAGCACCATGAAACTAGAAGTTAACGACCAAAGACACTGCAAAAACTCCACAAACACATGGAAATTGAATAATACACTCCTGAGCAATCAGTGGATTACTGAGGAAATCAAAGCAGAAATTAAACAATATCTGCAAACAAATTAAAATACAACTTATTGGAATCTATGGGATGCCATGAAAGCAGTCCTCAGAGGAAAGTTTATTGCACTGAGTTCCCACATCAGGAAAACAGAAGGAACACAAATAAGCAACCTGATGCTACACTTTGAACATCTAGAAAAGAAGAGCAAGTCAAGTTCATATCCAAAAGAAGGGAGGAAATTATAAACATCAAAGCAGAAATCAATGCAAAAGAGACCAAGAAAACAAGAATCAAAGATTTGGTTCTTTGAAAGAATAAATAAAATTGGTAAACCCCTAGCCAACCTTATTTTTAGAAAGGAAAGAAAAAACTCAAATTCATACAAAAAGGAAAGAAAAGAGTGAAATCACTACAGACCCATGGAAATACAGAAGATCATCAATACCTATTGTGAAAACCTCTACTCTCATAGGCTTGATAACACAGAAGAAATGGACAGATTCCTAGAGACATATGAATTACAAAAGCTAGATTAAGAAGATGTAAAACTGCTGAGTAACCTACTTTCAACTAATGAAATTTAAAATGTAATTAAATCCTCAACAACAACAAAAAAGTCCAAATCCAGATGGACTCACTGTGGAACTCTACAAGGAATTGAAAGAAGACTTAATGCTCACAGACCTCGAACTCTTCAATAAAATTGCAAGGGAAGCAATTCTCCCTAACTCATTCCTGGAAGGAAGTATTACTCTGATACCAAAACCAGAGAAAGACCCATCCAAAAAAGAGAACTACAGACCAATCTCCCTAATGAACAGAGATGCAAAAATTCTCAATAAAATATTGGCAGACAGGATGCAGCAAATCATCAAGAAGATTATTCACCCTGACCAAGTGGGATTCATCCCAGAAATGCAGGGATGGTTCAGCAGACGTAAATCAATAAATGTAATCCACCATATCAATAGAAAAAGTAAGAACGACATGATCATCTCTATAGGTGCAGAAACAGCTTTTGATAAGGTCCAACACTTATTCATGATAAGAACCTTACAGAGAATTGGAATAGATGGTCTTTACCTCAATATGATAAAAGCCATCTACGACAGACCAACAGCCAGCATCATATTAAATGGCCAAAAATTGAAAGCCTTTACTGAAAATCAGGAACAAGATAAGGATGGCCATTATCACTATTCCTATTCAATATAGGGCTGGAAAAACTAGCCAGAACATTTAGCAAGAGAGAGAAATCAAAGGAGTAAGAATATGAAACGAAGAAGTTAAATTATCATTATTGACAGATGACATGATACTCTACACCGAAGACCCCCAATACTACATTGAAAGATTCCTAGATATAATAATTATATTTAGTAAAACAGGTGAACACAAAGTCAACACTCAAAATCAGTAGCATTGCTATTCACTAACAACAAACTCACTGAGAGAGAAATAAGAGAAGCCACACCATTCACAATAGCATCCAAAAAAATGAATTTCTTAGGAATCAAACTAACAAAAGAAGTAAAAGATCTATTCAGGGAAAATTATAATACCCTGTAAAATGAAACTGAAGAGGATATCAGAAAATGGAAAGATATTCTTGTTCATGAATAGGAAGAAATATTGCAAAAATGGCCATTCTCCCAAAATTGTCATACAGATTTAATGCACTCCCAATCAAAATAGCACTAGCATACCTCACAGATCTAGAGGAATCACTCCTAAAATTCATCTGGAACCAGAAGAGACCTAGACTAGCAAAGGCAGTTCTGAGCAACAAAGACAAGGCAGGAGGCATCACAATCCCTGAGTTGAAGTTATACTACAAATGTACTGTGATAAAATCAGCATGGTACTGGAATAAAAACAGACCTAAAGTCAATGGAATAGATTGGAAGATACAACCACAACTACAAACACACTCAGCCACCTTATCTTTGATAAAGGGGTCAAACACATTCCCTGGAAGAAAGATAGTCTCTTTAATAAATGATGCCGGAAAAACTGGCTCTCCATATGCCAAAAACTAAAACTAGACTCATGCCTATTATCATGTAATAAGCTAAAGTCTAAATGAATCAAAGATCTAAATATTAAAGCAGAAACTAAATTTACTGGAAGACAAAGAAGGTAGAAACCTTGAAGATATATGGGTAGGTGGAGAATTCATGAACAAAATCCAACCACCCAGGAAATACTTCCCAGAATCAATAACTGGGATCTTGTCTTATTAAAAACTTTTTTGCATGTCAAAAGTAATCTTCCACAGAGTAAAAAGGAAACCCATGAGTCTTTAAAAAATCTTAGTCAACTGTCCCTCAATCCAGGGACTTCTGTTTAGAGCATATAAAGAATTAAAAAAAAAAAAACTCCCAAAATTCAAAGACCCAGTCCAAAAATGGATATCTGAGATGAATACACAGTTGTCAGATGAAATACAGATGGTAAATGAGTACATGAAGAAATGTTCATCATCATTGGTCATTAGATAAATGTACATTAAAACAACATTGAGATTCCATCTCACTCCAGAAAGAATGGCCAAGATATAGAAAACTACCAACAATAAATGCTGGAGAGGCTGCAGTGAAAAAAGGAACTCTTCTGCACTGTTGGTGGGAGTGTAGACTGGTACAAACAGTGTGGAGGTCAGTCTGGTGGTTCCTCAAAAAGCTGGGATTGGAAGTCCCATTTGACCCAGCTATCCACTTATGGGCATATTCCCAGAAAAACTGAAAACATCATATCACAGTGATATATAGCACAGTATAGCAGCATGATTTGTAATAGCTGCATCTTGGAAACCACCTAAATGCCCATCAATGGAGGTATGGATTTTTAAAAATGTGGTATTTTTATACAATGGAGTACTACTCAGCTATAAAGAATGATCAGATTTAGAGATTTATAAGTAAATGGATGCAACTTGAGACCATACTAATAAGTGAAATAAATCAAACTCACATGTGTAAATACTGTATTGTCTCCTTAGTGTAAGAAATGATAAGTGTACATAAGATACAAAATCTTCAACACATACAGTGAAATGGTAAGAATCTCCTCAAAGAGGAAAAAATAATAATATCTGAGGGAAAAGGACAAAAAAGAAAAATGAAGGGAAATGAAAAAATATCTAAATTTGTATAAACACATTTAGGAAATCAAAGATGATTGTGCTACAAATTCTATAAGTTCGTAGAACAAAACAGCTAACATTCATAAGATTGAAACAGTTTTGTATGTTTATGTCAGGTGATCTGTGAAACTCTTGAAGATCTGTGAAACTCTTGAAGATCACTTTGATAGTAGTTTCTGTTCCCTTGTGTCCCATCAACAATTTCTTCTTTGTTCATTTAACTTTTATACTGATGCATTTAGTTCAGTATTTCCATTCTCTTTTTACATATTTTACAGAGATTATGTTTATTATTAGTTTGGTTAGCAAGGAGGATAGATAGATAGAGATATGTATATACACAGAGAGATAGATGGATTGATTTTTAGTTTAATTCCACTGTGGTTAGCAAACATTCACTGTGTGAGGGATGGTGGGACACACACTATATATGTGGTTTTAGAGAAAAAATTTTTGTATGTAATTATAGTACTCTCCTCTTTATGTTATTTATGACATAAATTCTCTTTTTATGTATTCTGTGCATAGTAATATACTTCTGCACTTTTTTGCATTAATATTTTAAATGTTATAGTAAGTGAAAAAAGTGGAAGTATACACAAAAATTGCAATAGTATTAAATTTTATATTTGTGCATTTATTTCCCTTTCCTAGAATTCTCTTGCCAGTTAATATTAATTTTCAACATGACTTGAGTAAGAAAATCCTGGAGAAGAGACTGGATCATGAATGTATTAAAATCGCATTTGTGGACTAACCCACTGGTGTCCAGAGAAGAACATACTGCTATGGGATGTAACCCAGTGGAAAGAGGCGGGTCACAAGGCCTTACCTTCGCAGGTCTACTGTTCACAGGTGTGCTCTCCTCAAGGGTCCACTTCCCACTACCATGCACTGAGCAGCTCTGCCCAGTGTGCCCTCCTCCATGATGCTTCTGCCTGGTAGCTAAGACATCACAGACTGAATCCCCTGAAACCATAAGCCTAAACTAACATCTCCTATATTAAGTTGTGGGTGTTAGATTTTTTTTTTCTTAGCAACAGGAAAGATGAAAAACACATCTCTGTATCTTGATTTCAGTTGCAGTATAGTGTCCTATTTATCAACCTAAGAAAAACTTTTCATCTTTGGGCCAGTGTATTGACTATGAGCTCCTATATGTGCATTAGCTACAATCTCAAGGTTTTGGGTTTTTTTTACTTCAAAATGTTTTAATTTCTCCTTCATTCTTAAAAAAACAGTTCTACCAAATATTTAATTTTCAGTTTATTTGAGACTCTAAAAATATGGCCTACATTGACCTAACTCAAATTAAAAGGTTAATCAAATGGTACCAAGTTATAGTTAGACAGAAACAAGTTTTTCTGTGCTGTCACTGAGTAAGGGTAGTATATATCTAAAAGATAGTATATATCTAAAAATGTTAAACAAAAGGATTCTGAGTAATTACACCACAAAGATAATGATAGATGTTTGAGCAAACAGCTAAGTTCATTGAAACATTGCACAATTTATACATGTTTGAAAGATCATACAATTAATGTAGACAGTTTTTGTGTATCAGTAAAAAACAAAGAAAAAATGCTTGAAATCATGAGAGTTTGAAAATACAATTTGACAAGTAAGTAAGTATATTATAGACAGGGAGGACAAAGTATTCATCTTAAAATAAAATATTGTTAATCTGAACTTTCTGAAAATTAAAAAATCTGTGAAAACTACCATTAAGATTTAGAACCTCATTGGTAATACATACCTGTAATATCAGTATTTAGCATGTTAAAACAGAAGGATCAAATGTTCAAAGCCAGCCAGGGAATATAACAAACTTTGTCCTAAAATTAAAAAAAAAATAAAGAATTTCCTGGTAAATGGCTCAGTGGTAGAGCATCTCTTGTTGGGTCCTTAGCAATGCCAAGAAAATAAAAATAAAAATAAATTAAAAGCTAACTACACAGTAAAGTACAATTTGCCCTATAATATTGTAAGAGAACTACATGAAAAGTATAATAAATAGTATTTTCAAATTATTGATAATAATCTGATTTTAAAATAGTCAAAGGATTTGAGCAAGTAATTCATAAAAATGAAAAGTCACTAAATTCATAAAAAAGGTAATCTACATTATTAGAGATTGTTAGAGTATTCTGACACAATAGAGAAGCAAAAGTACAAAATGAACAGGTTTACTGAGTTGAGGACCTGAAAAGGAGCACACAACCCATGGCGGCTGGACTGTCTCCTTCAACCAGATACAGAGAGGCAGAGGGTTATATGACCTCTGATTGAAGTGGTGCATGGGGCGGGCACTGATGACGTGTGAGGAACCGACTGGAATTCTCTGTGCATGCAAACAGGAAGGGGAGTTGAAGAAGCAGAAAGTGGTAAGCGTTCCTGCTTTGTCCTTCCACCAAGTTAGACCACCATCATAACTGTATAGTAACTTATTCTAGGGCAAAAGTCTTTCAGAGGTCAGAAAATTGGACATTAAACTCATAATGGTGTACTAACACATACCCACTAAAATGATTAAAATGATTAATACTAGAATTGCCAAAATTGTCAAGAATGTAGATGAATCAATATGTCATACAAAATTGTTAAGAAAGTTTATATGATTATTCATACCAGCTTTAGTTCATAATATTCAAAAATGTTAAGTACAACTCTAAATGATGGAGTGAATAAGAAAATTATGTTATACTCAAATAATAGACCGATAGTATAAAAAAAGAGCCAAGCTGTGGAAATGCAAAAATTCATAGAAGAAGATTAGAATGTATGTTTTGTATCTAGATGTCCTCCCCAAAACCACATGCTCTTATAGGTGGGGAGTTTCTAACGTGACTGAATTAGGGTATGTGAATATGCTTCAAGGGTATGTTGCTGGGATTAAGAGTGTGGGCCATGAAAGTTGCATTTTGGAGTGTGGGTAGCACCAACCAATAGGTTCAGTTTGGATGGAATACGGAAGGATGGAAAGAAGGCAGGTCTGCCGCTGCTGCTCCCTGCTCTTCCTGTACCCCGAACTGTTTCTCTACTGTGATGTCCCTCTGCCATCCCACCCTGCTGTGGAACCAGCCGATGATGGACTGAAACCTCTACAAACTGTGGGCCAAATAAACCTTTCCTCCTTTAACTTTGGGTATTAGGTTGTTTGGCTTAGTACTGCGAAAAATAATACAGTATTTTGAGCCAAAAGTTCTACACCCAAAGATATTAGATCTACATGGCTTTTCAAAATAGGTACAATGGATATATGCTACAAAACAAATTTTTCCAAAAGTATGTTATCAGTGATATAATGAAGTTTGGTATAATAGAGACATTTCATTAACTAGGAAAATATACAACCTCATTTGTTTAACTGAATTCATTCCATATTTGTGTTTGAACATTGAAAATTTTGAAAACCGAATGTATTTTTCTCAGAAGAAATGGTAGAAAACCAAATAATTGGTTATGAGGCACAAAAGTTATAACATTATTTTTCTAGGATTTTAACACAAAGTTAACAGCCTGAGGTTGTGGCAATACCTGCTAAAACATCTAAACACAGTAAATACAGTACAGTAAGTATCAAAAGAGTCAGGAAAAAATTGTGCACCTTGGCTGGGAGGCTTCCTGGCACTGGAAGCTAGAGAGAAATTGGAGGAGGAGAAATGTCAGTTTTTGGAAGGAAAGAGTCTCCTTCCATAATGACTGCTGGCAGCACACTTTGTGATGACTTTCCTCTTGTTCTTTTTTTTTTTTTTTTCACTTTTTGTCACTCAATGTTTCTCTGGGCAAGCCAGGCACTTAGAGCATACCCCCTGTGTGTACACAGTGAGACACGCGGTACTCTCTATCAGCCCATGCAAGCTTTCTCCAACTTGGATTTTCTGCTCAGCTATGAATGCTGAAAGGACAGTTTTGTTTTGTTTTTTAACTTTGCTGTTCAAGGGGTGGAAAGTTGAGCGTGGGGCCATTCAACAACCCATGTATCACCATATCTGACACCTACAGAGAGTTATATTTTGAATCAGAGTTTCATAGAATTCAACCTAGAATCAGCTGACCCAAGGCAAAAGGGTGCAGTGAAAGGGACTGGTAGAAAAAACCAGCTCACATCACAGCAGCTGGAAGCAGAGAGAGGAGGGAGCATCAGGGAAAAGAATTCACCATTTGAGGCCCCATTCCCAGTGACTGGTTTTTCCAACCAGGCCCCGCCTCCTCTGCGCATGCAGCTACGGAACTCATCAGTGCTTGCATCCTCTGGAGGAGTATGATACTCTCCGGACTCAACTGCCTCTGAAACATTTAAGATCTTGGGGGGACATTCAGATCTAAACCACATCAGCTGAAAACACACATGAGAGAATATTCTCAGATGACAAAAAATATATTCCATAATTTCACAGACATAACCTACGTGGATTTTTCTCCCAGCATTCACTGAATTATACCTTTAAAACTTGTGCATCTCACAATATACTTAATTTTACCTTTAAAAACCTGGTTAAATATTTAACTTCAGTTAATAAATTTTCTTTTTGCACTAATGTACATTAGTAATTGCAAAAAAAGCATCTGTGAATTCTAGAAAAGATTAAATGAGTGAATCCATTGAGGATAATGAGAACAAGTTTCTCATGGACAGAGAAGAGAGCTGCACTTGCTGAGAGGAGAAAGATGGAATACACTTAAAATTGATGAGTGGCAAACCCATGCTCTTTCAACATACCACAGAAACACAAGCAAGATAAATGCAATATGCAAATGCTAGGTCTGCAAATATATACTTGCCTATGTATGTGTAAATAAACATGCACTTCTTTTGTTTGCTGCTAGGACCTAAAAATGTTGATCTACTGGTAGCTAAGAATGCACCTTGAACCTGAATCTTGGCTTCTGAATATTCCGAATACTCTGCACTAAAAAATGTTAGGGTCCTAGAAGAAAGGGTTGTTTCTGAGGCTGGAAGAGAAAAATGCAAAGTGACCTTGAAAGATCTCATTATTCCAGAAATGTGGACTAAATCTTTGGCAAATTAAAAGCATAATAAAAATATTAGAATTAGTAAATAACAGATTATTATGACCCAGTGAGTGAACTAGAAGTCCATGAGTCAATAAGCCATAGTTTTAAGTTGTTCATTAATTATGTGAGAATTGAAAGCATTCTCACATATAAACTAATCAGTATAGAAGGAATGACACAATTAGAAAATCATTTGCATGCCCTAAAAAATATCTCCCAAATACTTACTTATTGTGACAAAAAAAATATAGTAAGCTGACTTTAGAGAAAACTGGTAGAGATTCCTTGAAGTGATAATAGTTTAATGCACCATTACTGAGACAATCACCATCATATAATGCACTGAGAATTACACAAGATCAATGATGCAATATTCTTGCTAAAATACATAGTTTGACTTCAAAGAATATGATATCAATATATACAGCATCTATATAAATATATAAAATACCATATTAAATCTAATCTCGCAAACTAATTGATGCAATGGTTATTCTAAGAAGTAATCGTCTTAGAATATATGTGATAAAGGTTTTAAGGGTAGACAAATTAAGGCACTGATGTTTTAAAGTTCCAAAGACTTATCATTTTGCAATAGTCAAAATATATCTTTGGGATATGGAGAAAAATAATATTTAGGTAAGGAAACAAAGTGAATAGAGCTTATAGAAGATTTGATGCAATTAAAATTAGAGCGAACTATTTAGATACTTCAAAACAGACTTTGTAAGTGTTATGGTTTGTGTCTAGATGTCCTCCTAAAACTTCATGCAGTGTTGGGGGCAGGTTTCCAGAATTTGTGATTGATTCAAGGTCCAGTGCTGGATTATGGTTGTGAATGCTACATGCACCCTAGGATGGATAGCCTACATACAGTATAAGGGACAGAAAGAGTCTTTTCTTCTGCTCCTCCCCTTTTTCCTCTTGTTGCTTTTGCTATTTTCCACTATCATGAGACATTGCACTCTACCATGTGCCACTCTGCCTTGGAACCTGCCAAGTATGTACAGAAACCTCCACAAACTGGGAGCTAAATAATCCTTTCCCTCTTTAATTTTGAGCATTGCATATTTTGTCTCAGCAAGAAGAAAAAAGTAATGAATATAGTGAGCTTGTCTGAGTTTTATATATTTTTTATACTTGATAGTATGGGCACCTGTTAGGCATGAAACACTATTGAAGTTAAGTAGCCATCAGTGCTTGGTAAATTATAGATGATCCTTCTTGGAATAAGTCTTATAAAAGCCATTGATGTAGCTCACTCAAGGTAAAATGCAAATGATTTTCTGCCACAAAGTAATAAGACAATACTGATGTGTTTCTAGGCATATTTTTTAATAAAATATTTTCTTAACATGAAAGATTTCTTTAATAAACAACTAATAAAAGTGGAATTTACAGATTTATTTGTAATTCTCTTTGCAAGCATTTTTTAATTATTATGTAAGAATGACTTAAAGTATGGGATTGTGGTTAGACACACATACTCTGAAAGCAGAAATTCTGCCTTTAGCTCCTAGATCCTCTACAATGTGTGTTCTGACAAGTTGCCTCAACTCCCAAAGGCTCCGATTTCTTCCCTGTCGAGCACAGATAATAAAGATTCCTTTACTTTCTAGGGATGTTGTGTGAACCAAGTGAGTTAATGCATGTTAAGATCTCATTAGCCAGAGTGTAATAAGGTCTCACTAAGTGCAAACAATTTCTTTATCAGATTCCTCAAATAATTTGCAGAGTTGGCAGCAGTGTATTTATTATATAATCCTAGATTCACATTAATTAAAAACTACCAAGTCTATGAGTTCCTTATCAAATATGAATATACTTGTGCCATCCTTCAGTGAAAAGCTATATATATGGCAGAGAAAAATAATTTCCAGAAGGCATCTGTGCAAGTTGAAATAGCTTTATTATATCTTTGTTAGTAAAATTATGAAAAATTTTATTTCTTTTTGACATTTTGACATATTTTTATATGCAAAGAGTCAGGAAGTTGAGATTCCTTTCACATAAAAAAATAAAATGATTTCATTGGAAAATTATAAACAACCAAGACAAAAAAAAATTCAAAACTTTTGTTCTGAAAAGAGACAAGTAGAGGAGATAAAACGCTGATCAAGCTTTTTCACTGTGTTTGCTGTTCTGTCACATAGGAAAGAGTGACAGCAAATTTAGAAAGTCAACAAATCCCTTGCCTCGTTTATTCTGTAAGTGGTCAGCAACTCCTTCTCACTTGGAAAGAATACAGATAAAGGGTAAATTCGTCCTGAATTTCATCCTGGTGTGCACACACACACATACACAGTGGTTGGAAATTTAATGCATAGTTAAGTTATGAAAAGAGAAAGCAATGCTTCTTTTGAATGGTAACTGTGTTAACTGCATTATCTCATATTCATCTGAACCTAAACCTGATAAAGTAGAACCTTGTGTGCACTATTGGACAGATGAGGAAACTTAGGTCAGTGAGTCTAAATAATTTTTACACAGGTAAGAAATGATAAAACCAGAATTTATACTCATGTTTTTCATTTGCCAATTTTTCTTCTTTCATATTTTGGTTATTGAAAGTGTTATAAATTTCTAATTTTAGAGCATTCTAAATTGATGAATTAGTGAGGTAGAATGAGGAGAAGCAGCAGCTTTTGTGAATTTCCCAGTTTCATATATTTTCCATCAGGAAACCCAGAAGGGGATCATAGCAAGGCACCAAAGAGACTGCCTCATTGCTTTGTCTAGAGGAGGAAAGGAGCAGACACACCTCATGATTTCTCTATAAGGAATATCAACATATGTAAGAAAACACTGATTTTAGTAAGGGTTGTTGTCACAGAATACAAGATAACAAGTGATGATGATACAGGCAAAGGGACCCTTGCGTGTGGTCAGTGAGAAAAAATTAGTGCCACCATAGGGTAAAACTATGAAATCTGCTCAGAAAGCTAACAGTAAAACTATCAGAGGATCCAGCCATCAAACTTCTGGGCGTATAAAGAAATTGAAATCTGTTGAAGAGACATTAGCATTCCCATGCTGTCTGTAGTACTTTACTCTTTATTTACAAAAGTCAAGACATGAAAGCAACCCAAGTGCTACTCAGTACATGAAGAGCTAATGAAAATATGTGAAAAGACACACACACACACACACACACACACACACACACACACATTCACATATACCAGGTAGTGTCCAGACTTTTAAAAGAAGGAATTTCTGCCACTCAAGAGCACATGGAGGAAACTTGAGGATATTAATTGGAATCAATCACACATAAAAACACAAATACTATAGAGCAACATTTGCTTTCAGAATTGAAAAAAAGTTAAACCCAAGCAAACAAAGAGTGGAAAGGTGGTCACTAGAGGCTGGAGTGTGGGGATTGGCAGGTGTTGGTCAAGGGTACAAATTTTCAATTAGACAAGAAAGAGAAGTTTTAACAACATATTCCTCGGCAATATGATTAGAGTGGTGAATAGGTATATTTTAAAGTTGCTTAAAGAATGTACATTTTTTCTAATTATCAACCATGGCCTACTCATATTCAATCTAATGTTCAGACAGTATGATGTGAGCTCTGTTTTTTTAGCTAAAGAAACAGCACAGTTTGTCGAAGGCTACAAATATTTTTCTTACTAGCTGAAACTTCCAGAGTTATAAAACAACATCAAGTGTGTGCACTGCTGCTTTGGAGGTACTGCACCTCTGGAGCTCACCAGAAGAAAGACGGGGCCTGAGACCTGGGGGAAGGGGAAACAGACAGGACAAACCTGGAGGTATGCACCAGTTTGTTGATCAAAGCCACTATATTTTATTGTTTCATTGCATAATCAGTGGAAATCTCTTATGCTTGCATGAACAGAAATCTCATTTCATATAAGACTGATTTTCTGTTTGTCTTCTTGACCAGGAAGTGTTATAGGGACTTATAGCACAATGAGTTGAACGTGTGGACATCTCATGACTCTGCAATTATGTTTCTATTCATTAAGCTTAGGCTTAATCCTCTAATTGTCATGGAAAAACATTCTCCTTTCTGTGGTGCTTTTCTCTGTCAGTGTTTTTGTCCCTCAACAATATACAGACTCATGACACAGACACAATGTCTGACTCATTCAATATTTTCAGGGCCAATAATTATATTAAGCACAAAGCAGATACTTAACACATGCAATATAGCAGAAATGATTATATTTTCAGGGGTATACTCTTCAGAAAGTTTTTATAATCTTTCATGTCATTTCCCTCCTAGGCAGCTTATAAGGGAGGAAGTTTTCCTATTAAAGCAAAAACAAAACAAAAAACTCGAAGTAAATATTTTTAGTGATAAAGAACCCACAAAACTATCAAAAAGTTTTACTTCTTGAAGAAAGTAATAAAACATTAAAGGAAGCCTGAGGATTATAGAGTCAAAGAACTTCTTGTCATGTTGTATACTGCACTACATTTTGGAGGCTCCCAAGAGATTAAGGGATATGTTGGATTTACCATTATATAAGCATCAAATCCCCAAAGATCTTATATTTCTCCAGCTCAGAGAACTCAAAATATACTTCAGTGTTTATACAAATACTCTAGAATTCAAGGCCTTCACTCCCCCAAAAAACTTAGATGCTAAACAGTGGTACATTATTAATTTGTTTATAACATTCAATTTTTACATTCTACAGGAGATTTCAGTTGATTGTTCGTTATGAATA
The DNA here is from genome assembly GCA_004027295.1 of Dolichotis patagonum. NCBI lineage: Eukaryota > Metazoa > Chordata > Mammalia > Rodentia > Caviidae > Dolichotis > Dolichotis patagonum. The sequence goes on along the minus strand of PVJX010000562.1, from coordinate 80,361 downwards.
TATTGCTGAAACTAGATAATTCATTTGGCCATGATAAGAGATGTATGTTAGCTTTACATTTGAAATGGCTTTATTAAATAAAAAGCTTTCATAGCAACTGAATAGCATTTATATTTAAATAAAAGCAATTACACCTCTGATTGCTTAAAAATTTGAAATTTCAGAGCAAGCAACTATTCAAATGATTTTTTTCAAATTCTAAAATTTAGTTAAGTACTACTTTAAATTTATACTAAGTATATAAGAAAGTACAGAAATGAAGGCATTCAAATTACAAATGAAAAATCAATTAAGAAGAAAATGATGACATATTATTATTAGCTCTGTGGATATTGTGGTCAAACCACATGAAGTTTCCTATTGGGAAACAGGTCTCAGAAAGGGCCTTGCTGGTCCAAAGACAGTCCTGTGGACATACTGGCAACAATCACTTCATAAATAAGGACCTGTTTACATTTTCCCCAAAGGAACGCAAGGCAAGACTGTTAGAAGATTCACAAAAACATGGCTTTTCGTGTATTAAAAGAAAGAGTCTATGAATGTAAGGTTTAGTTTCTCCAGATATCAACTAAAAACCGAACAACTACCTCCCTTCCTGTCTCCTTTCCTGCCTTCTTCCTCTCTTCCTTCCTTCCCTCCTTCCTCTTTCCATCCTTTCCATCCTTTCTCTTGCCCCAATACCTCTCTCTCCCCACCTCTCTTTCTCCTTTCCCCTGTGCACTGCTAATATCCAACACGTGACACGTTAGACAACAGCTGCACAGCAGAGCTACATTTGCAGCACAGAAACATTCAGAGTAAACTTTGTCAGCAACATACGAAAAGCTGTTAAAAGTTGCTTGAGTTACAGCCATCAGTGTAGCCTGCATAAAAGGAAGTTTAAACCAAAACCTTAAGTTTTCAGTGGATTATGGGCCTGCACTAAAACCATGCCTTTTACTATGTGCATTAATGAATTTCTTAATTGTATGAGTTAGTATGGGACAAGTTATCTGTCATTTACAGTGAAACATTTTAGTTACTACAGAAAGTTCCAGAAATAACCACTGTGGGAGCTGCTTCCTGACATCTAGCCAACAAACTTTCCATTAGCAGCTCTCCTCCAGGAAAACTTTCATAAGGGCAGTGATAAAAGCTACTCACATTTTCACAGCTGCTTGTCCCCCCCCCCACAGATATCTCAAATTTCCCACGTATTTTCATCACTTTCTCAAGGAGAAATGATGTAGAAATTATAAGTCTGATTATATCTTCCCCCCAATTACTTAGAAAAAAGAAACAGTGAACAGAGGGCAAAATGACTGCCTCCCACCCAGAGGGAGGTCAGAGTTAGGTATTTGTTCAGGATTAGAATTAGGTATTTGCTTAGGGAGGGGCAAAGAAGCTTTGTAAGAAGTGGCTCTTTTCCTGCATCATGTCACCTTTGGATTTGGAGGAATTCAGCTGCTCCCAGCCACTCGCTGTAGCAGGAGCTCTTCCCTTCCACCGTTAGCCCTGTTACGCAGAGGTTCTGAGTTACTGGGCTCAGTGGTAAAGATACCTGCAACAGGGAAACTGGGGAGAGTAGTCACCAGGTACAGAAATGCGAAGCGACTTTTGTTGAGAGCTCTATGCAGGTGAGTGTCACCATCCAGATATCATTGAAAGGCAAGCAGCACGGGATGAACTTGGTTCTCTGAAGGTTTTGTATTACCCACCTTTCTTACGTGCACAAGTGGGAGCTTCCAGCATAAGATAATTTGCAACACTGCTAGCTTTTTTGAAAGTTTATACTTGAAGTCAATGTTTAGAGGGTGACAAAGACCTGTACTAAATAAATTAAAGACAAAATACAATTTATACATGATTCAAGAATTTAGATCGCCTAGGTCTACAAGATTTTTTTCACCTTTTAAATAAAAAGTCCCCTGAGTAGATGAAAACCTGATGTACAAAGTTTGCAAGCTCTGCCACGGGCGCTTTTTAGCACAGGTCTTTCTACGACCAGCCGAGGCACGGTGGTCGTATCGTCCCAGTGCGTCTCTGCAGTGATCAGAGAAGGCGATGCGGGAACACCAAGTGGAAGCCTCCAAAGTCCAGTGAGCACGGCCTGAGTAACCAGCACCAGAGGAGACCAAAAACAGGACAGAAGAACAGTGGGAGTGGAAAATCAGTGTAAGAAAAGTGGCTCGGTATCCCAAACACTGTTACCTTAACCTAAGCAAGAATCTTACGCTCAGAGACATTAAATAGTACATTACATTGTACACAAACCACTAAGCAAAAGAATCGGTTAGAAATCCTGACAGTTGAGTCTTAGTTGTGTAAATGAAATGAATAAAAATACTTGAAAATTATTCATCTTTAACTTTTCCTGGTATGTGGCAAAAAAGAAAGGCCGAAGATGAAATTTGTAAGAGAATTCAAGAGAGAATACTATCAGAAATTTTTATCTAGAAAATTTCTTAAGATTATGACAATAGCAAGTGGAACTAACTTTAAAGGATGCATATCTAGAAATCATAGTGAAATTTTGAAAAATTAAGAATAAAGAAAAAATATGAAACTTCCCAGAAGTAAACAGTGTGCTTTTATAAAAATACAATTGCACTGAATTTTAAAAATGCATATGACATTTGCTACATGAAATATAATCCTATACCAGATAACAGTAGCATTAAAATAAAAATTAAATAAACAAAAATGGTGTTTATGGGAATTCAAAAATTTATAATAATCGCATTCTATATAAAGATAAACTCAAAAATTTAAGATAACAAAATAGTGTGAGTGTGGGAAATGTGACACAGAAATAAAATTAAGGACAAAATCAGATTGGCAATATTAATGTTAGAAAATGTAGAATTCATGGCAAAAATATCAAATAGGCAGAGATTAGTTCTCAATTATAAAATTTCTAATCACGACTATAAAAGTCATTTTCATATAGTCTACCTAAAAACATTTCTAAACCTGTCAAGTAAAAACAAAGTAAAAATTAATATTAGATTTTGCAGTTTATAACCTTGTTAGTATGAAGTCTGACCACAGTTAGAGATCATTAATAAAATAAAAATAGGTAAACAATGGTATTTAATTGAAAGCATACATAATTTTGTATTCCACAAACAATTTATGACCAGCCATATTTCAATCAAAGTTGGATCAACTAAAATTTTAAAGTAGTTTTCAAAAACAGATATTAACAAAACATCAGAGATGAAAACACGGACCGCTTCATGAATACAACTAAAATTAGGGATGCAGGGAGCAAGGAACGGAGATGCAGTGATGTAGAAATCCCAGAGGGTGTAAGCAGCTGTCTTCCTTCCTTATCCCAGACTTTGCCACTTTAACTATAGTTTTATTTTGATGACCTACCACACTGGAATGTGGTCACACCAACTCATCAACTCTCTTAGTCGATGATGAATATCCTAAGACGGAGCAAAGGATTGTTCTGGAGGAGCTGCAACTTACTGTAATGAGCAGAAGAGGTGATCAGCAAGGCACATGTCAGTGTTACGACACATTTTCACGCTCACCCTTCTCAGAAAACCACATCTGAATGGTACACTGGTCTATGCATGAGGGACACTTGCAGTTGCTCCCAACCCTGCTTGGATATTTCAAGACCATGGTGCTTAACATCCTGGAATCTGTAACTAACTGAGATTAAGTGTAGGTCAAAGAAAATAGCATGGTAAATATACACATGTCAGGGTATGTTTTCAAACTCCTGAATAGTGTGCGTAGGTGTGTGTGCATGAGAGGGAGGGACAGAGAGAGAGAGAGAGAGAGAGTTCAGGGTCCAATATCTTAGTCTTTTCCTTATCCATTTACAAAATACATATATCATTGGTAATTTCCCCCATAAGCAAGCTAAAAGCTTACTTTTTAACAACAATGCTTCATGTTTAAAACCTATTACAATTGATCTATTTGCTTAAAGTATAGTGAAACAATTAGGATATTAAAGGCACAATTCCTTCCAGACTACCTTTCATAGAAACACTGTTCTCCAATTATTTTTCTCAGTCCTTTTTTTAAATTTTGTAGGTTTAATGAAATTTTGTTTTGTTTTATAGGTACCTCCACTATCATCCTACAGTCAATTCTGGAATGATGACTACAGTTGTTTATTACAATTCCAGTGTAGAAACTGTTTGGAGGAAGTGTACCGGAACACAGGAATAACTGTTCAAATACGCTCACTGTCTGATCATCTGTCTAACTATCTCTCTATATATCACTACTACATGATATGTATTAATATTAAGCCAACTCTTACTATGTTTCAGGTATTAAGATTTTAACACATTAGCTTCTTGGAAACCACATGAGTTGGATATTATTATAATCATCCCCCTGTGATAGGTGAGATGACCAACACTGAGAAAGGGTAAGTGATCTGCATCAGTTACAGTGAGACAAAGACTGCTAGATGTTCCTTCATAGTTTTTTTCCTGCTCTAACTCCATTCTATGCCTCCTAAACAAAGACAAATGGACTAACCTGAGCTCACCACGTCCAGGCCTGGGAGGTGACGCTCCACGGTTTTTCTCCTTAGTAATTTTCTGGTTGGCTCACGGGGCCCAGCCGAAGACTGTCATGCACGTGGAGCTGGGGAATGACAAGGCCTAGATCCCTGCGTGGCTCGGTGGCCCGGGTCTCCTGAGCCCAACTTCTTCATCACCCCTGCATGTGTGTGACTCAAATAAAACTTCTGTTGCTGAATACCTTGGCACTGCTTGGTCCAACATTCAGTGTTACTCATTTTGTTTAAAGAGCTTAAGCAGTTGAAATTCCTAATCTTCTGAGAACAACTTGCATGAAATTTGGAGGCAGAATTTCTCAAAAGCATCAGCTATTTTTCTTTCTCTTCATAGATCTTGCTACACTACGTGTTGGAATTACGTGATAGGGCTCAGTGTAATTGACCCTAAGATGTTGGTCCTAAGGTGATTAATGCTTCCAAATTTAGATGACCTTATAACAAAGAGGTTAATAGATATAATTACAAGAACACTTAGTACTTTGCCCTCCAAATTCTATTTGTTTGATGAAGAAACTTCTCCTTTGTTTCTTTAGTACGTCATTTTGTGTATTCTGCCCCAATTGATTGCTTCTAAGAAACCATACTAAAATGGATCTTGTTCTTTTATATCCAAGGCCTTCCCCCATATCCACCTTATTCTACAAGTCACACTTACCTTTCACTATCTTGAAAAGCTATCTCCATAAATTTGAAGTGCCTAGTATCCCATACACCAATCTCTCAGTTACTACACTTTTTAATTTTGATTAACTTGTTCCTCTAAAGTTCAAATTTAAATGTCTCAGAATCTTCAACTGACTCATAACTGTAGACAAGTTAATCCATTAATTCCACTCTAATATTTCTAGATCTCGATAACATTTCAGTGTTCCTGAACTTTAAGTAGTATTGATTCTCAACTCTGACACGTAGATTATTATCTGTAGAAATTTAAAAATTTATATCTGTTTAATCTCCACCTACAAGGAGTTTGATTCCATTGATCTGACATAATTTCTGAGTGTGCCTATGCTTAAAAAATTCTTTTGGTGTGTTTCTGGTAGATAGTTATTTGCAAACACCCATGTTTACATTCCTTCAAATAATTCCCTTTTTTATTTGATAGAAATTTCACTTCTGCTTCAGTTCTACGGATCTTCACTTGATCACTTTTTGTCAATAGTATTAACTCTTCTTCACTTTAATCTGAACTCACCCACTTAAATCATGTCATGATCCTCAAAAGTGACTATCACTTAGGCGGTAAGTCTTCTTGGAACCAATGAAGTGATCAGGAAGAAATGTGTCCTGGCCCATCAAGTGGCCTGCTCTCCAAACATAATGAGACACTCATATCTGTATGTCAATTCTTGTATCCTGTGGTTCCATCTCTGATTTGGGAAGGGTTCCTGCACTCTGACTTTTGCTTCCAGAATCTCACTTTGAAAGCCAAGAGAAGCATTTTGTCAGGCTGTATCTTATAAAAGGAAGTCCTTGCAGTCTTCACACTGCTATCTAGAACTAGAAATCCTCAAACAGTTTAAACATAGTTGCATAAATTTTGTTTTATCTTGGTTCATTTTGACTTAAGATATCACCAAATCTATTGTTTGCTAAAACACTGAAAAATGTTCTGATTACAAAACACTTTCTAAATTCATTCATGCTAATTATTATTAGGCAATATGTTTAAATCCTCCGTTAGGCTTTCTACTCTAACTTCTAGCATCCTTAAATCAAAGGCTTAGGCCACATAAACTGTAAATACTACCTAGAAACAATGAGGTTTCCTCTCTGTTCTCTGATCACTAGAAATCTGTAAGCAACCTGCCTGAAAAGGAAACCTAGGGCAGCTGTCTGTCTACAGCTGCTGTGCAGTAAAGGTGACATCTGTCGGGAAGACTTTTGCTAAGGAAACAGAGGAGCTCAAAGTTGCCATTGGGCTTCATATGTTGGTGTTTTCAAAGTTCAAAAGAGCTCAAGTTAGAAATCCTACTAAGTACTCAGCATAATGCATCCTGGTTCTATTCTCACATCTCTGAGTTAAGTCTTCCTGAGTATTGTAAGATAGCCTCCATGGTTTCTTGAAAATAAACACAGGTTAGTTTTACAGGACATAATAGGTTTTTTTCTGAGACTAATGACTTGCCCAAGAGGATGAAGTCCTCCAGCAAAGGTTTGCATCTGTGGCATTACAAAGAAAAGGAATCACTACACTTTCACATAGCTATACTAGTATTCCATGTAAGAGAAGAAGATTAAAACTATTTTAAATATCCCAGATAAAGAAAAAACTGTCATTTGGCAAGGAGAGTTTGGCATTCTGCAAGTATGTTGCATAGATGAAGCACAGAACACTGCATGGCTGTTATGAGGTTAACTGGATGATGCAAATGCTAAGATATCATCAAACCTAATTCCAAGAATGTCTAAATGACACTGAGGGAAAACTTCACAGCACTGGCACTGATGACACCTTATGCAAGCCTTTTTTTTTTTCCCTTGTGATAGGCTGTTCTGTGTGCTGTAGATACTTAGAAGCATCTCTGCCCTCTAAATAGCAGCCCCGCCTGAACCCAGTTGTGATAGTTAAAGTTACCACCCCATGTTCTCAAATACAAGAACCCCTGGCAAGGGAGTGCACGTCTTCCTGGTTGGGAACCACTGGACTAAAGGGTATGGAAATTTTCTTTTAGCCAATAAGACTTTGCAATGAGGAAAACTGCGCTTTCCTGTGGCAGCGTTATGCAGAGTGGATTGCAAGGGAGAAGAATCAGCAAACTACCTTCTGTTTTGTTGCCATAATACAGAGAATGTGAAATCAGTGGTGGCAGGAAAGAAATAATGAACAAAAGGAAAACATGTTAGTGAGAAGAAGGAGTTACAGACACAAGAATAATCAGGAATCTGTGATGGGCTCAAGGTACAGTAGAAAGATGACTCCTTTTCCCTTTGATTCAGTAGTATAGTGAGTATTACTACTCCCACTCCCCTCATTTTGAAGAAAGTTTTTGTTGTGATTTCTTCCCTTTCTTCTTTGTTTGAGGAAAAATGTGGTATCTGTTCTGAATATCACAGAGGAGCATAGAAATACAGGAATGAGGGCCTTTTGGAATTGGAGCCAGTGGAAACATGGCAGACAGCTCTGAAACTCCCAGCACCTGGTCACATGATGCAATGTTCTGGGGAGAGATTAGCAGACAGAAAAATAAGAGAATGTTAGCTAATATCACAGAAGAAGGCTTCCACCTAGAGAGAGGCATGAGTGAGAAGGAGATAAATATCTCAGGAAGGTAATCGAGGACTAGACCAAGAAGAAACGCTTCTAGAAGGGAAAAGTATTTGTGAATAGTTTAGGGAGCTAAGGATCATGAGACATAAGAGGAGACTAAAAAGGATGTGTAAATAAAAGACAGGTTATTCACTGAAGAATAGCAGAGACAGGAATTACATAAATGTAAGTTAAGTGCTGATGGGTTTAGACAGAAACCTACAGCGAGTACTGCTAACATTTTGCTGGAATAAGATAGGTACCATGAAGGAAAAATTAAAAAGCAAGGCAAGAGTTTGAATACTATCATGACAGGAAAAAAAAGATAAAAATGAACATTTTTAAGATGAAAAAGAAATCAAAGTCTGTAAGAGAAAAACAGTTGAATACACAAGAGATAATATATATTATAGTGTTTTGCTATAACACGGACAGGTTCGTGTTCAGACAGACATACAGACACATAAAAATGAACTACTTCCTCCTTTAATAGTTCTGAGCTGGGCCGACCCTTTTAAAACGAGCTAAACAAGGATAGATACAATTGAATATTGCATTATTTAAGACCTTTTTTTTGAAAATTATGCCTCTAAATGTCAAAACCATGAACAGAAGCACATCCACAGCAATCACTAAAGCTGCTGTACTGTCAGCAAGCTCCCTGGCAGGGCCGATTTTCCAGGAGTGTTGTGCTCCATTCACCTGTCGCTCTTCAGACTTTTACTGCGTCTATGATTAAGACCCAGTATTTTCAGCCAACATAAAGGCTGGAAAGATGTGTGGATTATCCTTACTCGGTTAGGTTTAGAAACACAAAATTACAGGACAATCCTATTATCTGGTTGTAAAACATGATGCTTTACCTAATTTAACTAAAATCTTTATTTTTAAACAGACATTAAGATAAAGGCTAACATTAAAAAATGCAAAGCCTTGACCTTGCCTGTGGTTAGCTTGCTGAATTTCATTCACAAATTCCCACAATAAACGAAAATTGTAGACATTGATATGTAACATGTGTTTCTAAACCACTCTGAAAGAAATGAGACTGTAATCCATATACATTTCACCCTACACGTATTGATGGATTTTATCTGTGTTCTCACTGCCTATAAGGAGAAAAAAAAAAAAAACCTCCTCGGTGACCACAAAAGTTACTCACTAAAAGTTCCATGCTTGAGACAAAGGATGGACAGAATGAGAAATACTTCCGGTTTTCACCGGCTACCAAGAGTCAGCAGTTATCACCGTAGATGTTCCCAGGGGCTGACGGGGAGGAGTCAGGGCAACCGCCAACGGGGAGAGAAACTCATGGGTGCTGCTTCGAAAGTGGGGGCAAAACGTGCCTTGCACGGAAATGAAAACATTCAGCATTTTGAAAGATTGCAAACCATGGAACCGCGATGAAAAGGCGGAGGTGCTTAAAATGAACAGTATGTGGAGCACATAGGAGAGGAAGGTTGTGAGAGCTGCATTTGCCTAAAAACAGCATTAATAATACAGAGAGTGGCTTTGGGTTCTGGTGGAGAGCACAGGGAAGGAACCATCATCCACAGCTACCTCCAGAGCCAGCCTTGGAGGCTGCTGTGAAGGCAGCCTCACAGCGTTCCTACACAAAGTGAGGCTAGGAAGGTGGCGAGATCCGCGACCGCCTCTCAGTTAGGTCCTCTCAATGAAATGTTCTCAGGTAGGAGGGGAAGTGGATTCTGGCATCCAGGAGGGGCTTTGAGGCAATCAGCAAAGGCTGGACAGGAGTTGATGAGGAGTTTGCCAGGGACCTACTGTTTGGGATTCATTCTCTGGAATTTAAAATGAAAAGACGAGACAGAGACGAAGCGCTATGCTTCCGGCTGATGGTTGTGCAGCAAGCAGGCATCTGATTGTCTGCCACTGATCATACTTTAATTACTGTACCTGTGTATTCAGGCAACGGCATGCTGTGAAGTCAGACAGGTCTGCCTCAGATTAGACTTCCGTCCCGTCACTAAGCACGCCATGTTGGGTGAATTCTGTAATCTACTTCCAGCCTTCCCTCTCTTCCTTTCATGTTTGAAAACCCTAATCTTACACATTTATTTGTATTATTTGATTTATTTTTATTAACTGTATATGCATACAGATTAAAGAATCAGTTCCACAATCATTACTATAAAATCAAGAACTTCCACTTTCCTCTGATTCCTATGTCCTCAAGGAAGACACTAATGTTTTGTTTCACAAGCTGACTTTTTGATACTAAATATCATGTAGCCATTTATTATTACTTTATTTAAAATACTTTCTAGTGAACCCCTACATGACATATATGAATTCACATTTTGGTTATTTGACATTTTGCCTCAGTTCATATGTCCTGTATACACATGTACACAGCTCTCTGCCTTGTGTTTCCTCCTTCCTGGCAATATAGGTAGAATATAACTAAGTATAAATTCAGTGTTTACATTTCTATGATTATATAAATGCAGCCATTCACAGTTGGGGCACACATTTTGCCCTGTTACATTTTCATTACTTGTACAATTTGGTTGACTTTTTGGGAATTGAGGGATTTTTAAAAATTTGTTTTGTTTTTCTATTTCATTTATCTAGTTTCATAAAAACTGATAAGTTGTCAACACTAAACATACCTCATAAACTTCTCCTGTATGTTCACTTATACTTGGTATTATATTACTTTTTAATCTCCTTTTCTCGGGAGTTTCTTATCTTCTGTAGTTAGACTGGAAAGCCTTTATAGATAGTTCGTGAAGCCATCACTGTACACAGTGCTATTCAACAGAAATGAAATGGGAAGCCAGGCCAGCTCCTGTGGGCTGGCATGCTGAGACAGGATTGCAAGTGCAAACTCAGCCTGGACAGCTATCAACTTAACTGAATCCCGAGTGTGTACACGCACGCACACACACACACACACACACACACACGGGTGTGCACAGACACATGAAATCCAAGATCACATACTTAAGCTAAAAAGTCCTGGGAGTTACATTTGCAGTAAAAATATATTCTATTTAACCAATAGATCCAAGACACTATAATTTCAGCATATAATTAAATAGCTTGAAAATGCACACTGCCAAGAGGAGCGGTTAGCAAACCCGCAGGGCAAACTCTACCTGCTACCTGAGGTCGCTGCCGAAGCGCAGCCTCCGCCATTTGTTATTTCTTATCCTCTGCTGTTTTTTGTTGGAATGACAGAGTTTTCTGTCCCATAAAGCCTGAAATATTTACTTTCTAGTCCTTTATAAAAAGCATATATTAAACCTTGGCATCTAGCTCACTTATTTTGGACTAGTCACATTTCAAGGGCTTGACAGCGATGCGACACAAGGCCGGTATCCGGAATCTCTCTACTCCACAGCTTTAGCAAGCTCCCTCTCCTCTCCATTGACTTATAGTCCAATACCCTATTCTCTTTCTTTGAGTTTTTCTCCCACCTTTTAATAGAGGTCCTCTTCTCAGATCTTTCTCAAAAAGCTATATGAAAAGTAAAATTTATTCGCTTTTGTGTTTATTATGTCCTCAAAATAAATCGATGTGTTGGTAGCTATAGAATTCCTGATTAAGGAGCCTTTGTTCCAAGCTTAAAGCTTAGTTAGCATCATTGTCTTTTAAGATTCAAGGTTGCTGATAAAATCTGAGAATCCTTTGATTCTTGATCCTTCCTATGAGACAACGTGTGTGTGTGTGTGTGTGTGTGTCAAGAGGTTACAAAACTTTATTTGTTCAGAATATTTAGAGTTTGCCTAATACTTGCCCTCGTTTTCTATTTCTAAATACATACTTAAATTTCCCATGTCACTGTCACTGTCTTTAACGATGCCTGGTGCTGCTTTGCTTGTACTTCCTAAGCCTCTGGTTGCATTATTTTTTTAATGGTTTGCGATTATTTTCTTCTTTGTTTATTTCTCACTTTTTGCATGTACTAAGTTGTTTCTTATTTTTCATACCACTATGTAAGACAGTTGCATATACAGTCTGTCAAGTCAGTTTCCTTGTCTCTACCTATTTTATAGCCTCTAAAATACATATATCTCTTTTCTTCTCTTTTTTGTTGTTGTGTATAAATAAATGCTAGTAAACATATCTTTAATGGAGATAGTGTATTTGTGTTTAATCTATCCATTAAATATGAAAAATTCACTTATTATTTTGTGATATCTCGTTTTCTCATCATTAATGTAGTGATAATAATATTGAATTTACACAGTTGTTATGGAGATTAGAAATACTATTTTCCTAGAGGAGTATCTGTCACCTAGAAATTCCATAAAAATAAATCAAACAGTTCTACTAAACTTCTTAAGAACAAAAATTATGAGATACCATTAGACAATGTTAAGAGAGAAAGAAGTAATATTGGTTGTAATGTTCAAACTTCTTCTTTAAAATTGAAGCACAGATTCAATTCCACTTGTACTTCTTTATCTCTGTCCTTCATAAGACTATTCATTACACTATGCAACTAACAGATTACACTATGCCATATAAGTAGAACTCAGGCCAATTATAAATGAAAAGTAAAAACTTTGCTAAGGCTAGGATTTTTAAAAATAAATATGTATTCTTTAAATGAGCTGCGTAATCTCCTGTTTGCATAGCAGTTCAATATGCACCTGTCATCATCGTGTTTAATACTGTGCACATTCACTGCTTTTCCATTTTTCATAGGCCAGAACTGGTACAAGGCCAGAGATACATGATGCTGGCAGATGGGGCTGTTCTTCCAACTGCGAGAGACACATGTAGATCTGGGGCAGAGCTCATGTCCTGGGAGTGAATAGTGGACTTACCTGATGAAGAAGCACTCCAATCCCTGTTGGTTGGAAGGACCAACAGGAAGTACTAAACCAAAACAAAAATAAAGTCAGGAATGGGAGTTTGTAGATGACTGTGGTAGTCAGGGCTCACAAGGGAAAAGATTTACTAGAGGACACATAATGTACAGGATAATTTTATAGATCTGTGCACACACTAAAGACCCTGAAACATCCCACTGAGGGCCTGGATCCCACGGCAGCATCTTGCCTGAGCCCAGCTGAAGACCTATTCCCAAATGTATTCCCAAAACACAACTCATCTATTATCAGAAAAAGTTAAAACTCAGTCTCACCTGAAGTTTCTCATCATTTTCAAAATGAAGATCTTGTTTGGACAGTTTAATTGCATAAGCAAAAAACGCTTAACAAATATCAAATGTGAGTGACAATACTCAAAGTCATTTGAATGCTGTGGCTAAAAGTAAGACCCTAGAAATGTATGGCGTGGGTTCAGATCTCACCTCACAGGTCAGCAGCTGTTTGTCCACTGTCAGGATGCTTAACTTCAGGGACTTGTGTCTCCTGACATCTTAAATGAGGTGATCAGAAGACAGCCTAGTTTATATGGCGTATAGCAGACTGCCAATGAAGTAATTTTTTAAAAAATAAAAATTCCTAATTCATCCCAAAATCCTAAGATGATCACTAAGGTTGCTATCTTAAAAACACGCATTGACAAAAGCAATATTTGTGTTATATTCACTGCAAATATATCTGCATATGTTGAAAACAAAGAAATAGTAATCACAGGATATATTTACTCTGTAGATGATATTTGGTGGATAACTGGGTTTAAAAATTGATTTTGGTAATTTTTTTTTGTTACTGGGACTTTAGAACTTATGGGTCTAGCATGGTTAAGTTCAATTTTTTTAACTTACTGGACATGCCACTTATTATAGCAATGTCTTTAAAACATTTGTGAACCTTAGAATCCTTTTAAAAATAAGGTAAAGTTTTTGGTCCTTTTTCCAGCAGGAAAATACATAAAAACAAATATGTACAAAATCAGATATTCTGGGACTTCCATTTCAAAGAATTAATAGAAAACAAGAACTTGAGTCAATGACTAGAAGCCAGTAATGCCACAAATGCTATACATTAAGTATTATTTCATGTTGCAGAGATTATGTAAGGTGTTCCTGTCACACAGTTCATGTGAATAAAAACATTCTCCAAAATTAGAAATTAATAGAAACTTAAATTTTACCTTCAATGAAACTAGAATTGACGCATAAGTTAATACACAGAAGAAATACAAGAGATGCAGAAGACAAAATGCTCAGGCAAATGCAGAGACAACACAGTTCTCCAGAGGAAGAAGTATCTTGTTTGAAGGGTCAAATTCAAGAGTTTGAAGGCTCTTATTAAGATGGTGACAATAGGATATTTGCTTCAGTTCTGTAGTGTTTCTATGACCCCATGTCACACATAAGGGAGGAGAAAGGCAGATTTAAATGAGGTACTGCAGGGAAAATATTTGAGGAGGAAGAAACCAGTATGTGCAACAACATATAACAGAAAAATTTTCATTTTAAGCCATAAAATAGCTGTTAATCTCCACTGACATAGAAACCAAATCAGCATGAGCATTATCGTTGTATATTGTGTGGAACTGTGCCATGTTGTAGCATGACTTCTTTTTGGAAGATGCATCTTTGCCCCATTTTTTTATGACCCAGCAAGTGGTTGATTCAAGAAAAATACATTTAATTTGCAAATGAATGGTGCTAAAGCAATGTAGAGAGATACTACTTTAAACAACCAAAGGAAATAGGTGGTTAAGGAGAATAAAGTAAATAAAAACGATGAAAAACTCTTCAAAAAATTAACACTAGCACAGGTAAAAGTGGTTACTACATATAAATTCATAGAAATTAAGTAAAATCAGAGACACTCAAAATTTAGTAACACATCAGTTAAAAGTGAAAAAGAAAAGCATACATATAGACACTACTAACCACAGAAAAATAGCACAGTATGGAGATAAGAAATAAAAGAAAAAAATGAACAATGAGTTAAGAAGAAATTGTAAATAAATACCCATTTGGAAAAACAAATGAAATATAACATTTGCATAATTACGATCTTTAGGTAACAAAAAGATCAAATTTTAAAATCATTCAAGATAAAATTCAAGAAAAATTTCCAAATTTCAAGTAAGACTCAAACTGATGGGCTGAAAAGAAATAATATTATCCTAAAAAAAAAAAAATCAGGATAAAAATGGTCTTTAGCACCCTAAACCTTTGACAAATCTGTGGATGTTTAAAATGCCTTTTTAAATGTGTTCGGATGTGAGCTCTTCCAGCTTTGGAGTGTGGCTGTGTCTGGTCTTTGAGGAGTTGATTAGTTATAATGGAGTGCTCTGACTTAGGTGGGCCTCGTGCTGTGTGGCTGATGTTTTCATTAGAGGAGAAAGACACAGAGAGACACACCAGGGATTCAGATGCACAAAGGGAAAAACGTGGGAAGAGACAGGAAGTAGGTTACCATGTGAAAATCAAGTAGCGAGCCCACTGCAGAAAAAGATTGGAACCCTAATATTTGACCTCCAGAATCTAAATCTGTGAGAAAATAGATTTCCACATAACACAGAGTCTATGATGTTGTTATGGAAGCTCTTAAAAACTAAAAGAAGAAGATTTAAAGCAATATAATATATCAAGTGATACTTGATGGAATAAAAGCAATCTGAGACAGACCTTAAATAGTGATATAAAAACTGAGAGGACTTTTACACAGTGCCTCTCAAGGCCTACAGGAGAGAGCATTTCAAGAATTTTAATAGCCAGTCAAAAGTCAACAACTCATATGCTGTAGTCAAATATTTATGTGCATATTAAAACCCAGACAATACATTTTTCTTGAACTCTTTTATAAAAAAGAATAGAACATACTTTAATCAACAGAACACTGAGTGTCTAATTAACAGTAAAATACCTCTCTGTGACCAATAAATTGATTTAAACTGGACTAAGTCTAAAAAATTTTAGTGTAATTTATGGATATAAAACAGAATGCCCATTTTCTAAACAACATTGATGGGGCTGGGGCTATAGCTCAGTGGCACAGCACCTGTCTAGCAAGAGGTAAGGTGGTGAGTTTGATCCTTGGTACCAAAAACAAACAAACAAACAACATTGTTCAAACAATAAAGATTAAATGTGGAGTCAGGAACCAGCAGCAAATTACAGCCTCTCTGAGACCTGGAATTCAAACACCAGAGAAAAATCAGCTTAGACAGAAGAAGAGGCAGAGCACTGGTAATCAAGAAAGAGCTAGTAGGAAAACTACAAAGCACAGAAAAACTGAAGACAATACATAGAAAAAAATAAAGTAACGTGGTATACTAACACAGGTTCTTGGGGTGGACCTCCTCCCTTTGCAAATGCAACGCAAGCACAGAGAGAGTCAGGAAGACCGGGAATAAACACTGACCAGGACCAAATCTGAAGCCCTAGCGACACCAAAGCCCACCAAAGTGCTGTAAGCTGCAAAGACAGCACAAGGTTTTACTCTGAAATGTATGCAGCAGGCTTGAGGTAGAAAGGAAATTCGGGGCAGGGTCCACCATATCTGGGAAGGATAGATTATAGGAAGATGTTTTTGTCTTAGAATGACTCATTCCAGTATTCAAGAGTCATGGAACAACTACACTTTAGTTGGGGTTATCCTTCCACAAGCCCTGGATGGGAGATGGTCACAAGACAGGAGAGGGGGCAGACTAATCACAGACCCTGTAAGAGGCTAAATAGCAGGAAGTGATTGGGAAGGATATGATAGTCTCACCTTCTGTGGTGAGAAGCCAGGATGGTCATCTGTGGTTTTTCAAGGTATCTGTATCTGAAAGTGCTGACATTACATCCAGAGTATTGCTTAATCCCTTTCCTGCTTGCTTGTAGGACAGAGCTCAGTGGACTGTTTACTGTCCTCATTTGTCAATATGATCAGGATTATGCTTTGGCTTGAATGGTCACTATGTCATGAGGTGTGGATGGACTCTGGAGTACAGGGAACAACACACGAACCCATAAAATTTGTCAGAGATAGAAGTAATATGGAGCCCACATGATAGCACAAACATCTCTGGTATAAATACAGACCTACCATATCCCCGACTGACCTTGCCCACAAGAAAGGAAGAAAATGACTCAGCATTCACCCAGTAAGAAGAAGGTTTGGAAAACAGCAGGCCACAGTTGTGAGTCACTGTTATACACTTGTATCTGGTGAATTCCAACACAATAGACCCTCAAAAGAAACCACTCACCAGTAGTTGTGGAGGAATTTTTTGGATACACTTTCATTTTTCCTTATTTGTTTATTGGATTTTATCTCTTCTTGTCATCTTTCCTGTCTTGATGAGTTTAAATAATAACCAAAAAACTGAAATGATTGAGGGAAACAAGATGACCACATTGGTGAAGAAATAGAAAGGATGCAAAAGAAAAGGAGTCAGAAATATAACGTATGAAAAATTCAATTAAAATATTAGGTAGCTGAGTTGGATCCCCAGTACTGACAAACATATACATATATTGGCAAATTTGACTAAAGTTAGGACAGAGTGTCAAAAGTAGAAAACAACATAGATGCAGTAGACAATAAAGTCAACGGTAACCTAACAATGACTAACATGCTATGCCAACTGGATCCAAATGTGTTAGGTGACCAAAACAAAACAAATCACTGAATTTTCATTAAAGGAAAAGCTTAGAAGATGACTCAAAGGGATAAAAACTGTATTCACTGAAATCATAACAGAACATTTTCTAAATTAAGCTGAAGAATTCAGTATTAAATTATAAGAGGCACGAAGAACCCCAAATTGCCAGGACCAAGGATAAAACTCTCCACAACACTCCATATTCAAAATTCTAGAAATTTACAAAGAGAGAGAGAATAGTAAAGCAGTTAGAATAGAACACCTAGTAACCTATAAAGGAAAGCCTATCAGAATAACGGTGGATTTTTCAGCACAAACCATAAAAGTAAGAATAGATTCAAGTGATGTTTTACTAGCTTTCCAAGAGAGTAATTGTCAATCCACACTTTTCTAGTCTTCAAAATTAGCCTCCAAAATCATCAGAGAAATATATCTCGGACAAAGAAATGCAGAAGCACAGAACCATCTTTTCAGAATACCCTAAAAAGAAACCTGAATACTGACAGGAGACCACCAACATGAAAGAAAGAAAGAAAGAAAGAAAGAAAGAAAGAAAGAAAGAAAGAAAGAAAGAAAGAAAGAAAGAAAGAAAGAAAGAGAGAGAGAGAGAGAAAGAAAGAAAGAAAGAAAGAAAGAAAGAAAGAAAGAAAGAAAGAAAGAAAGAAAGAAAAGAAAGGAAAGAAAGAGAAAGAAAGAATACATCATACATCTAAAGAGTAGTTAAATAAAAAGAACAAATTTTCAGTACTAGGAAAATCATGCAGTGTATTCAGTGAACATCTTACAATAATTATTCCAGCTATCCATGTTTTCAACTCTCCAATCAAGATATGAACAGGAAGTCTGAATGAAAAAGCAAAATTCAACCATATATTGCTTACAGAAGACCTCATCCAGAAAAGAGCACACAGTGATAGTAAAACAGTGACATGTGAATCTCTACCCTTTCAGTATGATTATGTATTCAGCAAGCATAGCTATCTTATTTCAAACACAATAAACATTGAGTCAAAACAGGTCAAAAAAGATCAAGATGGCCACTGTATAGCTTAAATGCCTCTACCACAAATGTGCACAAAACCTCAAAAAACAAAAATTATTGGAAATAAAAGGACAGATAGACACCAATACAACAAAATCTAGGAGCTTCAGTATCCCATTCTCAAAATTCAGCAAGTTAACCAGACCAAAACAATCAGCAAAGGAGTATTAGAGTTATGATACACCATCAGACAAGTGGATTTAGCAGATAACTAGGTGTTTCATGTAACAACAGCAGTACATGCTTTTCCCAGCAGCACACCGTCATTTAACCAAAATATATCATATTTTAGGCTATAAAGCATGATGAAATAAATATGAAAGAAATGAAATAATTTTTCATACTACCAGATCATATTTGGAGGAAGCTAGAAATCAAAATCAAAAGCCACAGATATTATTCAAACTCATGGAGATTAAGTAATGTACAACAAAAACATCAATGAATTACAAAAGAAATCAGAGAAAAAATAAAAATTTTTTTACAACAAAATGGCAATAGAAGCACAATATGCCAAAACCTGCTGGGCACAATAGCAGCAATTCTAAAAGGAAAGCTTGTAACTGCAAATGCACACATTAAAAGAATAAAACTAATCCATTAATCTAATAATGCATTGTAAGGTCCTAGAAAAACAAGAACAATCCAAATTTAAAACCAATAGAAGGAAATAAGTTATAAAGACCACAAAGGAGTTAATGAAACTGCAACTAACAAAACAATACAAGGATCAAGAATCAAAGAGCTGGTATTTGAAAGAATAAACATGAATGATGTAGTCATAGTCAAACTTACCAAAAGGAAAGAAAAAAAAATGCCATCAGTGTAATTAGAAATCAAAAGGGGAACATCACAACAGACACTGTAGAAATATATGTTGTTACTTCAAAAGTTTATATTTCAGGAAATTGGAGAATCTGGGTGAAATGGACCAATACCTAGATTTGTGAATTATCAAAATTGAACCAAGAAAATATAGAAACCCTAATTAGCCCAATAATAGGCATTGAAATAGAGACAGTGTCAAAAGCTTACCAACCAAGGAAATCCCATAACTTGATGGATGTACTATAGTCTCTTAGCAGAAATTCAGGAAATTTCTAATGCCAATTATCCTCAGATTCTTCCATGAAGTTGAAAGATATGAGCCCTGTCATACTTATTCCTGGAAGCTATCATTATCCAAATAACCAAAACTAGAGAACTCTGAAAACTATAATGAAGACTGCAGATGAAAAACCTAATGAAGGGAGATTGCCTGAAGTGAGTCCAGATGACCTGGGGAAAGTTGGAGACCTACATTGCAGCTTTTGAGTTTCTGGGGAGCTACTGGGACACTGGACTGGGTCCAGCAGGTTGCAGGGCCTCAGTCAACCACACTCAGTGGCCTTGTTTCAGTCCAGGAGGCAGGAACCTTACACGAGGACTCTGAGCTCAATTGGGCTCGCTTGGGGACAGCTTAAGACCAGCACTGCCAGCTGCTGAGTTCATATCCGCACCCCTAGGACAGGGGATTGTGCCCCTGGGGCTCTGCAGGCCCCAGTTCTCCATGCTCAGCTTCTGTATTTCAATTAAGAGGGTCAAGAATCTGCAGAGGGGTGGAGATTGCCCAAGATGAGTCCAGGTGACCTGGGGAAAATTGGAGACTTACATTGTAGCTTTTGAGTTTCTGAAGAGCTACTGGGATGCTGGACTGGGTCCAGCAGATTGCAGGGCCTCAGTCAACCATGCTCAGTGGCCTTGTTTCAGTCCAGGAGGCAGAAATCTTGCACTAGGACTCTGGGGTCAATTGGGCTGGCCTGGGAACAACTTGAGACCAGCACTGCCAGCTGTTGAGTTTATATCCACACCCCTAGGACAGGGGATTGTGCCCTAGGGGTTTCTCTGGCCCCAGTTCTCCACACACTGCTTCCTCCTCTCAATTTAGGGGGCCAAGTAACTGCAGAGGAGCTGTGACTGCTCCAGTAGCTAAGGGTACAGTAGGAGATTTGCAACATATGCAGAGGAAGCTTTGGAACACCACTCAAACAAAGGAAATAAAGAAAATGACAAAAGGAAAGATCAAAAGGCAGGGTCAAATCACCAGTGCATCCCAAGAAAGCCTGGGAGCCATGCATATAGCATAAAATAGAAGCCATACACCTGAAATGACTGAAATGGTATCAACTGAAATAAAGAAGCAACTAGGGGAAGCTACAGAGAAATTCAAATTAGAAATAATTGCCCAGGTAAAAGAAGAAATCTTAAAAGTAGTGAATGAAATAGTGAACACATCTAGTGAAGACAGAGCTAAAAAATTAGAGGAACAAAGCAAACAGATAGAATCCCTGAATGAACACTATAAGAAACAAACAGAATGCATAAAGCAGATTCAAAGAGATATACAGGAAATCAAAAATTCTATTGAAAACTGTAAAAACTGCTTCAATGAAAGTGAAGATAGAATTTCAGACTTCGAAGATAAGATTGCAGCTAGGGAACAGGAAAGGAAAGATCTTTTAAAAATAACAAAGAATCAGGAAATAACAGTTCAACAGCTGCAAGATGATGCAAATAAAAATAACATAAGATTAATAGGGATAAAGGAAAAAGAAGGGGACAGTCTAAAGGATATCAAGAGGATGTTTACAGAAGAAATAGCTGAAAACTTCCCAAACATGAGAATGGAAACTGACATTTGGATTAGTGAAGCATATAGAACTCCAAATAGCCATAACCAAAATAAAACTACACACAGTCACATAATAATCACCATCCCAGAAACCACCATAAGAACATAATACTAAAAGCTGTTAGACAGAAAAGACAGATCACCTATAAAGTAAAACCTATCAGAATCACAGCAGACTTCTCAACACAATGAAGTCAAGAAGAGCATGAAGTGAAGTATTTCAGATCTTAAAGGAAAACCACTTCCAACCCAGACTGATGTACCCTGCAAAACTGTCCTTCAAAATGGACAGAGAAGTAAAATACTTCCATGACAAAGAACAGCTGAAAAACTTCAAGAACACCAAACCAGCCCTACAAGGAATACTGAAAGATATTCTAGATACACATAGGATAAACCCACCAAGCAAGGTAGACAATTAAATAGAATGGAAAGCTACAGATACAACCGCAGAAAGATAACATGTCAACAATAAACCAATATATAACAGTTGTAACCATTAACGTAAATGGCCTCAACTCACCAATCAAAAGAAACAGACTGGCAGAATGGATCAAGGAACAACATCCAACCATATGCTGTCTACAAGCAACCCATCTTACACAAAAGGAAACTCATAGACTGAAAGTTAGAGGATGGAAAACAATACTTCATGCAACAGGAAACCAAACAAAAGTGGGAGTAGCAATCCTGTTTGCAGACAATGTGAACTACAAACCAAGAATGATCCAAAGAGATAAAGAAGGTCAATACATACTAGTTAGGGAAAAACGTCAAGAGGAAGAGATAACAATCTTAAATATATATGCACCAATTTCAAGAGCACCCAGCCATACAAAGCAAATATTAACAGAAATGAAAAGTTAAATAAGTAATAACACAATTATAACAGGAGATTTTAACACGCCATTGACACAGAGGGACAGATCAACTAGACAGAAAATCAGCAAAAAAAATAACAGAACTGAATCACACCTGTGAACAAATGGACTTCATAGACATATATAGAGTTTTCCATCCAACAACACCAGAATATACATTCTTCTCAGCAGTACATGAGACATTTTCTAAAATAGACCATATACTAGCCCACAAAACATATTTAAGTAAATGCAAAAGAATTGAAATTATCCCATGCAGGTTATGGGATCATAGTGCCATGAAATTAGAAATTAATGATAAAAGCAACTGCAAAAACTTCACAAACACATGGAAACTGAGTAATACACTCTTGAGTAATCAGTGGGTCATGGAAGAAATTAAAGAAGAAATTAAAAATATCTACAAGCAAATGAAAATACAAACACAACTTACTGGAATTTGTGGGATGCAATGAAAGCAGTCCTTAGAGGAAAATTTATTGCATTGAGTTCCCATATCAGGAAGACAGAATGAACACAAATAAATAACTCAAACATATAGAAAAAGAAGAAGAAGCCAAGCCCAAAGCCAAAAGAGGGGAAGAAATTATAAGGATTAGAGCAGAAATTAATACAATAGAGACAAAGAAAATCATACAAAGGGTCAATGAATCAAAGAGTTGGTTCTTTGAAAGAATAAATAAAATTGATAAGCCTTTGAACAACCTTATTTAAAAAAGGAAAGAAAAAACTCAAATTCATGCAATAAGGAATGAAAAAGGTGAAATTACCACAGACTCAGTGGAAATACAGAAGATGATCAACACCTATTTCCAAAACCTCTACTCTCATAGGTTTGATAACACTGAGGAAATAGACAGATTTCTAGATACATATGAACTACCAAAGCTGGATCAGGAAGTTGTAAAACTGCTGAATAACCTAATTTTTATTACTGAAATTGAAAATGTAATTAAGTCCTTGCCAACAAAGAGAGCCCAGGCCCAGATGGATTCACTGCAGGATTCTACAAGAAATACAGAGAAGACTTAATTCCAACTCTCCTCAAACTCTTCAGTGAAATTGAAAGGGAAGCAATTCTTCCTAAGTCATTCTTGGAAGCAAATATCACTCTATTAACAAAACCTGAGAAAGACCCAACTAGAAAAGAGAACTATAGGCCAATCTCCCTAATGAACATAGATGAAAAAATTCTCAATAAAATATTGGCAAACAGGATACAGCAAATCATCAGGATTATTCACCCCAACCAAGTGGGATTCATCCCAGGAATCAGGGATGGTTCAACATACAAAAATCAATAAATGTAACCCACCATATCAGTGAGCCAAAAGTAAGAACCACATGATCATCTCTATATGATGCAGAAAAAGCTTTTGATAAGGTCCAATACTCATTCATGTTAAGAACCTTACAGAGAATTGGAATAGATGTTTTTTACTTCAATATCATAAAGGCCATCTATGACAAACCTACAGCTAGCGTCATATTAAATGGCCAAAAACTGAAAGCCTTTACCTTAAAATCAGATAAAAGACAAGGATATCCCCTATCACTGCTGCTATTCAACATAGTACTGGAAATACTAGCCAGAGCAATAAGACAAGAGAGAGAAATAAAAGGAGTAAGATAGAAAAAGAGGAAGTTAAATTATCATTATTTGAAGATGACATGATACTTTACATAGAAGACTCCCAAAACTCCATTGAAAAACTCCTAGATATAATAAATAAATTTGGCAATGTTGCTGGATACAAAGTCAATACTCAAAAATCAATAGCAGTCCTATACACTAACAACAAAAATACTGAGAGAGAAGTAAAAGAAGCCACACCCTTCACACTAGCATCCAAAAAATGAAATACTTAGGAATTAACCTCATGAAAGAAGTAAAAGACCTATACAAGGAACATTATAATAACCTGAAAAAGGAAATCGAAGAGGACCTCAGAAAATGGAAAGACATCTCCTGTTCATGGATAAGAAGAACAAACATTGTGAAAATGGCCATTCTCCCAAAATTACTATACAGATTCAATGCAATCCCAATTAAAATACTACAAACATACCTCATAGATCTAGAGAAATCACTCCTAAAATTCATCTGGAACCAGTAGAGACCTAGAATAGCAAAGGCAGTTCTAAGCAGCAAAGGCAAGGCAGGAGGCATCACAATCCCTGATTTGAAATTATACTACAAAGCTACAGTAATAAAATCAACATGGTACTGGAATAAAAACAGACCTGAAGATCAATGGAATAGATTGGAAGATACAACCACAACCACAAACTCACTCAACCACCTTATCGTTGATAAAGGGGCCAAACATGTTCACTGGAAGAATGGCAGTCTCTTCAACAATGGTGCTGGAAAAATTGGGTATCCATATGCAGAAGACTAAAACTAGACCCATGCCTATCACCATGTACTAAACTAAAATCTAAATGGATCAAAGATCTAAATCTTAAAACAGAAACACTAAATCTGTTGGAAGACAAAGTAGGTAAAAACTTCGAAGATATAGGGGTAGGTAGAGAATTCATGAACCAGAATCAAACCATACAGGAAACACTTCCCAGAATGAATAACTGGGACCATATCTTATTAAAGGGTTTCTGCATGTCAAAAGAGATTTCCAGTAGAGTGAAAAGAAAACCCCCAAATTGGGAAAAAATCTTAATGGATTGTCCCTCAAACAAAGGACTTCTGTCTAGAACTTATAAAGAATTAAAAAAAAAAATCAGACCCACGAAATTCAAAGACCCAGTCCAAAAATGGGCATCTGAAATTTTCTCAGATGAAGAAATACCAATGGCAAATAAATACATGAAGAAATGTTCATCATCATTAGTCATTAGAGAAATGCAAATTAAAACAACACTGAGATTCCATCTCACCCCAGAAAGAATGGCCAGGATAAAAAAAAAAAAAACTACCAACAACAAGTGCTGGAGAGGCTGTGGGGAGAAAGGAACTCTTATGCACTGTCTGTTGGAGTATCTACTAGCACAACCACTGTGGAGGTCAATCTGGAAATTCCTCAAAACCTGGGTTTGGAAGTCCCATTTGACCCAGCTATTCCACTTCTAGGCATATTCCCAGGAGAACTGTAAACATCATATCACAGTGATATATGTGCACCCATGTTTATAGCAGCACAATTTGTAATAGCCAGATCTTGGAAACAACCTAAGTGCCCATAAACTGAGGAATGGATAAAAAAGTTGTGGCATTTTTTATACAATGGAGTACTACTCAGCTATAAAGAACGATCACATTGAGATATTTATAAATAAATGGACATGACTTGAGAACATACTCATAAGTGAAATAAACCAAACTCACATGTGTAAATACCATATAGTTTCTTTAGTATGAGAGTTGGTAAGAGTATATAAGATTTTATGTTAATCACAACTCCCCATTTCATTGATTTGAAGCCTTTCAATGTTTTCATTCATCAGTTGGAATGGTTTTATTCTGTTTTGTTTGACTTTATTATTCTTGATGTGTGAACAGCTGATCTGAAGAAAACTAAACATTATGGCAGCCATTGCTGATTTAATATTGTCCTCCTTAAAGTCCTACCATGCTTCTACTCTGCTATTACCATCAGTTCTATCATGTTGTGTCTTATTGGGATTTTAATATATGTGATAGTATAAACAAATCTCTTTATTGAGGATGAGATATTATAGTAGCCATTATTCGGTTCAGAATATCCTGTAATTCTTTCATTCTCTTGAATGGTTTTATACTATTGTGTTAAGTTTGATATTATTGTATTTGAAACTATGCTCAACTACAGCAGAGAAAGATATATTTTGATAGTTACTGTTAATGTCCGGTTGTCTTATTGTAAAGTGTTGTGTTGCCTATGTTGTTCTCTTCTTATCTGCTTTGTTCTGCCCTCTTTTGTTTTATTCTCTTTAAAATAAAAAAAGTAAAGAAAAACATAATGAACCTGAAAGCAAAGGTCTCCCGCAAGATAGAGGAAAACATAATGAAAAGATCATGCGCCATGACCACGCTGGCTTCATCGCAGACATGCAGGAGCATTTCCACATTCATAATGCAATTAATGTAAAGTATCACACAAACATAAGCAATGAAACAATGATCTTTTCAATAGTTGAAGAACAAACATTTGATGAAATTCAGGATGCATTCATGATAAAACCCTGAAAAAAGTGGGTATAGAAAGATCTTCCCTCAAATAGGTAAAAACCTTTTTTGACAGATTTACTACCAACATCCTAAGTGGTGAGAAACTGAAGGCATTTCCTTTGAAATCAGTAACAAAACAAAGGTGTTCACATTTACAATGCATGTTCACTAGAGTACTTGAAATTTTAGCCAGATTAGGTAGAGAGAGAGAGACAGAGACAGAGACAGAGACAGAGACAGAGAAAGCATATGTATAGGAAAGGAACAGATCAAACTATGCTTCTTCACTGAAGGCATGGTCCTTCACATAGAAGATACATATCTCTACTAAAAGACACCTAAATGTTATAAACAGATTCAGGCAAGTAGAAAAATATGAAATAAAGACACAAAAAGCGGTAGCATTCCTGTATACCAAAAATAAACCCACAAAGCAGAAATTAGGATGATAACAATATTCACAATAACTGTAAATTTTAAAAGGCTAACAATTAATCTAACCAAGGAAGTGAAGACTTCTATTAAAAGCTACAGTAGTCTAAAAGTGATCAAAGAGGAATAGTAGGTCATTCCTCTCTCTTAATAGGCAGAACAAATATTGCCAAAATGGCCATCTTATACAAAATGATACACAGATTTAATACCGTGCCAATCAAAACACCAACAGTATTCTGCACAAAACTAGAGAAGATTCTAAAATTTACAAGAGCTATAAGAGACCCAGAGCCACAACACTAGTCTTGGGCAAGAGCAGAGTAGAATGCATCACAATCCTGGATATCAAGTTATAAAGTTCAGTGACAAAAGTGATATTTCAGTGGAAAGAAAACACATGTTGAATAGTGACATCAAATTAAAGCTGCATAAACAACTCCAGCACCTTGGACGATCTTAAATTCCACAATGGAGCCAAAAACATACCCCAGAGTAAAAACATCCTGTGAACTGCTAAAGTGGGTAACTGGTCACCCACCTGCAGAAGTGCGAATGTACACGTTGTTCTCTGCACTGAAAATCAAAATGGATCAATGCCTTAGGTATTTAAACAGAAACAGTAAACCTGAAAGATAAATTAGGTAAAACTCATAAAAATAAAATGATAGGCCAGGATTTTCTGGAAAAAAAAGAACTGATTACACAAGAAATTAAGAAATTGGATTATATCAAATTTGGAAGCTCTGCACAGCAAAAGATACCAACACACTGAAAAGTAAACCTACACAATAGGAAAAAAATTATTGCAAGCTGAATCTAGGTAGTGGACTAATGTCTAAGATACATAAGAACTAAATAATACTGGATTCTGAAAAATAAAAGACCAATCAAAGATGAGCAATTGAAATGAATAAACCCTTGGCAAAAGAAGCAGTACAAATAGTAACTGGTTGAAAAAAAATACTCTTTGGCTTTGGCAGCAATAAAAATCAAAACAACACTGAGATTCAATCTTCAGAAAGAATACAGCTTAGTGGCACAGTGCCTGCCTGGCAAGCACAAGGGCATAAGTTGGATCCCCAGTACCATAAATAAATAAATAAACCAATAATTAAATAGATGTTATTTTTAAAATGTAAAAAAAAAATGTATAAAAGAAATGCTTGCATGAAGTTAGGGAGAAAAGCAACTGCTCTTCAACATTGGTGGTAATGGACAATTCTCAGAAAACTAAAACATAGAAATTCTATTCAACTCAGGTTTATTTCTTATGAGTATGTTTCCAAAATAATTAAAGATATCACATTACAGTGATGTATGTATACCCATGTTTATAACAGCACAACTCACAGTAGTTAAATCTTGAAAATAATCTTTATGTTCATGAACAGATGAACTGGTAAAGAAAATGTAGTATGATACACAATGGAATGAGTCATAAAGAATAAATTTGAGTCGTTTGTGGAAAAATTTATGTACCATGAAATGATAATACTCTGTGAAATAAATCAGATACAGAAGGATAAATACCACGTGGATTATCTTTATGAGAGATTCAAAGTATAAGCCAAGAGAATGATAAAGTATAGATGATAGGAAACAAGGAGACTGACCATGTGAAAATCTAAAAGGAATCCCGAATTGAGAGAGACAAGGAGGGAGAAAGAAGGGAAAGTAAAAATGACAAGATACAATAACATACATGTATCAATTTCTTATGATGATTGTGTTGCATTTTTATTTACAACATAACACGAAAGGCAAATGTTGAAACAGCATTAGCATGGTAAACAAGGATATTAGGAATATTAAAACTGGTGATGGTCAAGTTTAAAAAGAGAAGCATCAAAGCACACTTTAAACATTTATGTGAAAAGATAATATAAAATTAGGATTAGTAAAGTTAAAATTGAAGTAAGAAAAATAATCAAATAAAATTAATGATGAAAATGAACAGAGGAGCAAATGAAGGTGTATAAGATTGTAAAGTATATTGCCATGGTCATTACTCAGATTAGAAAATAAAGGAATATTGTCTTGAGTAGAAGATGACTAAGTATGTCACAATAAAATTATGGTAAAATGGTAATAAGCAGACCTACTGTGTAACTCAATGAAACAGAACTCATCTAGTACATACAAGGCATTTTGTTTAATTCCCACCAGAAGAAAAGAATTGTGATAGCTAGAAAAGTCTTAAATTTAAAAAGAAAACACATAATATATACTAAAAAGAAGAAGAAAATATAAGAACCCAACAGGAAATATTAATAACAGAGTAACAGGGGTCATCAAACTTTTTCAATCAATGATCAGCTAGTATATACTTTAGACATGAGGATGGCACAATCTCAGTTGCAACTCCTTTTTTAAAAAATTTCATTTAAAAATAATACAAAACAAAACAAATAAAATAGAAAAAAGGGTAGCAACAATACAAAATTCCAAGGGAAAAAAGAAAAGAACAAAAAAAACTAAGAAACCATTACTTGATAACTTACATACTGTCATCTTGGAAATAGTTGTTCAAGGTACAAAGTTAAAACATATAAAGTACACATTCAAGCAATAAGACTGTTAACATTTCTACTCCATGATATAACAAAAAAAAATAATATGGTCATTCATCTTACACACTTAAATGTACATGCAATTATATCCTTTACAGCACCCACTTTTCCTCTCTTTTTTACAGTAGCAATTACACATTTTGGGTTTTATTACTCCTACAGTTTTTATTACTTTTTACACTAGAGACACAATGTGATATTTATAAATATGATTCTTATTTATTTCACTAATGAGGATAGTCTCAAGTTGTCCCCATTTCCCTGTGAAGGTCTCAAGATCATCCTTCTTCATAGCTGAGTAATACTCCATTGTATAAAAATACCATAACTTTTTCATCCACTCTGCAGTTGATGGGCATCTTGGTTGTTTCCAAGATTTAGCTATTACAAATTGCACTGCTATGAACATGGGTGCATATATATCACTGTGATACGATCATTTCAGTTTTTCTGGGAAAATACCCAGGAGAGGAATAGCTGGGTTGAATGGAGCTTCCAATCCTAGTGTTCTGAGAATTCTCCATACTGATTTCCATAGTGGTTGCACCATTCTACACTCCCACCAAAGGTGGAGCAGTGTTCCTTTTCCCCACAGCCTCGCCAACATTTGTTATCAGTTGATTTCTTGATAGCAGCTGTTCTTTTAGGACTGAGATGAAATCTCAATGTTGTTTTAATTTGCATTTCATGAATGACCAATGATGGTGAACATTTCTTCATGTATTTATTTGCCATTTGTATATCTTCATCTGAGAACTGTGTGTTCGTTTCAGATGCCCATTTTTGGAAAGGGTCTTTGAATTTAGGGGACTTGATGTTTTTCAATTCTTTATATGTTCTTGATATAAGTCCTTCTTCTGAGGGGTTGCTGGCTAAAATTCATTCCCATTCTGTGGGTTTTCTTTTCACTCTGCTGGTGATTTCTTTTGAAGTACAGAAACTTTTCAATATTATGAGATCCCAGTTACTGATTCAGTGAAGCATTTCCCGTGAAGTGTGCATTTTGTTCATGAATTCTCTGCCTACCCCTATGTCTCCAAGACTTCTACCTACCATATCTTCCAGTAGACTTAGTGTTTCTGTTTTAATGTTTAGGTCTTTGATCCATTTAGACTTTATTTTGGTGCATGGTGACAGGCACAGATCTAGCTTCAGTCTTCTGCATGTGGAGAACCAATGTTTCCAACACCATTTATTAAAGAGCCTATCCTTCTTCCAGTGAACATGTTTAGCCTCTTTGTCAAATATCAGGTAGCTAAGTGACTTTGTACTTATACTTGTATTTTCTAATCTATTCCATTGGTCCTCAGGTCTATTTCTTTGCCAGTACCATGCTGATTTTATCACTGTGGCTTTGTAGTATAGTTTTAAGTCAGGAATTGAGATGCCTCCTGCCTTGTCTTTATTGCCCAGAATTGACTTTGCTATTCTAGGTTTCTTCTATTTCCAAATGAATTTTAGGAGTGTTTTCTCTAGATCTGTGAGGTATGTCAATGGTATTTTGATTGGGATTGCATTAAATATGTATAATAGTTTTGGGAGTATGGCCATTTTCATAATGTTGGTTTTTCCTAGCCAAGATCAAGGACTATCCTTCCATTTTCTAATATCCTCTTCAATCTCTTTTAGAGTAGTATAATTTTCAGCATATAGGTTTTTACATTCTTAGTTAGGTTGATTCCTAAGTATTTCATTTTTTTAGATGTTATTGTGAAGGGTAATATTTCCATAATTTCTCTCTCAGTGAGTTTCTTGTTTTTGTACAGGAATGCTATTGATTTTTGCGCACTTTGTAGCTAGGTGCACTGCTGAATTTGTTTATTACCTCTAGCAGTTTTTTAATGGAGTTTTTTTAGGTCTTCTATATAGAGTATCATATCATCTGCAAATAGTAATAATTTAACTTCTTTTCCTATCTTAATAGGCCTCTAGTGTTTCCAGAACTATATTGAAAAGAAGTGGTCATAGTGGATATCCTTGTCTTGTTTCTGGTTTTAAAGTGAAAAGGTTTAGTTTTTGTCCATTTAATAATATTGGATGTTGGTTTGTCATAGATGGCCTTTATAAGATTGAGGTAGACACAGTGTATTCCGAGTTTCTGAAGGGCTTTGTCATGAACATTTGTTGGACTTTATCAAAACCTTTTTCTGCATCTATTGAGATGACCATGTGGTTTTTGTTTTTGGCTCTGTTGATGTTATATATTACGTTTATTGATTTGCATATTATAACCATACCTGCATTCCTGGAATGAAGCCCACTTGGTCATGATGTATAATCTTCTTGATGATTTGCTGCATTCTATTTGCCAGTATTTTATTGAGAATTTTTGCATCAGTGTTCATTAGTGATATTGGCCTATAGTTCTCCTTTTTGGTTGAGTCTTTCTCTGGTTTTTGTATGAGAGTCATGCTTGCCTCCAGGAATGATTTAGGGAGGACTGCTTTCTTTTCAATTTCATTGAAGAGTTTAAGGAGTATTGGCATCAAATCTTCTCTAAATTTCTTGTAGAATTCAGCTGTGAATCCATCAGGACCTGGGCTTTCCTTGGTTGCTAAGTTTTGTATTACATTTTCAATCTCAATAGCTGATATTGGGTTATTCAAAATTGCTATATCTTCTTGGTTGAGCTTTGCTAGTTCATATGTTTCTAGAAATCTGTCCATTTCCTCTGTGCTTTCCTCTCTATGTGAGTAGAGATTTTCAAGGTAGGTATTCATGATCTTTTGAATTTCCATGGGATCTGTAGTAATTTCCCTTTTTTGATCCTTATTGCATGAATTTGGGGTTTTTTTCTTTCTTTTTCTTTTTAAGGTTAGCTAGAGGTTTTTCAATTTTTTTATTCTCTCAAAAAAAAACAACTTTTTGATTCATTAATTCTTTGTATTTTTTTTAGTTTCACTTGCATGGATTTTTGCTCTAATCTTTATAATTTCCTTTCTTCTATGAGCTTTGGGTTTAACTTGCTCTTGTTGTTCTAGAAGGTTGAGATGAAATATTAGGTTATTTATTTGTGCTCACTCTGTTTTCTTGACACTACAATTTATTGCTATATATTTCCCTCTTAAGACTGCTTTCATTGCATCCCACAGATTACAGCATGTTGTTTCTGCATTTTCATTGAACTGTAGGTATTGCTTTATTTCTTCTTTAATTTCATCTGTAGCCCACTGGTTGTTCAAAAAGTTGTTATTTAATTTCTATGTATTTATGCAGGTTTTGCAGTTTCTTTTGCCATTAATTTCCTATTTCAGTGCACTATGATCAGATAGTATGCATGGGATAATTTCAATACTCTTGCATTTACTTAAAAATGTTTTATGGGATAATATATGGTCTATTTTGAAGAATGTTCTGTGGGCAGCTGAGAAGAATGTGTATTCTGTTGTGGTTGGGTGGAACACTGTAAACATCTGCTAAGTCCAGTTGTTCATAGGTATGATTCAGTTCTATTACTTCTTTGTTGACTTTTTGTCTAGTTGGTCTATCTCTTTGTGACAATGGGCTGTTAAGGTCCCCTGAAATAAGTGTGTTCTTGTGTATTTGGTTTTTCATGTCCTTTAGTATCTGTGTTATATAGTTGGGTGCTCCTGTGTTTGGTGCATATATATATTTATAATTGTTAGTTCTTCCTCTTGAATTTTTCCACTTAAAAGTATGTAGTGACCTTCTTTGTCTCTTTTAATCATTTTAGGTTTGAAGTTCACATTGTCTGCAAATAGAATGGTTACCCCTACTTTTTTCTGGGTTCCTGTTGCATGGAATACTGTTTTCCATCCTTTGACTTTTAATCTATGGGTTTCCTTTTGGGTCAGGTGTATTTCTTGTATACAGCATATTGTGGGATCTTGTTTCTTGATCCATTCTGTCAACCTATTTCTTTTGATAGTTGAATTGAGGACATTTACATTTATGGATATCACTGATATGTACTGGCTCAACTTTGCCATGTTATGTCCCAATAGTTTGCTTTCTGCTTTTCCCCATCATTTAATTGCTTGTCCTACCTGGTGGTTTCTTTCTGCTGTTCTGGGGGTTGTGGTCCTTTTTATCTCTGTCTAATATGTCTTTAAACATTCTTTCTAGGGTTGGTTTGGTAGATGTAAATTTCTTCAGTTGTTCTTTGTCATGGAAATATCTTGTTTCTCCATTAAATTTGAGTGAAAGTTTTGCTGGGTACATCAGTCTGGGTTGAAAGTTGTTTTCTTTCAGGGCTTCAAATAGCTCATTCCAGTCACGCCTTGATTTGAGAGTTTGTGCTGAAAAGTCTGCTGTGATTCTAATGGACTTTCTTCGATAGATGACTTGTGTTTTTTCTCTAACAGCTTATAGTATTCTGTTTTTATGTTGTATGTCTGAGATCTTAATTATTATGTGTCTGGGTGTAGATTTATGTTGGTTGTGACTGTTTGGCATTCTGTATGCCTCACTTACCTGCATATCAGATTTTTCTCCATATTTGGGAAGTTTTCTCCTATTATTTCTGTGAATATTTTACATATATCATTTGTATTAACTCCAATGTCTTCACTAATGCCTATTAATCTTGTATTGTTGCTCTTGGCATCATCTTGAAGCTTCTGGACTGCCATTTCATGCTGCTTTGTTATTTTTAAAAGTTCTATCCTTTCATGATCACAAATTGTGATCCAGTCCTCATGGTCTGAAATTCTATCCTCAGCTTCATTTAAATGGTTTTGCATGCTTTGGAATGAATTTTTTGTTTCTTGCATGTCTCTTTCAGTTTGTTTCATGATTTCTGCTTGTTTTCTATATTGTTCATTCAAGGTTTCAATCAGTTTCCCATGCTCCTGTACTTTTTTCTCTATTTCTTCTTTAGCTGCACTCAGCAACTCCTTTACTAAGGTTGTTACTTCTGCCTTTACCTGGGAGAGTACTTCTAATTTGATTTCCTTTATGGTCTCATGGAGTTGTTTTTTTATTTCATTCACTATATTTTCAGAGATTCCTAGTGTCTTACCTTTGGAGTCCTCTATTTTAATGTCTCCTGTATTGTCCCTTTTGGACTGTGTATTTGAGATTGCATTCTGCTTTTTTTTTTTTTTTTTTTTTTTTTTTTTC
>PVJX010000562.1:0-46133 GCA_004027295.1 Dolichotis patagonum | reverse complement strand
AATCTCCCTGTCTATAGTGTTTGCATTGGCTGAGGCCCTGTGTCCCTGGTGTGTGCCTGTGTGACTCATAAGTCCTTTTGATTCTCTTCAAGTTGGGGGAGTCTCTTTCGGCACACTCCACTCTGCCTGATGCTTTCTGTGTGTAGGCAGGGGTCACCCTCACTCTTGTCAGACTTACCAAGGTCTTACAATTTGTTGGAGGGAGCTTTACTACTGGCCCTTTTTAGCTACTGTACACCTCCATTTTAGGGGCATACTTACCACACTGACTGGAGGCATCTTAGATCTTGTTACAGTGAGGCAGTCACTTAATCTCCCTTCAAGATAGCACAGATAGTCCGCTGTAGTCCAAGGTTCCTCTGGGCACAGAGTTCCTAGTTTTCCCAGTGCACTCTGGGATTCCACTGCCACTGCTGCCTGGGTGCGTGCAGTCAGGGCACAGCATGTGTTCCCAGCCCGCTGACTGCTTGGGATTCACCGAGCATAGTCCGGTTAGGCCCTCTGATACCTCTTGCATGCCTTGGGGTCTCAGTTGCAACTCCTTAAATCCAGCATCTTACAAGAAAGAAGGCTACAAACAGTACGTAGATGACTAGGTGTTTCTAGATTCCATTAGTGGACATAATTTTATGATCCCTGATAAAACAGAATGATTGATTGGACCAAAAATTAAAGAAGTGAGCAATGTATACAAGAATAAGTATGAAAGATATTTTAATAATGTTTAACAATAAAAAGAAAGGCACACTGTTTTTATACAAAATAAACTATTTAGTTAATATAATAGTTTGGGTTTAGAGCAAAAGAAGAAAAAACTTTAAAAGAATGAAAATCATTCAATCTATAATGAATATTTAATAGCTATGAATATTTCTATGGAAATATTACATCTTTAAAATCCATTTACTAAAATCAGAGAAATAAAAGACACAGAGCCTTCATGTAAGCATTAATCCATTTCTCTTAGTATATGATACATCAAGGCAAGAAAAGTTAATCAGTTACCAACATAAAATAGACTGATGTCAAGAATAATTTCTGAGATATTACATTGCTTTCCAGCTAACAGATTTGTTATTTCTGAATCTTAGTCAGGGGACCAAAGATTCCACATCTGGGAGACAATATCTGCTCTCCCATCCAAGCAACCTATCAGGACAGTAAAGTCAGCCCCAGTGAAAAGTTAGAGGGACAAAATTTAACAAAAGAAGGCATTTTATTTGTAAAGAGGAAAAGGATGGGAGAGGAAAGGAGAAGATAGACAGCTACCCTGAGAAGAAAGAATCCGTGGAGGGGCATCTGGAAAGATGGAGGACCTGTGAGCTTTTTATTCCCAGCTGCTTTTATCAGGGGCGAGTGACCCCCTAATGTGAAACTTGCCATAACTGAATTGGTTTCCAGATAACTCGAGCATGATTTCTTCCAGTGATCTACATGCAGCTTCTTTCTGCCTGTTTGTTTAGTTGTCTTTGACCTAACTTGTAAGGCTTTCTCTTTGGGTTAGTGGCTAGTTAGCAAGGGAGAGGCTTATTCATGGTTAGGTTACAGTTAATAAGGTGACTTGTGGGTATTTACTGTACTCTGCAATGACCCTAGAGTGAATAATACATTGACTCTAGAGTGAACACACACACACACACACACACACACACACACACAATGTTAGTTCATGGGTGCAAGTACATTATACCTGAAAGTTGTTATCACCCCTCCCTTTATTTTTTCTATCCTAGAAGTGTATTAGAAGTGGGGTGGCTTAATGTTTGTGCACTTGGCTTTCTTTCTGTGTCTTTCTTGTTAGCTCTTTTTTCTGATCTGTTTTTGCAAGCCCATTTAGTACCTTTTTAAAATCTGGGTTTTCTCTCTTTCACTACCCCCATCGTTGACCTATTTTTCAAGGGAATTTCTCCAGTTTGTTTTTAATGCTTTTTAGTCAGGTTACCTAGAAAACCTAACGAGTCATCTATTTTTTTTTTTTTTTTTTTTTTTTTTTGGTACCAGGGATTGAACTCATGACTTTGTGTTTGCCAAGCAGGCACTTTCACCACTGAACTAAACCCTCTGTCCCTCCTCTATTCTACTTTTTGCCCTAAGTACAGACCCCTGACCCTGCAGACTAGCTGGTTTTCCAGACACTAGCAGTATTGTCCTGCACAGGACACAGCATAGGCACCTCTGTGCAAATGTCAGGTCCTTTTGTTCCTTGCAGAGCTCAGAAAAACACAATATAAATGCAAAAAGATATGCACATTTTGCAAGCTATGAAAAGAGAAAGTTTTAAACACAACAGAGAAAAAAACCCTGGCCACGTATGATAATGCATCAAGCAACTGACAGCTCCCTTCTCATGACAGAGAACGCAGGAGTTGAGAAGGGCAGGAATGATTCATATGGGATGCTTGGAGGCAGAGGGCAGTGACAACTAAGCACTTTATATCCAGCGAAAGTGTCCTTCAAATTCTAAAGTGACACAAAGACATTCTTAATTTTTTGTTGACCAAAAAAGCCACAGTGTTTTTTGCTGGCTAATTTATATAATAACAAAGTTCATAGAATAAAGGAAATGGCACTGAAGTGAATCAAACTACATAAAAACACAATTGAAGTGTATATATGTGTGGTAATGTGAATGATTTCATAGATTTTACTTACATTTTGTTAACAGCTTTCCAAGTCTCAAAGCTTTATAAAGTAATGACTAAGCCACTATGTTAAACAGTGATTTTAGATAGGGGTATATAGTGAATTTAATTCACAAATTTAATCCATTCCGTGGTTCTGGGGACCATGGCTGTGGGGAAGATGGTAACAGTCATGTTGCTTACCTGATTCAGAGTTTGCAAAAAGAAGCGAAATTTTGGGTACTGCCTCTGTTTGTAAATGCTTCTGTTCATGAATAGAAGTGTTCCTGAATCTAATTGTCTTCATATTTGATGTAAATAGATATTATTATTTGATAACTATAAAACATTTGCATATTTGATAGAAAATTATATGCAATTTTTAAAAAATGAAATATGTCTGTAGAAGTTATATTATACATAATAATAAGTCTTAGCTGACTCTATATGTTGACTTGCACAAAAGAAGGAACATAGAAAATCTTTTGTATTTCAATTAAATTATATTAGGATTAATTTGAAAAATATTGCAATAAATTTAAGCGTTTATTTTTATCACTGGAAAAATAACTAGAAAAATAAACTCCATACTAGTAAAAGATTTCAAAAAACAAATTGGAACAATAAAATATAGGTAGTTAATAGTAATGAAGGCAATGTTTCCCACAGAAATTTGTGCGGGAGGCACTCAAACTACAGCCGAGTCTGACTAAAAGGGCAAAAGTAACATCTAAATATATTGTTACTGACAAGAGATAGACTTTGGATTCAAAGGAATTCACAGATCTGTTTGAAAAGAGTAGAAAAATGTATGTATGCAAACAACATTCTTAAGAGAAGTAAAGCAGTTGTGTTAATATGAATCAAAATACATAAAAATAGTACATTGAAGAGTACATAGGGAACTTGGCTACAAATACCAATACATAAAGAAAACACAAAAATATAAATGCACATGCCAGATAACAGATGCCCAAAATACATGAAGCAAAAGTGGAAACCACTGAAAGGACAAAGGGATAATTCAAGAATAATAACTGGAGATTTCATTACAGTCTTATATCTGGGTGTTAGTCATTGTTCCCTGTATATACCAAAATTTTCAGATATCCAAATCTTCATATAAAATTGCATTGCATTTGCATAAAATCAGTGCACATCCACCAGTATATTTAGAATGGGTGGTCACTGACATTTTTACTGCCAGGGCTCATGGGATGGAAGACAGTTTTTCCATAGACTGAGTGGTGTGGGGGCAGGGTTTGGTATGACCCAGGGGAATTACATTGACTGTGAATCTGTTTCTATTATTATTACATTATACTTTCATAAGAAGTGTGAAGCCTGTATCCTTCCCACATGTAGTTCACAGGATTCGTGCTCCTAGTGGAAAGTGATGCTGCCCCTGACCTGAGAGCTGGCTGAGCTCAGGCAGTAATAGAAGCAGGAAAGAGCAGCTGCAGTACAGATGGGGCTTGCTTGCCTCCCCACGGGTCACCTGTTGCTCTGTAGCCTGCTTCCTAATAGGCCACTGCTGGCACTTGTGCACGGCTGGGGAGTTGGGCATCCCTGCTTTAAATTGTCATTAGATTACTTACACCTAACACAATGTAAGTGCTATGGAAATTGTTTGTATTATTCTACTGTTTAGGAAAATGAGAAGAATACAAGCTTGTTCACAGTCAATAGAGATGAAATTTTTCCTCAAATACTTTAAACAAGTTTGCTTGAGTCCATGACTATAGAAGCCACAGCAGCAGAAAGTCAACCTGCTGCACCACAAGAAGCAAAGGGAAGACCAAGGAAGTGGTATCTAAGGGCTACGGTCATACCAAGGGCAGGCCTCCCAGTAGGTCTGTAAACAGGAAATGAGGTCACAGTGTAAACCTTGCCTGAAACAAAGCCACGAGAAGCACTTTTGCTTCTGTCTCCTCCTTATTCAGTCTTTCAGTGTTTTGTGTTAGCCAAACCTAGGCAGTGATCCAACCTATGTGGCTATGTCAGCAGAAAGGGCCAGCTCCCCTGCATACAAAGCAGAGATAGCTGGGAATGTGTCTGAAACCAGTGATGCCTAAAAACCACCAGAAAAGCCACACTAGCCAACTAAGAGCTTTTGTTTTGCTGTCTCTCTTTTGTCACCCAGTAGAGAGGAGGGGAAATAAGGATCACATGCCATGAAATAGAAAATAAACAAGATAATCTTGTCTTCCTTCCTCTTACTACCAACCACTTATCTAAGCAGACACACAAGGAGCGCCTCTCCCCTGCCACTGCTGGGAGAAATGACTTGGGGTAAGGTTGGAAACCGTAGCGGTGGTCCACTTTCACTCCACTGCCCTGCTGTAGCTCCTGTCACACCGAATGCAGGCTTCTGATTCCACATAGGCTGGATCCAATCACTAGGCTGATATATTTACCATCTAGTATTTCTCGTAAGAACAGAACATGGAATTAGGAATAATATGGATTCTGAATCAAATCTTGCTCTTATTTTTTGTACTTTTAATTGAATCTGCTGTTGATACAATTTCAAAGAAGTTCTCAAGCTCTCAAAATTTGAATTTTTTTTTTCTGTAAAATAAAGACTGCAGTACAAATTGTTTAGCCTTGTATGGAATGAATGCTCCCACCTTGAACCTGGTAGATGATTATAGATACTGGACTTATATCTGCAGATTCATAATCTCTTCTCTGTTTATGAAAAACTAATTTCTTGCGCAAAGACCAGTTTACTATCTTTCTTTTTGAGACTGTCTCTGTTAAATAGAGGAGTTTATTTTATCCACTCATCTCCTCCCACTATGTGCAGTCCTTGGTGGTCACATTGTGCTTAACCAAGTAATTAAAAATGGAGGCTATAGTGAGCAGTGAACAAAGGGGTAAAGAGGAAGTTTCATTCACACAGTGGGTTCGAAGCATTCTACATTCGGTTGTGGACTTGCCATTCACTTAGATTCATGTCCACATCCTCTTGGAGTTTAGGAGCAGCAATCAGATGTTTCAGTTCAAACATAATCTAACCTAACTTAATTTATTTATCACCTTTGTAAATAGCCAGCCGCACAGAATGAAAGGTTGCAGAAGAATTCTGCACTCTCTTAGAGACAAAATTCAGGGACCAAAGTCCTTTATGCAAAGAAGTACTGAAGAAAAATATCAGAGACTTTAGAACATACATTTATTTTTCCTTTCTTCAAAGAGTGGCAAAATTTATACAAACTTATATTTCAATAAGAAAGATTATCTTGGGGGTGGCTCTCTTATTTGCTAATGTGGGCCTTTGAGATTATGCAACCTCTTTCATTGACCATGTATAAAATGGATATAATCAAAGTACAGGGCTACTGCAGAAATTCAGTTACAAGACGATCTCTGGTCTCTATACTCACTAAACTATATGAGGTGTCATTTTCCACCTGAAGTCCAGGTAAGCTTTCAAGTCTCTCAATGAGCAGTTCACCATGATTCAGGTTTGATTTGCTTTGGGGAATTTTCTACTATTTATTTATTTGTTAGTTTATTCATCTATTCCATTTAAAGATGATAGTCTACCATGTACACTACCACAAGGAAATGCATAGGCATTAATAATTTCCCAAATCTTCCCCCAAATATTTCTGATGAACCCATTGATTCCATGCATGTCTTTCTAACAATAAACACCTGTATACCATGTGACTAAAGTGAATCTAGTGAGAAACTGGAAATACCTACACTATGTTTTGTATTAAACATTTACACCATTTTTGTTTGTGTATGTTCTTTCTTATAATACATTTTATGAAATATAAGTATTGCCTAAATGACATTAATCTTTCACTTTTTGAAGAAAGAAAAAATGAATATATGTCCTAAAATCTGATATTTTTCATCAGTATTTCTTCGTGTAAAAGACTTTGGTTCCTGACTTTTGTCTCTAGGAGAGTCTATAGAGTTCTTCCACAACCTTTCATTCTGCTCAGCTGTTAGTTTACAAAGGAGAGAGATAAATTATAAATAGGTCTTCCCAGGCAGAAACGCTGCCTCAGTGAGCAATCTTCTCCATGATGACAAGTTCAAAATCTCACATCTTTTATACTTTGCTCCCTTTTACTCTGTCAGTGGGATGGTTCTCAAGTTAAACTTTCATACAGTCGCCTTACAAAAGGCATGGCTTTGATGGTCTCAGCCTATGCCTTTCAGATATTCTAATGAACACCTGATATTTTTAGATCAACATAATTTAAAGCACCATTTGTTTATTTTCTTCTCTCTTCATGCTAAATAAAGGTTATAGCAATACCAGTTCCCAAACTTCCCACATACAATCCTCTATCAGAAAAGACATATCCAGCCAGGCTGTTTTATGTCCAATTTGTGTATTGTGATGAGAAATGAGGAGATCTTTGGCTGAGATCATTAATTTTATAGCTTGTGTTTCAAAAGTAGTTCCTGGGCTATTTACATCTCTTCATATTAATACCTGAGTAAATGAGTCTGCTGAAGAAATAAAACTGGAAAGCAAAGTGTGTTTACCTTCTCCCTCAAATATAATTCATGGCTCAGAACAAGTCTTTATGACTCATGATCAAATACTTTCCCAGGGTGGAATTTGATGTTAGTTGCAATGACACCAAATGTCTTTGGACCTTTTGATGCAGAGACATTAGTTTCCTGTAGTGTTGTGATGTTCAAAGTGGAATTATTACAATCCATCTAGGCAGGAGCAATTACTCTTGAATTAACTGGCACAAGTATCATGTGTTACAAAGGATTCTCAGCCTAGAAAAAATTTCTTACTTGGTGAGAAGTTGAAAAGAAATGCAGAGATGGTGCAGTGCCATTGTGTTGTATTGACAGTTCAGGCAAATGAAATTGGAAGCCTGAGCAACACCCTAATGGAGCTTATTCTGCCCCCAGCACCCGTACAATGCGTGGGACTCACTGCCCTGAAACTTAATGTTTACATAGTAAATAAACTGTAATCTGTTCTTTTTCTTTTCCATTCCTTATTTTTCACTTTTTATAATGCATATTTACTTGTCATTTATTGGCTGATCAGTTGGAAATGTGTGTAAGTGGAGTTTAGATTTCCTGTACAAAAAATAAATAAATAAAATAAAATAATAAAAAGCAAGATAAAACTAAGGAATCTCTTTAGGTTTTATCTTCCTATTTTATTTTATTTATCTGGATATATATAATCTGGATATATATATTTATCTGGATATATATAATCTGGATATTCTCCAGATTATATATATCCAGATAAATAAAATAAATATATATTTATATATAATATATTATATATATTATCTGAATATATATAAATATGCAGATAATATATATTACATATATTTATATATAAATTATGTATATATATAAATATATATAATTATATATATTATCTGGATATTTATATATATATATAAATATATATATATATATGTTTGGACTTTTTGCTTGAGATACAAACTGATTTGCCACATTTAAATATTGCTTTCCCTAAAGTTTAGGAAATAACAGAAAATATGCAAAAAGAAAGATATAAGTAGTAGGCAAAAGGAGATTAAAAAACACCAAAAATTTCAGTGATATTCTGGAAGACAGAAAGTGAAGCGAGTCTTCTATCTTCAGTAAGAACTTGGGCAGAGAAAACAAGATGGAAAAACTACAGAACTAAAATGTACGCGCTCAAATAAAAGCAAGTGTCTGAAGGGATCATTTGAACTTAATGAGAAAAAATATTCTACAACAAAAGGGAGTTTATTTAGTTAGTAACTCATCAGTATTTATCAGTAACCTGCTGTGAGACAAGGCACTGTTATAATAGACTTGATATATCCTAGTAAGCAAGACTGCTGGTGTCTCTTCCTCACCTTGCTTACATTCTTGTGGGAAAAGCAGACATTATGAAATGAATAAATAGAAAAATAATTTCAGGTTACAGTGGTTACCAATCAACTAAGTAGTTTAAACATGTAAAAAGTTGCAAGAAGCAAAATTGAGATTTCTGATTTCACTAGAGAACAAACGAATTAATAAGATCTCATGGAAGTCTGAAGAAGGAGATTCTTACAGTAGCCAGAATCAAGCCACAAGATACATGCAATGATGACACAATGCTGTCACTGCTGGGCGCTGTCCACCTCAGCAGTGACTTTGGCAGCAGAAATCCCAGAAGTGCTGCAAGTGCTGCTTTACGATGTCCATGGAGCTCCCTCATCTGCCAGGGAATTCGGGTGCACTTTAGAAGCAGCCATGGCTTCCAGATTAATCTAAAATGGACCTCCTGTGACATAACCTTGGTTCCTGCACCGGGGAAGACTGTGGCGGTTAGCATACAGCATATTTAATTTCAGAGTATGAACAGATTCTTACCTTTTATGGAGACTTTTGGTAAATCTCCTTTAATAAGCGATAGCATATGCTTTTTTTTCCTTTCTTTTTCCTTTGGTACTGAGGATCACACTCAAAACCACATGTTGGCTGGGCAGGCACTCGTGTCACTGTGCTATATCCCTGGCCCAGATTCAGACTCTTTAATGGATGATTTCCGAGCCATAGGAAGAGCTGTAAGATGACGGGCTGTTAAAGTAAAGTACAAACTCCTAGCACAATGCATAACATTGTGACAGTAGGCCATGTCTCTACCTGGCTCTGCCTTCACTGTTTTCAATTCCTCACCTCGAAGATGAAAGAATGGAACCCAACCATTGCTGAAGTTTCTCCCATCTATTTCATTTTGACTCGTTGATTCAAAAGAACCCAGTTCAGATATGGTGTCTGAAAGTAGAAGCAAGGGGGGAAATGGAAAAAGAATTTCTGGGTCTATCCAAAAATCCAGTGAAGTATTCCTTTGAAGAATGACAGAGTTCATACCTACAAAAGAGAGAGGGAGGACCCAGAGTGGTGGCACACATAGTCTCAAGAGGCTGAAGAAGGAGGATTGAGTATCGCCATGAGTTCAAGGTCAGGTTAGACTACTTAGTGAGTTCGAGGCCAGCCTTAATTACACAGAGAAAACCTGTGTCAAAAAAGGGAAGGGAATGAGTGGAGAGGAAGGGAAAGATTACACAGAGAGGCTGACTCATGCATCTATGAGACAGTTGTATTATTCCATTTAGAGGTGTGAATGAGCTGGACTTACTCATACAAGGAACGATTGGACATGCTTTACCCATGATCATGATATAAAAGGTTTTACACACGTGAAACTTAAGATACTGATCATCTTACCTGAGGAGTGGAAGGCAGTAAAAATAGAAAAGACTATCTTTTACTCATTCATGCTTTTATCCAGTAAATATATTCCATCTCCTAGGTTTATTAAAAATGAAGCATTCCCTCATAGCTGCAAGGACATTCAGCCAATGTATTAATTACTGCATCAATATGGCAAGTGTCATGAAATCATTAAATGTGTCATGACCACAGAGAACAGAGAAAGGGCACCTGATATCCCGGGGAGATCATTTGCATTAGCTCAATTTAACGATTCTACAATCCAGACTGATACACATATAAGATATATGACACTTATGCACGCTTTGAATTTGTCAATTAGAAAGTAAAAGAAAAGAGAAAATTGGATACATCAGTTAAAAGGTACAGAAAATTAAAATCATGAGCATGATTTCCTCAGATCTTATTAATATAAGAAGCAGGAAGATAAATATGTATATGCATGAATGCATGTGTGCATACATGAATGGATATGCAGGATACATGTATACATGCATGGAAAGATCTAAAACACTATGTTATGGTATCAGATTTGCTCTGTGTTTATTATACTGAGTTCTGTTTCCTAAATGTTAGCATTTTTATAAGGCTAATGTATTCAGGAAACATTTGTTTTATGGAAAAGATGAAAGTTTTATTGCATTTTCAAAATCAAATAATATTTAGCTGCACAGAAAATATCAGGTTTGGGCTTTTGCCTGTTATTAA
Organism: Dolichotis patagonum; assembly: GCA_004027295.1. Taxonomy (NCBI): domain Eukaryota; kingdom Metazoa; phylum Chordata; class Mammalia; order Rodentia; family Caviidae; genus Dolichotis; species Dolichotis patagonum. The sequence goes on along the minus strand of PVJX010000562.1, from coordinate 35,580 downwards.
CAAATTGATCAATGAAATGAGTTTGATATGAGTCTGACCTATAGTCCCAGCAACCCCCAAGGCTGATGCTAGAAAACTGATAGAACCCAGGAGTTCAGATCAGCCTGGGCAGTATAATGAGTTCACATATGTTAAAGAAAAGCAAAATGTTTCTTGAGCTAGGGATGCATACCAGTAGTGCAGCACATGCTAAGACAGAGCGAGACTCAAGTTTCAGTTCTCAGCACCAAAATAAATCAGAATATCTGGTTTGTAACTGTCACATCAAAAAAATTTATAAAAAGATAATTGGCATCATAAAAACTCCAACACTTCTGAAGGTTTCATTTCAGCCTGTGTGCTGTGTGTGGTTCTGTGGTGTGTGTGTGTGTGTGTGTGTGTGTGTGTGTGTGTGTGTGTGTGTGTGTTATTAGACTGAGGATGCTAAGATGATGATATCACTCATGTCTTGGGGGAATGTAGCAGGTGGAGAAAGAATATGAGAGAAAAACAGAATTAAAATCATAGATAATCTTACATAGAACATCAGAGAGATGGAGCCTGCGATTTATCTGATAATGTGGTGTCATTAGACAAAATAAAAAAATTAATAAGCAAACCGTGTATAAGAGAACAGTATAGAATTAAACAAAATTAAAATAATCAGCTCCCTCTAGAAGAACGATTGCTTTTGATTTGTAAGTGGCAATCCTCCAAGAAACTGAGAAAATATTGGTTTCAGAAATAATGTGGAGACAGAAAGTTATCACACGAGATAGGTTTGTGAGGGAGAAGGTCTGGGCTCAGCTGGGTCCAGGCAAAGCAGAGTAGTGTGCTGATCTGAGAGGACTGGCGGGGCCCTTGAGAGCAGAAGAGAGGCAAATGGTAAGGTTTGATAGTGCAGCCAAAGCCCAGCAAGAGTCTAAAGAGAAGACGTGATTTCAGATGCCAGGATTATCCTGCGTAACAGCAAGCAAGCCCACAATGACAAATGAGAAGGCATATTTACAAACTGTAATTAACCGGACATCTCCAAATGATAGGATATGACATTCTGTGTGTGTGTGTGTGTGTGTGTGTGTACTTGTTTGTGTGTGTACATGTCTGTGTGTGTGTACGTGTTTGTGTGTGTGTGTATGTGTGTGTGTACGTGTTTGTGTGTGTGTACGTGTTTGTGTGTGTGTGTACATGTGTGTATGTGTGTGTGTACGTGTATGTGTGTGTGTACGTGTCTGTGTGTGTACGTGTCTGTGTGTGTACGTGTTTGTGTGTATGTGTGTGTACGTGTGTGTGTGTACATGTTTGTGTGTGAGTACGTGTTTGTGTGTGTGTACGTGTTTGTGTGTGTACGTGTGTGTGTATGTGTGTGTACGTGTCTGTGTGTATGTGTGTGTACGTGTTTGTGTGTGTGTGTACGTGTTTGTGTGTGTGTACGTGTTTGTGTGTGTGTACGTGTTTGTGTGTGTGTGTGTGTGTGTGTGTACGTGCATTCACACATGCACATGTGGTTTGAGGCCGAGAGAACTGCAGTAATGGAATCATTTGCAACTTTGGGGTCTGCATTGGGTGGAGAACACATGGATTTAGAGAAAAAAAGAAACAAATATTTGATAATCTCATATAGAACATAACAGAACTGGAGCCTGGGATTTATCTGACCACATGCAATCATGAGAAAGGCCTATCATATGACTGACAACTTTTAAAATGTGCCCTCATATGCAAAAATGAAGAAAGTTTGGGGGGGAATGGACTCAGTCTAGTTATTCCAGTGATGCTCAAATTTACTCTGCATATGAAAATCAATTGAGAATCTTTTAAAACATGGTTTCTTGTTCAGTAGATCTGAGAAGAGCCTGAAATTTTCTCCATGAGTGATTTTCCAAATGCAGTCTCCATATTGTAATTTTGTAATGCTTCTTCCAGGCTAGAGGGAGCATTTGGGATAACAAGTGCTAAATTATCATTTTCCTGATACTGATGAAGTGATAAAGGCCTATATAGACTCTAGTTGTGATCAGACACCAGATGACTTTCTAGTATGTAGCACTGAAGATGTTGATATAGCCCTGTATGTAGATGTTGATACAGCCCTTGCTCTTCCGTGTGAATTTTTGCAATATTCACAAAATTTCCCCTCTAACCTGGAGAGGCTGTGTAGATTAGATAGGTTTCCTACTAACCTATGTTCAAGTGTTAGTATTACAATTCTACTGTTTCCTTTCTTGTCAGAACTGACTAGGGGACCCATATTTACCAACAAGTGGGGTTTTCTTCTATTTCTTTTTTCTTCCACTTACATCCACACCTTTTTCAATCTGGTCATTGACTTTAGGTTAAAGAGCAATAAAGTCCTCATTTTCCAAATGTAGAACAATCAAAAAATATGTGCACCATATGTTTTTATTATTTTGGTCAAAATTTCCCTAAAGTCAAACTCCTTCTTTATAGTATATGGCTCCAATTATATACAACATGCAAGAATAACGGCTCTGTGCGCGCTGCACTTAGTTGTGTAATGTTTTCTCTTCCTCAGGATCATTTCTTACAACCTCATCTTCATTCCTTCTCATCTTCTGAACCCACATGTTTCTATTTGTTTAGTGGCAATGCAATCCAAATTTCTTTTCAAAAATAGATACCTAGGGGCTGGGGATATAGCTCAGTGGCATAAGCACCTGCCTGACAAGTGCAAGGTCCTGAGTTTGACTCCTAGCACACACACACACACACACACACACACACACACACACACACACACAAAAGACACCTATCAAGTAAAAAAGATCAAACAAGTTTAATGTTTCTATATAAACCAAAAAATTAATGAAGTCAACTGCTTAAATGTGCAATGTGTCCAAGATATCATTCTGCAAGGTAGCATGCTATAATTCAGTGTTCTAAAAGCAAACTGTCTCTCCCAGAACAGAAAGGACATTTACTATGACACCATGTGCAGCAGAAGCTTGGTGTATGTGGTGGTCTTCATGTTGCTAGCCTCGGTCACTCAGGATGAAGCAGAGAGCCCCAGACAGGTGCTGCTCAGAAAGGGAGTTCGTGTCAAGCCTGAGGAATAAGCCTAGGAAACTTCAATCTTTTATGGAGTTGCAAGCAAGCCTGCTTAACTTTTGCCATTAGGAAGAAGCATTCTTCACTCTACTGGACTGTGATGTAATCTGTCCTGGTCTCTGGACGGAGCCAGTCTCTGTCTCCCTGGACTGCTCACAAACATTCTTGATCCAGTGACTCAGAACAAAAGACCTATCAGTACCTCTGAACATTAGAAAAGTAGGAATGCAAGAATCTTAGGAACAGTTGCCTTCCATCTATGGAAGGTGATTTCTGTAGTTGAACATGTAAGCTTTTAAAGTATCAATCAAACTGACTAATAGAAAAGCTCACTTTTTAAATTTCATTTTGATCAGTTGCCACAATAAATCAGCAGCACATTTCTCAAAGGTGAGAGCATGAAGAGAGCTTGGGAGTTTGGAAAAAACTCTTAGTGACTCAGCTACAACAGGAAGGATCATTTTCTACAATGCACTGTATCTGTCTAAGCCTCAGGAAACAGGAACCTCAGGAAAAGGGAATCTCTGCAGAATGCATCTCCCAGCACGGGGTCTAAGTACACTCACTAAATACCTTTGCCTCCCACCTCTTTCTTGCCTTCACCTGTCTACCCTATAAATAGAGATGCTCTGACCCTTTCACACAATTCTAAAGACTCGCAGAAAGAGTTCTATGGCTGAACTTTACTTTCACATTATTCTCTGGCTAACTAATCAAAAAAGAAAGGCAAAGGAGATACAATCAAGAACAGTCTTTGTAAAGGTATAAAAAGCTGGACTGCAAATCTTATTGCAGAGTAATTTTAAGGAAGTGGTTGTCACAGTGATGCAGTGATTAGAGTTATTTGCAGGCATTTGGCACAACAGCTGGGGAAAAAAAGCACAGAATTTTGAGTCAAGCCCACCTTACACACAACTATATTACTTCATTTCTGAAGTGGTGAAGTTTTCAGACTCGAGTGGTTTTACTTTTCTATACATAGCACTAGTTTTAAAATTTTTCTTGCTCTAAGTGACTTAATAGGAAAACATAATGAAGCATCTAATATGCTATAGTGGAAATGCACAAAAGACTCAGTATATGTTTTTCTCTTTTTCATTTACAAACAAATTTTTAACTAAATAGTTGAGGGCTTCCCATTTATTTGGAAACACAGCTTACTTAATATTTCTCTTATTTGTAATTACTACCCTAGCTGTTTACCTTTCCTTAATTACAGTAGTTCCTGAATAAAGAAAGTAGGTCCCATTCTCTTTAGTTTATTTTCCTAAGCATAAACATTCTAGCCAACATCATACGGAGACAAAGCAATTCATCTCCAACGGCAAATCACACACCCTGTCCACTTGGCTGTTGCTTTAAGCATGTTTCATGCTATGCTTCACAGAAGATTATATTTTCCAAAAATGGCCATGCAATTTTTCTACCCTTTCAGAAGCTTGTCACTTTCCATCAAACTTAAGAGTCCATTTCCTTTTTAGGGAGACCTCTGGCTGCTCCAACCCATAGAATATTTAAGATACTGTGCTATGGGACTTCAGAGGCCAGGTTATAAAACAAGTAGAGATTTCCCCTGCCTCTTCCTCACCACTGGCATATTTGTCCTCTCAGTCCCTACTGCACATCATAGAGACCAAGCCATGGAACGAAGCTTTGTGTGGTGCTCAAGCCCTGTGACACAGCAAGTTACACAGCTGACAGCCAGTATCAGCATGTGCAGTGAGTTGACAATCTTCAACTGATTCTAGGGTTAGACTGACAAGTCCCAGCAAACTTCTGATCTTCCTAGCCGAGGTCCCAGCCTGTGCAGCAAAGCCAGTCTCCCATCCTGTGCCTTGTCTACATTTTAGAACCATGAATCCTATAAATGTAACAGCTAACGTGTGCTACCAAGCTCTGAGGACATCTGTAGCTCGGACTTGATAACCAGAACCTCTTCCTCATCAATCATTTTTCCTGAAAATTCTCTGTCTGATCTTGTACTGATCCCAACATTTCCTCCTACATTTCTTCTTTGAACCCCATCCTGTCTACTTGGAGAGCATAGGTCTCTTCTGAGTGTTCTAGCTCACACTTATAGTGACATAATAAGGATGCTCAGGAGTGAAGTTCAAAGCAGCTCTCTTTCTCAGTATTGTGCAAGAAACATTCTTCTGTTTGTTCTGTAGGCATCTGCTTGCCTCATCTGAACCCTTGCCCTTATTCTATCTCTAAGTCTACTTTTCTTCCTAAAATCCCTCAGCCCTAAACCCATGGATCAATGAGGCAATGAACAAGACCAGAGTTTGAGCGTGAATGCCAAGTTTGTCCCAATCATCTATGTCACCACGTGGAATTATTTTAACTCTAATTGCTTTAAGTTTGTCACCTCTAAAATAGGGGAATATTACTGCAAATGCCTTAGGATTAATGGAAACCTGAAATGAATTAATGAAAATATGAAACTTGCTAAAGTGCTTATAAGGTAAACAATTAAATAGTGTCAGCTGTGATTATTCTCTGCCCTGCTTGCCTTTATACTGTTATTTTCCCCTTGGTATGGTGAAATTGGGCTCCTCTGTGACTTTCTTCAGTTCCTGTGGAGGCACTGACATTCAAGCCAGTTAGGTCCAAATTTAAAATAAGTTTTTAAATATTGTTTTCTGTGATTTTTTATTATTGCACCAATATCTCTTGTATGTCCTTCTGTCCTCCACCTAGCTTTTGGGCTTCAGGCATGTGAAGAAATCTTGTTTGTGTGAAAGTTAGTGTTTATGTATACTTTACCAGGCCTAGAATGATCCCCATAGGTCGTCTATGGCCATTTGTCACCAGTGGCAACTACTGAGTCTACCAGCCCACCCAATTCTTCGAAATGGATTTATTCTAATTTCTCTTTTCACTATGTCCATTTATACCCTGTTCCTTAGCACGTAATATGACATACAATTCAGACTTACCATGTGGGCTATCCAAAATGTAAAACTAATTACACATTTGACTTCATTTTCTTGTAACATAAAATATATACATATAATATACATACAGACATGTACATGTGTACATGCACATAACTAAATGTGTGTGCATATACATAATTAGTGCAATTTATTATGAAATATAAGCTAAAGATAACAAGATAGTGACTTAGCAAAAATGTACCTTTTTTATAACTTGTCTTTTCAGTGCCTGTCACCATAGAAACTCTCAGCTCTGGACCTTATGCAGACATGATGGGTAGGTAGGTCATCACTTCTCTTCTGTTCCATATTGTTGACTAAATAAACTGAGACTTACTGTGTACATGTGTGTGTGTAGTCGCTTCCCACAAATCCAAGGCATCGCAGTTCTGCAGGCTCAAGTTACAATTGCCTTCTATGTGGGTATAATTCTCTGTCAACCGTAAGGTCCCTAAAATGATGTTCATGATGTCACAAATTGTGGGAAGGAAGGTGGGGCCTCACCTTCAGTACACATTGGAACTGACTTCTCTCTTGCCTCTCTGCAGGAAGAAGTCACTAGACTAGGACTGAGCCAGCAATCACCATAAGAGAGCCAATTTATTGACTCTCACTGTAATAGACTTCAGAAAGGTGCATAACAAATAATAAAATACTAAAAATATCAAGAGGCTGCTAAGTTGGTCATAGATCCACCAAACTGTGTTTGATTTCAGTTATAGTAATTACATTAAAACATTCTTGGAACACATGCAGCCAAGTATCAAATCGCAAGCTCTCAGAATGGGAAGAGATATTAGGTCATCTATATTAACCCTCGAAGTGGGTGCATAAATTCTGAATAAGTGCCCATGTAGCCACTTACAGCACACTTCCAGCAAGAGAGAATTCACTGACTCACCAGGCAGTTCGTTGCATTTCAAGACAACTTTAATTATTTGAAAATTCTTTCTTCCATTAAATCCAAATCTAATACCCAATAATTTTCACTTATGGACCTTAGTTCTTTTTTTCTAAGGCTACAAACTAAAGATGGAATGAAAGAAAGAGACTTAACAGCTCCTCCTTAATTCAGGTCATTAAGTACTTGAAGACAGCAATCGAGTCAAAGTACATTTTTGTCACAGGCTAAATAACATGTTTTGTTTTATTTCTCAACAACACTTTAGAAGGGGCAGTGCATTGAAATCATACTCATTTAGCTACATTTATTTTTATTTCAAGAGAAGACATCACTAAATTGCTCAGGCTTGGTTAGAACTCTTAGTCTTCCTGCTTCAGCCTCTCAAGTTTCTGGATTTACAAGTGTGCCCACCGTGTCTGGCTGAACTCTTCTTTTGTATCCCCTGAACTACTTGCCCGTCATTTTTCTGGCCTCTCTCTGTCTCCTTGCCTTTGGGTTATACTGGTCAATTTAAAAATTTTATTCAGGTTTAAATCCACCACTGCTCTAAGTCATATACGATCAGCGTAAGGTAAGGGATGCCCAGCCTCTGGTGCTGTGTGCTGAGCTCCTTCTCCTGCCACAGACAGCAGCCGCATTCCTTTTCTGGACTTGGCTGGCGGTGTATGCCTAACTAATGTCTGCTCACCTACACAGGATAATTTCTGGTCTCTTTGCCTTGCAAGTCTCTTTCTTTCATTGAGAGATCACTGGTGGTTTAATAATCTTTAGGCAAGAATATAATTTCTCATTGCACACAATGCTAGGGGGCACACAGTGATTTGAAATAAATTATGTGAAGGCATAAATACTTATTATTAGATTAATAGCTGAGCAGATGAGTTGAGCAAGGTGATGGGTAATTCTGCATAGAGAAAGAAAGGGAGCTAAGAGTGCATATCTGTGACAAAAAATACTTTTCTAATTAATACTCTATAAGAAATCTGTGATGAGATAGAAATGTCATCTTTGAAATGAACAGAGCTGCCTTTGAATTTATACTTATCACCTATTTGCAATTTGAGTGTAGAACAGTTACAAAACTCTAAATCTTAATTTCCTCCTTCACAAGTCTAGAGAATTCTAGCACCTTCTTTAAAATGTGACAAGGAGAAGTAAAAAGGATTCCAATATGATGGCATAGTTGACCAGTATGCCATTTGTACTTCAATGAGGAGGGTTTACAGCTCAACACTTATGCACAGTCATCCTTCTGACTTCTTAGTCCTTCAGTTAGGAGTTGGGAATATTTAAGACCACAGATAACTCCTCAAGAACTCTGATTCCTCTTAATTCAATCTTCAGAGAGGAGTAGTTGGATGCCTATGAATTTGAGGGCACACAGTAAATTTTCTCACAGACATCTCCCAACCCCACTTGACTGCCATTATGTCTTGGTCTTTTCTGATTAATTTCCCATATTGTTTTCTCTTTAAGAGCTGGATGTCCTGGGAGTTTTAGGAAAAGAGAAAGAAGTGTTAAATTCGGAATCTGGTTCACTGTTCATGCAGAAAAGGTCAGTTATGAAGGACATTCTTCTGTGCCCAGGAAATGGGAGACTTAGGTGGAGTAGAGAGAAAGGAATCGCCGGGTGCTCTCCAAGGTCTTCCCAGATGAGGCTGGAACATTTATTTATTAGTAAATCAATACAGAATCTACCACGGGGTGGGGGGGAGAATATTTAGCAAAGGAGAATCTATCCTCAAAACAGCAGGAACTCTGTTTAGGCACATTTTTAATTTTTTTTTTTTCGGAAGAGTCATGAGAAGAGTCAGGGCACAGGACATATGACAGGATGTTGATTAGAATGAAGGAAACAGCCAGAGCCAGGGGGAGCGATTCATAAGACAGGCAGCAGACGCTGATGTGAGACGAAAGAGTCAGAGTAGCTGTGAGTAGAAAAGGCTGTGGGAATTGCACTGTCACTGATCAGTTTCTGAGTGTGGAAGGTGGAATCCTCCAATGACCAGACAGATAGAAAACAGCAAAATAAAAATTCTTTTTAACTATGGCACCCATTGGCTATAAACAAAAAAATTCTAATTTAATTTCTTCTTATATCCTTTCATTAAGACACTTTTTCATGACTTTGAAATTTAATAATATGCCTGACTGTGATAGAGAAAATAACTTCCAACCCGTTGGATGTCTAATGTTCAGAGTTCATATCTCCCAAATATCGAAGAATGAGTTCAAGGACCGAGGAGGTGAAGAGTAGGAAAGGTTTAGAGAGAGAAAGCTCCTGAGAGACAAGAGGGGTCCTGCAAGTGGATGCCTCAGAGTCTCTTTGTCCAAGTATCCTTTGTACAGCAAAATCACAACAAGGGTCAAATTACCATCAACCAACAGGATTTCAAGTATAGGTACTTAGCTAACCTTGACCCAATAGGGAAGTGAAACACACACTATGTTCATGTGGCAAGCATCATTCACTTTAGAATATCTCTGACTTCTAACATAGAAAGAGCCGAGGCATTCCTGGAAAGGCATGGAAGTATGTAACAGATGCTCCAGTTCCGTCTTCTGGTCACCCAGCTGATGCCTCTCTGGGCTCATTAGACCTGATGGTGCTAGTAACCGTGTAATCCTGAGCTCTCTTTGTCTCTGGAAAGGCTGGCAGGACTGGCTCTCACGTGTCCATCTTGAGGCCTGGCTGCCTTTAGATGCATCTTCAGTACACAATTTGGTGTATGCTCATCTTCCGCACTGACTCCCTGGAGAGCTCAGTCCCTCTCTGACTGCCTAATGATTTCTGAGGAACTTAGCCATCTGCAGTGTGATACCCCCATAATTATCACAGGAATGGTAGCTGTAAACAATGACGTTGTTAGCTGGGTCTGAGGCCCTAAACCGGGTTAGCGATTCCTGCCTCAGTGCCGGAAGGTGCCACGCTGTGTACAGTGTTTTTGCTTTGTTTGTTTGTTTTGGGGTTTGCTTGTTGTTGTGGTTTTGTTTTTTTCTTTTTTCTTTTTATGTTCTAAATTCTGACTACTGGTCCTAGCGTACTTTGTTTATTTGGCTTGCTTTCCAGAAACTCAGTTTGCTTTTTTGTTTTATTTGGCTTATTTGCCTTCAGATGCCATGCTGCATTCTGAGCTGCTGAACACCAGCTGCCAGTCCCCATAAGCGAGGTGGTTAAGAAAAGCATCCTTTCTCGTCAATGAGGAGGGCACATGAAATATTCTTTCAAAGATCAAATTAAACCCATTGCCTTAATCATAGTTTGAATACGTGAGATTCAGTGTCTGTAGGGTTCTCTTAGATGCCAAGTATGTGTCACTTGACTTTGTCCTTAAAAGGGCAGCTGTGAGTTTATGAGCCTTTTCCCAAAAATCTTTTCAGATGCATGGACAGCATAAAAAGAGGGACTCCACTGTGGTTGTGCACCTCATGCAAAATACACATACCCTGTATAGCAGACTAGGGCCAGATAACACTGTGATACCAGTTTTGTCCAGATTTAATTCACGTTCCCTGAATTTATAAGCTGTGTGACCTTGAATGATGCACTTAACATCTCTCAACCTCAGTTTCCTGGATGATAAATCTTCCAGAGGTTTATTGTGCCAGTTTGAATAATGCTGGTACAATGCCTACTAAACAGATGCTATTGTGTCTAGTGTAATCTTCCATATGCATTAAGAGTTTAGTACAGTGCAACACACAAGATTCTATTTAAGAAATTGTGTCTAGTGTTACAGTTACTTCTCATTTATCATGATATTGAACGCAGAGTGACATACTGGAGCCCATATACGTAACTGACAGACAACAAGAATAAAAGTTGCCTTGCGTGATTCAGGTAAACTGCAAAGTTCTTAAAGAATGCAGCAGGTGAGGCTCATCAAGATCTGGGCCTCATGCATAGGGGACCATGATGACGAATGGTGGTGACGACTAGGATGATTGATACAGATCAAAGCTGTCACTACAAAACTAAAGCCACAGTAGTTGCTTAAGAAAAGTAATAATAAATGGTAGGTGCTACCATGTTCACTATGACCATTAGCACACTTAATAGCTTCATCCAACTGCTTTAATCATGCCCCATCCCAATGCAGAATATGTGTGCTTGTTAAGTGGATTAATGTTATTTTATCAGGTCAACTTTCATTTACAGGAAGGCCTCTGGCATTTTGTCTTGTTTTCTCTTTTTCCAAGCTATTTAAGACCTCAACTGATACAAGACTTATCTAAAACAACCAGAGTCTGTACAAAGGAAAGAGTCTTGGAAGAGAAAGGAGATTTGTGTCATAATCCCAGTCGAAGGAGCAGATGGAATGTTTTCTGCAGAAGCTACTCTACTGGTTGGGAAGTCTCTATGTCATGCTGTCAGCAGCCAATCACCAAGCAAGCTCACTGCCAAGTGGTGACTGTGGAGATAGTTCTCTGAAGATACTTGACCTCTGTGCTCAATTCCAAGAATTAGAATTATGGTCTGTTAAATCTAGGGTTGTGTCTCTGCCTCGGTCACCTGCCATGGTCACACTTCTGAGAAAATGCTTAGAATAAGCCAGAGGAAAAGAAGTCAGCTAATTTGAAAGTGCTTCAGCAATTATTCTTCTGTTTGTTTTGTGCCCATCTCAGTCTGGTATTGGGTTGAGATGCTGCCTGTTGAACAAATTCACCCAAGTCTCTCCCTTAAAATACAGAAATACACTCCCAGAAGAAGAGCAAATAGAAATTTTAAAGTAATAGTTGACACAAGCTCAAGAAAATCATATTCCATGTACCATAGATTTAGAGGTTCTTAAGCTGACTGCCTGCTGGAAATCAAGCATAAGCCCTCAGCTAACTAGAACACCTCTGCATTTCTTTGGAGCATGTCTTTGTTGACTTAGACTTGTCAGCTCTAACATGCTTGGTGTTTGAAAATATCCTTGGACTATGGGAATTGTAAAACTATGCTTTTGACTAAGCCAATGAGCTTCTGGTCTTCATGATAAAATTTCAGCAGCATTGGCTCTTTCACTTTTCCACATTGCTTTACTAAAACTTTTACATCCTGGTTTTTTCAGAAGCAACTGAGCATTACATTTCTCTTAGGCAGTGAGCATGGTATGTAAGTTTATTCTATATAAGTGACTATCAACCTACTCTTTTGGAAAATGATTTGAGTCAAAGGAAAAGTAGAATAGAGAATAAAGAGATGGAAGTTAGGAAATAATGTCACATAGGGCGTCAGTAATAGAAAAGTTGAAAGGATAGTTTCCCTACTGCATTATGACAAGAAATATTCCGAGACTACACATTTGAAACCAATATATGAAAGTGCACAAATGATAAGATGTGTACTGTAAATTTATTAGTACGGAATTTGGTTTATTGGTTTTTAAAAATCCCAATATTGATTTGGTTTTCTACTTTACTAAAACAATAGTGGCCTTTTGACAAAATCTCCCAGGACCTTCAGTTTTAGGAAGCAACATGAAAGTCTTTTCATCTGACAGATGTACGCTCATTCCATTGACGCATTTTATTTCACTTTGTTGGATATTTTTCATTAGCAGTGGCTTAGCCATCAACTCAGTTACTTTTGTAACTTTCTAAGGAACTTCCAGCATATTGTCAACATGACCATGCCTTTTACACTCCCACAGAAAGTTGTGTCAACTTTGTCATATTTTTTAACACTTGCTATGGTCTGTGTTGCTGATTGTAACCGCACTAGCAGATATGAAGGCTTCTTTGGGATATCGATCTGCATTTCCTTAATGGCTAGCACTGTCAAGCATCTTCTCAAGTGCATGTTGGCTGTTTCTAAGCCTTCTTGAGGAAATGTCTGTTCAAATGATTTGTACCTTTTGGTTACGGTTATTTATTATAACCGTAACCAAATGGTTCCAAAATGTTCTTTTAAACAATAGTTTCTTAGCAGATATATGATTTTCAAATATCTTTTTACTTTCTTGATACAGCCATTTGCAAAACTAATCAACCTGCATTTAAATCTGTCGTCCATCTTTAGTTAGTATGTCACCCACCTTTATTCCTTGGCATGTGGTTAGGACCAGCCACATTTGTAGAACTAAGTATTCTTTGTCCACTTAATTGCCTTTATGCCTTTGCCAAAAGGCATGTGAATATGTATGTGTTGATTTCTATACCCTGAATTATGGCTGACTGAAAAAATCAAACACATATTATATATATATATATATATATATATATATATATATATATATATATATTCTGATATAGATATATATATAGATATAGATAAGGATATAGATAGGTAGATAGATAGATAGATAGGTAGATAGATAGATAGATAGATAGATAGATAGATAGATAGATGATAGATATTTCCTATCCTTATTCTGGTACTGCACGGTTTCCATTTCTGAGGTTATAATGTGAGAAGAGTAGGAGTGACCATCAGTAGGTACAGGGTTTCCTTTGGGGATGATAAAAATCTTCTGAAACTCTTAGTGATGAGGGCACAATTCTCTGAATATCTTAAAACTGTTGAATTATGCCCTTTAAATGTGTGGATTTTATGGCATGTAAGTTATATTTCAATGAAGATATTTTAAAAGGCAGGAAACATTTCCCAGAGAAGCTGAGGTCCCATCTACACTCGGTATCAGAATTTGTAGTCAGAGAATAAGAGATTCAAGAGCATCTGTGGATGCAATGTGGAGAGGTCTGGGACCACATCAAGCATTCAGGAAATGCAAAAGAGTTTGAAACTCCATATTTCTTGGTTATTGTTCTATATTCCTGTAAATTAAGGTGCTTCTGTGTTTTGAAAAGTGGACGATGACTAACTGTCCTCTAAATTTTGTAAAACTATGCATACATTTATTTTTCTATTTTATTGGATTTTCTGTTTTATGTACTGTTGATGCCCAGGCAGATACACAAATGCAGGGTCAAAGCCCAGCTTCACACTCTGGCTGGGTCCAAGGTAACAGGTTTTTTACTATTTAAGCATAGAGTAGCATAAAATATTATAGGTGAGGATGTGGCAGAAGGAAGACAAAGTCCACTAAAGATCTCATTCTAGGCAACAAAAAAGAGTTCAGATTTTATTTTTGTTAGCTGATGAAATTTTTTTTGGCTGTCCATATATGGTCCCAACTTTTAAATGTACACACATGCTACTGAGTTGTTAGTACAGTAAATTTGTCATATTATAATTAGCGTAATTTAAGCATGTGGGTGGATGCCATATTTTAAAAATTATTTCGAAGCAAAAAATTTTAAAAATAAACATAAGCTAATATTTTACTCTTCAGGTCTCCTTGTCCAAGCCACAAATTCACCCTTTAAGATAAAACCAAGTAAATGCAGAGTGTTGATTTGCCAAAAGAAAGAAAGGAAGGGAGAAAGGAGAGTATTTTAATTTAATACACAATATCAAATGCAGGAAATATTTCAAAAGAAAGTATTTTTTAATGGAGTTCACATTACAAGATGTTAATAGGAAAAGTGTTGAGATCTGGAGGCCTCTCTAACATGTTTTTAATACATGTGATTTGATTGTCACACATTTCCTAACCTTTGTCTGCATACCTTAATCCTCCTACTAAATGTCTCTGTCTTTATTCTTGAAGGCCAAGAGATGGATAAACTAAAACATAGGATATGACAACCCACCAACATCTTACTTTTGGCTATTTCTGATGTTAGTGGAAAATGATCTGTGTCATTATATTACTTGGCACATGTCCTTTATGATTACCCAGTATAAAAACCAATAACAGATAAAGCTATTTCTCTCTTGGCTGAAAAAAGTATAAACTGTTGAAGCTCCAGAATCAACTTTTCCATTTTTTTTAATTTTTGCTGTATGGAAAGAATGAAGCCTTATATTTCATGAAGTAGCATCCAAAACTCATTCAGTATTTCATTTGGTTGTATTTTCTACCTATACAATAGTAAAGGCATTGACAACTTCTACTTTACAAAATTATAGGTGTTTCAGTCAGTTTCTTAATTGCTGAGACTCAATACTTGACAGTCACAGCTTAAAAGGATCTGAATTTAGTTTGGTTCATATTTAAGTAGATAGTGCACTGGTTCCAAGGCATGATAACATAGTACAAGGGCATTACAGAAGAAAAGATGCTCATGTTATTTGGGTCAGGAAGCAGGAGAGAAGCAAGAAACAGTAGATACACTTTTTCAGTTCACTACCTCTTCAGACTAGACACTCACTAGCTTCAGGGCCTCCATAGTTTAATCCTCTTCTAAAAGCCTTAGCTATAAGTGCATGAGGCTTTTGGGAAAATCTAGATGTAAACCATAACATTTTGATCCTGAATTCACAAGGAACCATGTGCATATCTTCATGTGAAAAGCATTTATTCTATCTGTAAGAGTTGTCAAGGTCTTAACAGTTTTAGCATTGCTGGAAAGTCCAAGACCAAAGTCTTCTTTCTGACTAAAGTCAAATGTTTAGTTATGAGCCCTTATAAAACTCAAAAAGAAAATTAAACACTGCTAACAAACAGTGGTACATGATAAACATCTCCATTCTAAAAGAAAGGATTACATGGATAGAAAATAATTTGACAAAGTAAGACTGAAACTCAGCAGGGCAAACACTAAACCCAGCAGATCCATGCCTAGTACTATGGTAAAGGTGTGGACTCCAAATAGCTAGGTGACCCCCAGCCATACAACCCTGCTGGTAGTTGTAACCCTCATGACCTCTCTCAGATGACTTTGCTCACTGCCTGTAGCCTTTCTCAGTATATGTTCCATCTTTTTGGCTTCTCTAGGTTTCTAGGACATCCAGTGCACTTTCAACTTCACTTTTAAAAATTCAGGGACTATCCTATCATGTGCCAACTGCTTGGCTTCCAAACCTTCTGAAATCTGAGTGGAAACTGCTCTGATTCCACAGCTTGCACATTCTGTATGTCTATGAAACCAGCACTACATAGATGATGCCAATGTCTATCACCAGTGAAGCCATAGCCAGGCCCCCTTGTATCATGGCTGCAGTGGCCTCTGAATACTTGGATGGCAGAATTCTGAGAAACATTTCTCTCTCTGCCTAGTAGAATGCCCTGAGGCCCTCCTTTCAAAGAAAAATCATTCACTTTTGCAAGGCAAAATGCTTTGTCTTGCTGATCCTGAGAGACAATGCCAGTAACACAAAGGGTATGACTTTTAAGTGCTAATTTTTTGTCAGCCAAGTTCTGCTTAGTCAAAACTCTTCTGACCTTTTTTTTTTTCTGGTGAAACTGAAAATTTTTCAAGTCAGCTTTGTGCTCCCAATTTTTCATATAATCCTGATTAAAAACGGAAATTATAACCATTATACAGCCTGAACACTGAACTGTTTTCTAATTTTCTCTGCCAGATTACTTACTCTACTGACCTTGGCCTCAGTTGCTTGCGAAGGTCCATAAAATAAGCAAAATGAAGGCTTTTTTTTTGCTAGAGGATAACACACATGACCTCAAGTTCTATTGCCAACAGTGTCCTTATTCCCATTTGAAATCTCTGAGCCTGAGCTTTAACATTTGTATTTTTGTCACAGTTGTGGTTTTCTGAATTCCAACCATAATCTCTCAAGTTCAACTCATAGCATTCTAAGGCTTCTCTGACAGACCTCGCCGAACTTTTCCAAAGTCCTCTTATAAACAAGCTCCCGAGACTTTTACACCATGTGGGCAGTTAATAGTCACTGCAATGCCCACTTCCCATACCAAAATCTGTATTACTTAGGGTTCACTAGAGGAACAGGAAAAATACTAAATATATGTACAAGTATACAAAGGATTTTTAGGTAGGCCTATAGGATCAGAAAAGGAGGCACCCTAATGACCATCTGCAGAAGCAGAGATGAAAAACCCCAAAATGGTCATGTTTATGCTCAAGAGCCAGATTATCTAGTAGAGGCTGCAGGGTGAAGGTTTGAAAGTTCACCACTGAGTTATCAGTGGAAGTCTGTTAAACAGCTGAACTGAAATCTAACATTCAAGAGCAATGGCAACATTCAAAACTCCTCCAAAGAAAAGAGAAGACTTCCTTCTTTCTCTTTTCATTCCTTTGAAACTATAAGCCTACTGGTTCGTGCCCCCCATGCTGGATGGATCTTTCCTCCTCATTTTCTAACCTCCATGTCAGTCAACCACAGAGACACCCACAGAGAGCTTTACTAATTTTCTAAGTGATTCTTACTCAAGTCAAGCTGACATATCATAATTAATGATCATAACAGATAAATATAAAACTATTTTATTAGTTATACCTCAAACAATACTGAACATTTAGTATATATTATATTTAAAAATTTTTACTGAGTACTGTCTCTTATTTTACAGATGAGACAAGTGTTTTTATAAAAATTTGCAATGTAAAAAGAAGGTAGCCAAGAAGATTTCCAAGTTCTTCTGATTCTAGATCACTGTTTATTCCTTTAATAAATACTAAACTGTCACTATGTACTAGAGTATTCTAGATGTCAGTGATGCATAAGTGCAAAACAGATCAAAACCTTGCCTTAACTTAGGCAATTTATATTTTTTTTTATTTTAAAGAGAGTAAAACAAAACATAACAAATAGAACAAAGCAGATCAGAAGAAAACAATGTAAGTGATACAAATTTCAAACAAGACAACAGGAGAGCAATAGTGGCTACCATAATGTCTCTTTTCTTCAAAATGGTTTTCTATATCTTCACACACAATGAATTCATACAAAACAAAATAATACAAAACTGATCAGAACAGAACAATAAAGACATTACAGGCCTTTAAAACCAGACAATAGGAAAATCACTGGCTGGGGATTTAGCTCAGTGGCTTAAGCGCCTGCCTGGCAAGCACAAGGTCGTGAGTTCAATCCCCAGTACCAAAAAAAAAAAAAAAAAAAAAAAAAAGACAGAAATGAAAATCACTAATGGCAATTTATATTTAATAGTATTCAAAAGCTGAGATATGTTACGTACTCCGAAGTGAAAATAAGTATTATGCTGAAAGTAAAACAGATGAGAATTCAGAAACACACTAGGAGATGACTATTTCAGACAAAGTGGTCAATAAAAACTCTGGAGAGGATATGTTTATGCAAGGACATGAATAAAAGTAAGAATGTGTCCTTCCTAGAGCCATCATGTGCGTGTCCCAAGAAGAGATCGCAGCAATTGCAAGGACTCTGCAGCCTAGAGCCCACTGAGCCTGCCGTAACTGGGAATAAGCAAGGAGCCAGGGGCCTGCAGTGAAATGGATGTAAGATGGGCGACTGGTAGGAAGTCGAAGACCACATGAGATTTTGAAGGTCAACATAAATGTGGAATAAATCACCAGAAAGGAGTGACCTGGGCAGAGTATTTAAAAATAGTGTTAAATTTTATGGGAGATCTGCAATTAGCTCTGTGATTTGCCGACATTTAGAAATTGTCAAGTTGGAATAGACTAACCAAAAAAAAGTTAAAATGTCACATGTTAGAATAGAAAAATGAAAGGAAGTTGTATTTTAGAAGCCAGAGAAAGTGTTTATTTCTAGAAGAGAAAAAATGATCAAATGGGGTATGTGTTGCTGAAAAGCTCAGATAAAATAAACCCAGACTGACCACTGCCAACTTGACAAAACTTAAGCCATTAATGACTTTGACCAGAGCAAGTGCAACCCCATGCAGATGCTGAGACAAAATCATTAAGGTGACAGACTGAAGGAAAACAAGAGGTGAGGAAGTGGGGTCACATAATATAATTCCCTTGAGCAATTTTTAAATAAAAGTGATCAAAAACATAGATTAGAATTGCTGTAAGAGAGAAAATTTGTTTTAATGCAGAATACTCCTTAGTCCATTTGTATTAGCTTATAATGTCATAAAGAGAAAAAGAAAAGAAAAGGGATATGAAAGAAGTCAGTGATTATAGGAATGAAGTTGTGGAACAGATGAGAAAGGATGGGTTTGGACATAAGAAGCTGAGTCCTACAGGGAACAGAATTGATGCTGTTTTTTGCTTCAGCCGGAAACCCTGCAACTGAGCACATGGAGGCTCATCCACTGCCCGGAGTGCGTGGACCAGGGTGGGGACCAGGACCTGGTCAGCACTGGAGCACGCCATGCCTTCCATCCCCTCTGGAGTCAGATGAGCTGCTCAATACGTGTTTATTCAATGCTCAGAATGCTCCAGGGACTGAAGGAAAGTCAGAGCAGTTCAAAGGCAGTAGGAAAGGCAAGGTGCTGTGCTTGGCTTCCATCAGACTGTTAGCAGAATCCCCTTTTCAACTTTGTGCCAATGGGTCTCTGAATATCACCCCAACTTGCCTGACTGGTAACTGCACCAAGCTTTGCTGCAGGAGGAGCCATGCACTCCACTTGCCAGGACCTGCTGTGGTCAGTATGACAAAGAGGAGGGTGATTTAGAACACAGCGAGGTCCGGGGCCCCCTGGGGTGACTTTTCTCAGAGTGTGATGTTCACCCCAGCACCATTTGGCAGACTCTGAAGCCCGTTTTACTTCAGAGGCGAGCGTGAAGGTCTGGCACTCTGGAAGAGAGAGCAACACCATACATGTTCAGAAAATTGTTTTGCTGCAATTTGCTTTAAAAATGATTTGGGCTTTTACTTTTTTCTTTTAAATACGTGATGGACATGAGTTTCAGGAGATAGCTATCTGTTTGGTGCTGTTAGGCTATCTGCAGGCCCCGAGGAACACAAGCCTACCTACCACACCAACACACAAGCAGTGTTCAGAGATACGCCCTGTTCAGGAAAATCCCAGGCTCCACAGTGAAAGGAGAACGTACCTCTGAACACCACGCAGGAAGGCTGGGAGGGCTGACTCTCGTATCTGTGGGAAGAGGAGAGGCAGACATTGCAGCAACGTCAAAGAGGGTGGAGAGGTGCTTACAGACTCAGAAATGCATAATGGCAACAGTCCAGGCAATTATTGCTTTTCTGAAAACTGATCAGATCGTAAGTTACTCAAGGACAGAGCCACATCTCTCCATTTCTCTGCTATCTAAGGATGCAAACCATGTCAAGTGTCTGTGGGAGCAGCTGGTCCAAGTGTAAAGTCCAGCCACCTGCACACTGTGAACCTGGGCCACGACAATGGCGCCAAGGAGGGTCCACACCCAGGCCTGGCTTGGGGTGCAGCAGCCCACACAGTCCATGTGGTGCTGGTTCCATCACTGTAAATCTCACCCACAGGGGTCCTGACGGTGTCTGGGTTTCAAAGTCCAAGACATTTCCACCAGTCACTTGAGCTGGCCACCGTCATCCTCTCCGCAGCTGCCCTCCATGCAAGGAGCCGTGCTGCGGACACGGACAGCGATGAGGAGAACTGCACGAGCATTAGGGCTGAAGTGTGATCCAGCTTCTGAGAGCAGCAAGAGGGATGGAGAGCAGCACAGGACTGAAGCCAATGCTCTGATCAGACAGTGGCCAGGACTTGACGCCAGTTTGGACACAAGTGACTGCAGCGGGCCTGGCTGCCCGGGAACACCGATAGACACCCGGTGTCTGTGCAGACAAGGATTGCACGCATTTCACAGGCTTGGACCTCATTTCTAAGCACTTTCTCTATGGCTCACGTGCTGCTTTTTTGGCCCCAGTGCACCAGATAACCTGTGAACTTTCTTACCTCACATGTGTCTGTTTCCATCTTTCTCTAGCATTTGTACATAACAAAGCAATGGAATTGAGACCAACAATAAGTATGTGACATGTGGTCAGAGCGGAGATGTGTTGTAAACCCCAATATCAAGTTCAGTCATCCAAATATTATAATCCTTCTTCTACTTTTCCACACAATCCAAACGGTTATATTTGTAATCCCATTGAAACGTCACTGGAATCTCAGCAAGTTAATTCCAATCTACCACTACCAATGCAACCCATGGCGAGAGTAAAAACACCAAGACATATTCCAGGTTAAGTGCAGCCAAAGGGTCCTAAATCCAATCCCCGTGAGGACACGGGGACAAAGGCCTTGATCCTAGGCCTCTCCCAGAATTTATTATCTTGTAAAGAAGGGGGGTGGCTCAGGGATGAGTGACAGTGAGGATGGCGGGAATTACTTGAGTAACTTGAGCTGACTGGCCAGGCGCAAGATTGGTATCTCTATAAACTGCAAAGATAAAGATATGTAGAAGGATCAATTTACACAATCCAATTTAGGTAGCAATGGAATTGTTTTAGGGGGCTATTGCTTTGGTTTTGATATGCAAACTCTTGTGCCCTGGGGAGTCATAGCCTCTTATCCTGAGGCTGTACCCTGTTAACATCCGCCCCCCAGCAGAGTGCTCATATCCTGTACTTATCTGTATTGTACTATGCATAGAAACAGGACTGTCTGTGGCTGTAGAAATTGCATGTTAACACCTGGCTAGCCTTATTTGCAATGCTTAGAGCCAACTGAAGAGAGAAGGAAATACCCTAGCCAGTGTTTTACATATCAGTATAAGGAAATGAGTCTTCAAATAATCAAAGTCATAGTAATTGTTTTGAATTCAAAGGGAGTCACTGGAGTTGTCTCCCACAGAGATGCATCATCAGACCCTCATTCAGGGAAGGGCGTCATTACCTGCAGAGGAGCCATCCTGCTGTCTCCCACGGAAGTGTCTGCTTCAGCTGCAGAACGGAGCCTCCTTTGAGCATGTGCTTGTCCTGAAAGGGCCACGGCTGATAACTGAGTGTCTTGATTATTTTCCTATTGCCGACACACAGCACCGACACCCGTAACTCTAAGGAGGAAAGGCTTATTTTGGCTTAGTTTATAGAGGTTCCAGTCCATAGTTGGCAGAGCTGTGAGGTAGAGGAGTATCTCAGGGGAGAACAGCTCATGGCATAGCAGGCAGGGAACAGAGATGACCACATGAGGAGGAGGGACATATACCCTTGTGGGCCACGCCCCCAGTGACCGACATCTTCCTACTAGGCTTTGTCTCCTAAGATCACACTTAGCAATCAACTTATCAGTTGACTAATCCATGATGCGCTCACCTCCCCAAAGCCCCAGCTATTAGCCATAAGGCTTTAAGGGGTCATCTAGATAAAAGCCATAGTGCTGGGGAGCAGCCTTTTAAAATCTCCTAAACATACCTCAAAAACATATCTACAAGACAAATTTCTTTCTTCTGTGAAAGCTCTGAGCTAGGAAGCCAGGAGCACCATTGGTGCCCAGTCCTGAGTCCTTTTGATGTGATGTGACTTTCCATGTGAGACTAAGGTGCGCTAATTCCAGCTGCCAATGTTTTCCCTGGGCTTGCACTAAGGATGGCAGAGGTTTTGTTTGCCTGAGTTACAGTTCCACTTTTCCCTTCACCACTGCTGTTCCTTTGAGCACCCAGCTCTTCCAACTCTATGGGGCCAGCAAGGTTGGTGTGCCAGGAACAGAGGATAAGGCCGATGCTAACTCTGTGACTTTCTTAGGGAAATACAGTTATGGTGCAGTGGTATTTTTGTTCCTGCTTCAGTTCATCTTCTACAATAAAAACTTTTCTTCTAGGGGTTTAAAGTTTTCCAACGTTCTAACATGAGTGTATGTCGTTGTTTTCTGGGTGAGTGACAGCTGAGATTAGGGGATAAAGGTCTCGAATAAGGTTTCAGGTTTGAGGTACTAGAGTGCTGTGAAACAGAGCAGGTCTAAAAGGAATGCCAGGGTCAACGATTCAGTCATTCCCTTGGATGTGCAAGGGCAAGGGGTCAGGTGGCAGATGGCATGTGGGGGTCAGAGTGTGTTGCCCACACAGATGAGAATCTGACTGAAGCCACAATGAGACAGTGCCTTGTGCATGGTAAGAACTCAAAAAAAGCAACAACAGTGGCTATTTATCGTACTCTATCCCTTTCTTCTGGTTCTTTGTGGAAATATGGGAAGAGAGAGAGAGAGACAGACAGGGATCAGACAGACAGACTGACCATGAAGAAGATGCCTTCATCTACTGTGTAACTTTGCCCTAGGCTAGTCTTCTTGTCTTTTCAAAGAAAGGAAAAATTGCTTAGCATCAGTAGTCAAACAAAAAATGCATAAATTGCTTATCATTTTCTGCAAAGTCTTTGCACAAATGCAAAAGCTGATAAAATAAGAAATTAAGGATTATAATAACAATAAAATTTGAGATAATGAGTGTTTGAGAATAAATGGTGATTCATCCTTATAATTGCGGTACAGATCAAAATTGATTAAGGCAATCCCAGAAGAGAGAAGTGAAGAAATGCCAAAGAGGGGTGTGAATATCAAAGTGATTTCAAAGGCATTGAGATAAACTTAGATAAAACATTAGTAAAATGTTGAATTTTTAGTAAATATTCCAGGGATGAAAAGCCATGGTAACAAAAGTGTGGGGTGCTCTCTTGTTGCCTATGCAGATAACCAGGTCTGCTTAACGCAGTGTGCTTTTATCATTGTGGCTTCAGAGACTCCGACCAGTCACTTTGCTGTTAATGACTTTGTGGATATTGCCTGGCAAATACTTTCCAATATCTATTTTTTTAATAAAATCAATATCTATTTTCTAATGAAATCACAATCAGTATCACTGGAAGTTTCTAGTGTATCTTTTAATCTAATGTTTTTAAGACTGGTGAAACAGATTCACAGAGAGATAAAGCAGTTTACATCGCATGACAGGTAGCAGCGTGGCATGAAGCTAAGTCTGAACTCCAAGCCAGCACACTTTATTATAACCCAAAGAGCAAAGGATCATTTGATTGTAACCGAGATGTGTTTTCATTTTTCTGTCACGTATAACAAGATTGTCTCTACTGCTCTCTGTCCCAGAATGTGGCTTAAAGTAAATCAGAGATGCAATGATAAATTGGCTCTCTGGATTGTGTGTGTGTTGGAGGCAGAGTATAGTTTGACTGATTTCTGACAGTTGAATATTCATAAATATATTCACCACAGACAATTTCAAGCTAAGAAGTGACATCTTTGGACATGGATTTGGAAAAAGATGTGCACCATTAACTTAATAAGACGTGATACTCTGTCCATGGCAAGTATCCACATTCCTCTTGTCTTGGATTCCTTGAAAGCTAAAATAAACTATTTCTTGGAGGCTTCACACAGCTAATTAGAGAAGAAGCAAATATCAGCTCCTGCATCGAATGTGTGGGACTAACCCTGAGATGTGAAGTATTTGTTCTTGAGTTCCTTGGCAGTAAGGAGGAAGGAGAAAAACAAATGTTTCA
Organism: Dolichotis patagonum; assembly: GCA_004027295.1. NCBI lineage: Eukaryota > Metazoa > Chordata > Mammalia > Rodentia > Caviidae > Dolichotis > Dolichotis patagonum. The sequence continues at coordinate 11,537 of PVJX010000562.1, read as the reverse complement.
CACTGTCAGGAGTGAGGGTGCAGGTGAGGTGCTCCTGCACTCCAGCTGAATGACCTTTAGATAATCATATATTTAAAACAAATACAGCTTCCTTCAACTAATGAAGACTTCTATTTTCTTTAACAAATGAGCGCCAGAGGTCCACATGTGTACACATCTTATGGGCAACATGAAAACTACAATCCTGCCTCCTGTTTTGACCTCCTGTCCCAAACCAAATTAAGTGTTTTTTTCCAGAATTATTAGTTTTTTCAAACCTCTCTTTTCATTGTAAAAATTATAGGATCAGCAGTATCTCTTTACTGTGAGAGGATTTCATAATGAGCTGTGCTCTACAACCATAGCTCAAGACTATCTCCAAAATCTCCCTCTTGAATTTTATTCTTTAGTGTGTTCTTTACTTCATGGCTCCATCTTCAGATGTACTGATAAAATGTGTACTGTAGTACAATGGAACTTGGAAAACAGCACTTCCAAAGTTCATAGACTAAAGATGGAAGGCAGATAAGTGAAAATAGTAGCAGCAAGGGAAAAGAATAAATGTAATCCTGTGTACAAACACTCCTACTTTGCAAGGGGTACCTAATGTTTTGTGATATACAATAAAAGGTTTGCAGGATCAAAAAGGATCTGGATTTTGTTGAATGACTAGAAATTTACCAATGGGTTGGGGAAGAATAATACAAATAGAGGAAATGACACTGTGTATTCATGATCAAAATTTTTATCAGTATATGTGTATGCTTGTGATATATAATAAGTATATGCATCTTTGAGAACTGGTGTGTGTACATGTCACGTCTTGGTTCATTTTGTCCCCTTCACCCTGGCCCATTTACACAAAGCACTGTTTCCTACTATTTCTTTTTTACTTTGCTCTCTATATTTTTTGTATCTCATATTAGAGCAATAATGCAATATTTGATGTTCTTTATTTCACTTAGCAGTAGGGTCTTAATATCCATGCCATTTTTCTACAAATGTATTAAATTTATCCTTCTTATGGCTAACTAGTGTACCACTGTGCAAATATAACACATTTTATTTACCCGTTCATCTTCTGAGGAGCATAGAGACTGCTCCGAGTATTAGCTGTTTGGACTTTCACTGCTATAGACATAGGTATGCATGTATCACTATGGTATGATGGCCAGCACTTTCAGGAAGACAATCAGAAGAAGTATAGCTGGGTGAAAGGGCCTCCTCCTTCTGTTTTCTAAGGAATCCCCATTCTAACTTGCATAGTGGTTGTCCTAGTGTGCCTTGCCACCAGCGATGCAGAAGGCTTTGCTTACCCACAGCCTCGCACCATGACTTGCTGTTGTTTGAGTCTTTAATGATGGGCATTCATACTCTTGTAAGATGAAATATCTGAGTCATTTTTTTCATTTTTATAATGCCTAGTGTTGCTCATTTTTTCATGTAATTACTGGTCATCGCTACTTCTTCTGAGAAGTGTCCTACACATTTCTTTTGCCCATTTTTTGGGGGGAGTACCAGGGATTGAACTCACGACATCACACTTGACAGGCAGGCGCTTATGCCACCGAGCTAAATCCCCAGCCACCATGCTGTTTTTATTACAATAGCTTTGATATATAATGTGAAGCAGGGGAGTATAATGCCTTCTGCACTGTTCTTGTTGCTCAGGATTTCTTTTCTTAATTGGGTTGTTTCTGTTTCCATTTAAATTTAGAATTTTTTCTAGTTTTATGAAAAAAATGTATTCTTATCAGAACTGTATTGAGTATATATATATTATTTTAACATAACCATTTTGACAATACTAGTTCTGAACATCCAACAATAGGGGTTGTCTTTCCCTTTTATAATATTTCCTTCAACTTCTTTTTTTCTGAGCAATATAGCTCTCATTATAGAGGTTTTGTACTTCCTTGGTTATGTTCACTTCAAGGTATAAAGTTTTTTAAGCCTTTGTAAATTGGGCTATTTTCCTAATTTCTTTTTTGGTGAGCTCATTATTGACATACAAAAATTCTTGTGTGTTTATTGTGTGTTTATTTTGTATGTTTCTACTTTGATGAATTTGTTTGTTAGACCTAAGAGTCTCCCATCAAGGTTCTTTTGATCTTATGTAAATAATCATGAAACCTGTAAATAAGGATAGTTTGATTTCTTCCTTTCCTTTCTATTACTTTTGTTTCCTTCTTTTGCTTTTATTTCCTTCTTCTGTTCTGACTGAAGTTTTAAGTATGATATTCAGCATGTATGTTGAGACCAGAAACACTTATTCTTGATTTTAGAGAGAACATTTTCAGTTTTTCCCTTGGTAGCATGATATTGATAGTGAATTTCTCACAAATAGTTTTATTAATTTTAATTCAGGTATTTTCTACTTACATCAAGGTTTTTAATAAAAATGGATGTGGTATTTTTTCAAAGGTTTCTTCTGCACCTATTGAGACAATCATGCATTGTTTACCTTTACTTGTGTTTGCGTGGTATATTACATTTATTGATTTACGTATACACCATCCTTGCATCACTGGGAAAAAACCAACTTGGTCACAATGTATGGTCTTTTTAATGATTTGCTGCATTTTATTCCAGGTGTCTTGGTGAGGATTTTTGCATCTATCTTTATTTTATAAAATGGGCTGCACCATTTTAACTCAATTTTCATGTCCTGGTGATGTTATCTTCGAGGAATGATTTTGGCAATGCTTATTCCCTTTCAATTTCATGAAACTTTGACAAGTATTGCCGTTAGTTCTTCCCTGAAGTTCTTCTAAAATTCAGTGATGAATCCATCAGGTCCTGAGCTTTTCCAAAGTAGTAAGTGGAGTTTTTATTACTGCCTGTATTTCATTGCCTCTGATTGGTACATTTGGGGTTTTTATATCTTCTTGGTTCAATTTTGCTAATTCATATGAAGGAATTTCTTCTACATTCTATAATTTTTCAAATATAGGTTTCTGAAGTGTATTCTTACAATCATGTGGATTATAGAAGTGTCTATAGCATCTTTTTCATTTCTAACTGTGTTAATATGACTCATCTTGCTTTCTCTTGGTAAACCTGGCTAAAGGTTTATCAGTCTCACTTATCCTTTCAAAGAACAAACTCTGATTCACTAAACCTTTATCTTTTTTCTCAATTTCATTAATTTCTGCTCTAATATTTATAATTTCCATCTATAAGTTTTAGATTTGAATTGTTATTCCTTTCTATTATCTTGATCTGTATCATTTGGTGATTCATTTGGTGATTCATTTGGGGTTGCTTTAGTTTTCTGGCATTCATATCTGTAAACTTAAAACAGTTTGTGTGTGTGTTCATGTGTGTGTGTGTTCCATAGCTTTAAGTGTGTTATGCTGCCACTATCATTTAATATGAGGAATTTTTAAATTTCTTCTGTGATGCACTGTGGAAAAGCATTAATTAATCGGGACATATTTGCATTGTTTTTGTGGTTTATTTCTGTTGTTGATTTCCATTTTCATTCTACTATGATCTGATAGTATGTCAGATATTATTTCCATTCTTTTGTGTTTTTTTAAGTTTAATTTACATCCTAATATGTGGTCAGTTCTGGAGAAAGCTCTCTGTGGTTATGTGAAGAATGATCCAGTTGTTGGATATAACACTACAGATACCTTTTAAGCCTGCTTTTTGCATAGTGTAGTCCAACTCTTATGCATTATTGTTGAATTTTTGTCACGGTGATCAGTGTAACTGTGACAATGCTGTGTTAAAATCACTAATTAATATTACACTGATGATTATTTGACCTTTTATATCGAATTATACTTGTTATATAAAACTCAGTATGCCGACATTTGATGCATATATATTTATACTTATGTCTTCCTATTGAATTTTTTAATAAGACAACTTTATTAAAGCAAAGATCTGCATATCATACAATTTAAAAACTTAAACTACAAGATTCAATGGAGCCTGAAACATTGGTAGAGATGTACAACCACAACCACAGTCAAGCTTCGGTCACTTTTGCCATCCCAAGTCAAAACATTCTACTTACTAGTCATCATCTCCCAATTCCTCCCCACTTCATCTGAGCTACTCTCTGTCTTCATAGATTTTTCCTGCTCTGAGGATTTCCTTTTTTTCTTTCAAAATATATCATGCTAACAACAACAATGAAGACAACATATCCAATGAAGTATAAATCCTGCAACATGAGCTGTCACAACATATTACAGTGGAACAAGAGACTGACAACAGAAAAAATACGTAAAATATATATTTTTAAGTGACTTGTTTCACTTAAAATTATGGTCCCAATTTGAACCCATTGTCCTAAAAGTACCTTAAGGTTTTCATAGGAGCTGAGTGGTACTCTATTATGAATAGGTATCACATTTTTCTTTATCCATTCATCTTTATCATTCATCCACTGATGGCCATCCATTGAGGGCCATAAGATTTAGCTATTGAGAATTGTGCTGCTATAAATATAGGTACCCACATCTTGCTGTAATAAGATGTTTTTTTAACACATTTGGGGGTACCAAAATGGAATTTCTATTTTTAGCTTTTTGAGGACTCTATATTTCCATAGTGATTTTATCAGTTTACACTCCAACCAAAAATGAAGAAGGGTTCCTTTCTCCCAATAGCCTTGCCAGCATTTGTTATTGGTTGATTCTCGATCATAGCTATTCTTTCTGGGGTGAGGTGGAAATTTACTGCCGTTTTAATCTGAATTTCTCAAATAGCCAATATGTTGAGCATTTTTTCAAATATTTATTGGTCAGTTGTATTTCTTCTTCCATTCATTCAGATGCCCATTTTTTAATTGGGTCTTTAAATTTGGGAATCTAATTTTTTGAACTCTTTATATATCCTGAATGTTAGTTCTTTTTCTGAGGAGTATCTCACAAAACCTTTTTTCCCATTATGTAGATTGTCTCTACACTTTGGTGATAACTTCCTTTGATGTTGAAAAACTAACTTATTGAAATCCTATCTGTTGAATCTTGGCATTACTTCTTGTACAATCAGGTTTTTATTCAGAATGTCTTTGCCTATACCTATGTCTTTGAGAGTTTTGCCTTTTTTTTTCCAAAAAAAAAAATCAGGTGTTTCTGTTTTGCTGTTGATAGCTTTGATCTATTTTGATTTACATAAGTTTGTGGTGAGGGTGTAGGTCTATGTTCAGTCTTTGACACATGGATGACCAATCTTCCCAGCACCATTTGGTAATAGAGGATATGTTTTCCTCAGGGAAGAGATATAGCGCATTTGTGAAAGATAATATACATAAGTGTACTTGGGGTTATTTCCCTGTCTTCTATTCTGTTCCCTTGATCTCTCTGTCTCTATCTCACTCTCTCCCTCTCTCATTTTTGTAAATACCATGTTTTTTGTATCACTGTAGCATTGTAGTATAACTTGAAGTGTGGGATTGTGATACAGCCCACCTGCCAGCCTTGCCCTTGCTTTCCATAATTGCAATTGCTATTCTAGATTTCATATGAATTTTAGAATTGCTTTCTAAAATTTCTGACTTTGGATTGAAGCCCACTTTTTCTGAAAATAGGATAGCTGCTCCTCGTCCTTTCAGGCTATTGCTGCCCAGAATACCATTTCCCACCCTTCCACTTTCACTCCATATGCTTTGTGAATGAGTTAAATCTCTTGCGGAAGGCTTATACCTTTGTATTTTGATCCAATTTGACATTTTCTGTCTTTCAGTTGAGTAGTTAAGACCATTTATATTGATAGCTATTACTGGAAGGTATTTATTAAATATATCACTCCATTGCTGATTCTTTTATCTATTTTTAATCTTTTATAATTTTATTTAAAGAGAAAAAAACAGAAAAAAGGGTAGCAACAATAAAGAATTCCAAAGGAAAAAAAAGAAAAGAACAAGAAAACACTAAGAAATCACTACTTGATAAATTACATACTGTCATCTTAGAAATAGTTGTTCAAGTTACAAAATTACAGAGAACACATTCAAACAGTGAGACTGCAAACAGTTCTGCTCAACGATCTAACAAACACTTAATAGTACGGTCATCTATCTTACACACTTAAACATACATGCAGTTATATCCTTTAAAGAATATTCTTTTCCTCTCTTTTTCCTAGTAGGAATTACACATGTTCATTTTTACTACTTCTACATTTCTTACTACTTTTTATACTAGAGACACATGTGATATTTATAAATATGATTCTTATTTATTTCACTAATGACGATAGTCTCAAGTTGTCTCCATTTACCTATGAAGGCCTCAAGATCATCCTTCTTCATAGCTGAGTAATATTCCATGATGTAAAAAATACATCTTTTTCATCCACTCTGTGGTTGATGGGCATCTTGGTTGTTCCCAAGATTTAGCTATTACAAATTGTGCTGCTATATACATGGCTGCACATGTATCACTGTGACATGACCTCTTCAATTTTTCTGGGAAAATACCTAGGAGAGGAATAGCTGGGTTGAATGGAGCTTCCAATCCTAGTCTTCTAGGAATTCTCCATACCAATTTCCATAGTGGTTGAACCAGTCTACACTCCCACCAACAGTGAAGCAGTGTTCTTTTTTCCCCACAGCCTTGCCAACAGTTGATTTCTTGATGGCAGCTATTTTTCAAGAGTGAGGTGAAATCCCAATGTTGTTTTAATTTGCATTTCTCAAATGACCAGTGATGGTGAACATTTCATTATGTATTTATTTGCCATTTGTATATCGCCATCTGAGAACTGTGTGTTCATCTCAGATGTCCATTTTTGGAGAGGGTCTTTGAATTTAGGAGACTTGATGTTTTTCAATTCTTTATATGTTCTTGATATAAGTCTTTTGTCTGAGGGGTTGCTGGCTAATATTCTTTCACATTCTGTGGGTTTTCTTTCCACTCTGTTGGTGATTTCTTTTAAAGAGCAGAAACTTTTCAATAATATGAGATCCCAGTTGTTGATTCTCTGAAGTGTTTCCTCTGCAGTTTGCATTTTGTTCATCAATTCTCTGCCTACCCCTATGTCTCCAAGACTTCTACCTACCTTGTCTTCCTATAGATTTAGTGTTTCTGTTTTAATGTTTAGGTCTTTGATCCATTTAGACTTTAGTTTTGTGCATGATTATAGGCATGGATCTAGTTTGTCTTCTGCATGTGGAGAGCCAATTTTCCAACACCATTTATTAAAGGGACTATCCTTCCTCCAGTGAACATGTTTAGTCCCTTTGTCAAATATCTGGTGGCTGAGTGTCTTTGTTCTTATACATGCATCTTCTAATCTGTTCCATTAATCCTCAGGTCTATTTCTTTGCCAGTAGCATGCTGTTTTTATCACTGTGGCTTTGTAGTACAATTTTAAGTCAGGAATTGGGATGCCTCATGCCTTGTCTTTATTGCCCATAATTGACTTTGCTATTCTAGGTTTCTTCGATTTCCAAATGAATTTAAGGAGTGTTTTTTCTAGATCTGTGAAATATGCCAACAGTATTTTAATTAGGATTGTGTTAAATCTATATAATAGTTTTGGGAATATGGCCATTTTCACAATGTTGGTTCTTCCTAGCCAAGAGCAAGGAATATCCTTCCATTTTCTAATATCCTCTTCAATCTCCTTTTTTAGAATAGTGTAATTTTCAGCATAAAATCTTTTACATTCTTAGTTAGCTTGATTCCTAAGTATTTCATTTTTTTAGATGTTATTGTGAAGGATGATATTTCAATAATTTCTCTCTCGGTGAGTTTCTTGCTTGTGTACAGGAATGCTATTGATTTTTGTGCATTGACTTTGTATCCAGCTACACTGCTGAATTTGTTTATTACTTCTAGTAGTCTTTTAATGGAGTTATTTGAGTCATCTTATAGAGTATCAGGTCATCTGCAAATAGTGATAATTTAACTTCTTCCTTTCCTATCTTTATTCCTCTTATTTCTCTCTCTTGTCTGATTGCCTTGGCTTGTATTTCCAGAACTATATTGAAAAGGAGTGGTGATAGTGGACATCCTCGTCTTATTCCTGATTTTAGAGTGAAAGCTTTCATTTTTTGTCCATTTGGTATAATGTTAGTTGTTGGTTTGTCACAGATGGACTTTATACGGTAGACACTATGTATTCTGAGTCTCTGAAGGGTTTTTATTGTGAACATTTGTTGGAATTTATCAAAACCTTTTTCTGCATCTATTGAGATGACCATGTGGTTTTTGTTTTTGGCTCTGTTTTTGTGGTGTATTACGTTTATTGATTTGTGTATTTTAAATCAACCCTGCATTCCTGGAACAAACCCCACTTGATTTGTTTAATCTTTTTGATGATTTGCTGCATTCTATTTGCTAGTATTTTATTGAGAATCTTTGCATCAATGTTCATTAGTGAGATTGGCCTATAGTTCTCCTTTTTGGTTGGGTCTTTCTCTGGTTTTAATATCAGAGTAATACTTGCATACAGGAATGATTTAGGGAGGACTACTTTCTTTTCAATTTCATTGAAGAGTTTAAGGAGTATTGGCATCAAATCTTCTCTAAATTTCTTGTAGAATTCAGCTGTGAATCCATCAGAACCTGGGCTTTTCTTGGTTGCTAAGTTTTGTATTACATTTTCAATCTCAATAGCTGATATTGAGTTATTCAAAATTGCTATATCTTCTTGGTTGAGCTTTGCTAGTTCATATGTTTCTAGAAATCTGTCCATTTCCTCTGTGATTTCCTCTCTATGTGAGTAGAGATTTTCAAGGTAGGTATTCATGATCTTTTGAATTTCCATGGGATATGTAGTAATTTCCCTTTTTCAATCCTTATTGCATGAATTTGGGTTTTTTTTCTTTCTTTTTCTTTTTAAGGTTAGCTAGAGGTTTGCCAATTTTGTTTATTCTCTCAAAAAACCAACTTTTTGATTCATTAGTTCTTTGTATTTTTTTTAGTTTCAATTGCATGGATTTTTGCTCTAATCTTTATAATTTCCTTTCTTCTATGAGCTTTGGGTTTAACTTGTTCTTTTCTAGAAGGATGAGAGGAAACATTAGGTTGTTTATCTGTGCTCATTCTGTTTTCTTGATATGACATTTTATTGCTATATATTTCCCTCTTAAGACTGCTTTCATTGCATCCCACAGATTACAGTATGTTGTTTCTGCATTTTCATTGAACTGTAGGTATTGCTTTATTTCTTCTTTAATTTCATCTCTAGCCCACTGGTTATTCAAAAAGTTGTTATTTAATTTCCATGTGTTTATGCAGGTTTTGCAGTTTCTTTTGCCATTAATTTCCAATTTCAGTGTGCTATGGTCAGATATTATGCATGGGATAATTTCAAAACCTTTGCATTTACTTAAGAGTGTTTTATGGGATAATATGTGGTCTATTTTGGAGAATGTCTCATGCACAGCTGAGAAGAATGTGTATTCTGTTGGGTAGAACACTGTAAACATCTACTAAGTCCAATCGCTCACAGGTCTAATTTAGTTCTATTATTTGTTTGCTGACTTTTTGCCTAGTTGATCTATCTCTTTGTGACAGTGGGCTGTTAAGGTCCCCTGTAATAATTGTGTTCTTGTGTATTTGGTTTTTCATGTCCATTAGTATCTGTCTTATATAGTTGGGTCCTCCTGTGTTTGGTGCATATATATTTATAATTATTAGTTCTTCCTCTTGAATTTTTCCACTTACAAGTATGTAGTGACCTTCTTTGTCTCTTAATCATTTTAGTTTGAAGTTCACATTGTCTGCAAAGAGAATAGTTACCCCTGCTGTTTTCTGAGTTCCTGTTGCATGGAATACTGTTTTCCATCCTTTGATTTTTAATCTATGAGTTTCCTTTTGGGTCAGATGTGTTTCTTGTATGCAGCATATTGTGAGGTCCTGTTTCTTGATCCATTCTGTCATCCTATTTCTTTTGATAGTTGAATTGAGGACATTTACATTTATGGATATCACTGATATGTACTGGCTCAACTTTGCCATGTTGTTTCAATTGTTTGCTCTCTGCTTTTCCCCCTCATTTAATTGCTTGTCCTACCTGGTGGTTTCTTTATGTTGTTGTTCTGGGGATTGTGGTCATTTTTATCTCTGTATGTCTTTCAATACTCTTTCTAGGGTTGGTTTGGTGGACGTGAATTTCTTCAGTTGTTCTTTGTCATGGAAGTATCTTATTTCTTAATTAAATTTGAATGAAAGTTTTGCTGGGTACATCAGTCTGGGTTGAAAGTTGTTTTCTTTCAGGTCTTTAAATATCTCACCCCAAGCTCCTCTTGATTTGAGGGTTTGTGCTGCTGTGATTCTAATGGGCTTTCCTTGATAGTTGATTTGTGTCTTTTCTCTAACAACTTTTAGTATTCTGTTTTATGTCTGAGATCTTAATTATTATGTGTCTGGGTGTAGATTTATGTTGGTTGTTACTGTTTGGCATTCTGTATGCCTCACTTAGCTGCATATCAGATTTTTTCCCCATGTTTGGTAAATTTTCTGCTATTATTTCTGTGAATATTTTAGTTATGTCATTTGCATTGACTCCTGTGTCTTCACTAATGTCTATTAATCTTAAATTGTTGCTTTTTGGCATCATCTTGAAGCTTCTGGATTGTCATTTCATGCTATTTTTTAATTTTTAAAAGTTCTATCCTTTCATGATCACTAATTGCAAACCTGTCCTCAATGTCCAAAATCCTATCCTCAGCTTCATTTAAATGGTTTTGCACACTTTGAATATAATTTTTTGTTTCTTGAATGTCTCTTTCAGCTTGCTTCATGAATTCTGCTTGTTTTCTATGTTGTTCATTCAAGGTTTCATTCAGTTTCCCATGCTCCTGTACTTTTTTCTCTATTTCTTCTTTAGCTGAGCTCTGCAGTTCCTTTACTAAGGTTGTTATTTCCATCTTTACATGGGAGAGCACTTCTAATTTGATTCCCTCTATGGCCTCATGGAGTTGTTTTTTTATTTCATTTGATATCTTTTCAGAGATTTCCAGTGTGTTACTTTTGGATTCCTCTATTTCAATATCTTGCATACTTTATCCGGGGTGGATTAGATGTTTGAGATAACATTTTGCTTTTTTATTTTCCCATTTTCCCCTTTTGAGTTAGTGTTTGGTCCTTCAGCCTGCTATTGTACTGTTGGTAGTGTGTATCTTGGGGTCCTAATGTAAGGTTAATGTTTGTCCAGTTGCTGGGTCCCACAATGAATAGATAGGCCAGTCACCTGACTCCCTGCTGCAGGGCCTGTTGGGTGAGTCCTGTATTCTTCCTGGGCTGACAAGCCTAGTAGTATTGATGTAGGTCAGCTTTTAGTTCCTGCTATTACTTTATCTTCAGGTTATTCCAGGTCATCAAATCTCCCTGTCTGTAGTGTTTGTGTCGACTGAGGCCCTACTGTGTCCCTAGTGTTTTCCTGTGTATCTCATAAGCCCTTTTGATTTTCTTCAAGTTGGGGGAGTCCTTCTTGGCACACTCTTCCCTCTGCCTGATGTTTTCTATGTGTAGGAAGAGGTCACCCTTACTTTTGTCAGACTCACCAAGGTCTTATGGTTACTTGGAGGGAGCTTTACTACTGATCCTATTTACCCACTGTACACCTCTGTTTTAGGGGCATACTCA
>PVJX010000561.1:210929-237462 GCA_004027295.1 Dolichotis patagonum | reverse complement strand
TAAATCTGTTATGATTGATAGCATCAAGTCTAAGAGTACAGGCAACTACACTGAAGATGACAAGATTCACTAAGATACCCAATCTGGCTTGATTATTACTGGCTTTTGAAGTCTTATAATGTGTCCAATGCTTCATTTTTATTAATGTTGTTATATACTGCTGAGACATCATGGTAACCATTGTAGATCACCTTGTATTGCAGTTTTATATGACTTTTTTGCCTCATGCTTTTCTAGGAATTGTTTTGTTTTATCTTGCTTTGTTTTGTTTTTTTCCCTCTAATACAGAAATGATAGATATATATGTAGAGACTCATGCATGAGTAGAGCTTATAAAGAGTTTATGAGAACCAACTATATAACACATGTTGAAATGAACAACTACTTTGAAGAAAAAGAGACACTACAGTACCCAGTGGGGATTCCATAATGTCATGATGGGAAATCCAGCAAAACTATCACTTTTTGTTCAAAGTGATTTTAGCTTGCTTTGCCTTGTTTAAGTTCAACACATGAAGGTATGGACAGCTGTTTTGAGGAGAATGAGAGACACTATGACAGTCATTCTTGGCTTCCCTAATGTCTGGTCTTGAAGACCTGTAATGCCCTCCTCGTCCTGCTCAGATCAATTCCATACTAGGTTGTTTCATGTGAATTCCCTGTATGTGATAATATGGACAACTATTTGAAAGAAAACAAGAGTCAATATGATAGAGAGTGAATAGCTCCGATTGTCTAGTTTTGAAATTTATGTCTCTTACATTGCTTTCTTGTGATCTGCTTTGTTCTGTTTTGTTGTGTTTAATTTTACCCTTTTGATATAATTGCATGTATATTTGAGTGGGTAAGATGGATGACCATATTGCTGTTTTGGTCAGATCGTGGAGCAGAACTGTTAACAGTCTCACTGTTTGAATGTCTACTTTACATGTTTTAACTTTGTAATTTGAACAACTATTTCCAAGAAGTCAGTATGTAATTTGTCAAGTAATAATTTCTTAGGATTTTTTGTTGTTGTTCTTTTCCTTTTTTCCTTGGAATTCTGTATTCTTGCTACCCTTTATTCTGTTTTGTTTTGTTTTTTCTCTTTAAAAATTTTTAAAAGCCCAAAATGTGTAATTGCTACTGTAAAAAAGAGAGGAAAAGAGGGTGCTCTAAAGGATATAATTTTATGTATGTTTAAGTGTGTAAGATGAATGACCATATTACTGTTTTTGTTATATCATGGAGCAGAACTGTTAATAGTCTCATAGCTTGAATGTGTACTTTGTATGCTTTAACTTTGTAACTTGAACAACTATTTCCAAGATGACAGTATGTAAGTTATCAAGTAATGATTTCTTAGTATTTTTGTTCTTTTCTTTTTTTTCCTTGGAATTTTGTATTGTTGCTACCCTTTTTTCTATTTTGTTTGTTTGGTTTTGTTTTCTTTTTAAATAAAATTTAAAAAAAAAAGAAAAAGTTCTGCATTGCCAATACAGGAAGTAAGTAGACTATGAGCTGCTTGAAAACAGAAACCATTGTCTTATTTTTTGTGTCCTTAATATGATGTCTAGCTCATAACTCATACATTTTTGTCAGATGAGTAGTAATGATGCTGCTGCTAAAGGTGGAAGTTGCCACCATTTATGGAAGCCTTCCTACATGTTATGCCCTTTTATGCTATATATGCCTATGTGGCTAAATATATGTATGTGCATATAAAAATGTGTGATAATACAGCCATTCATTGGTACCTTCAAAGAATTAGTTCAGGAACTCTCTATACATACCGTTTCACAAATGCTCAGATTGTTACTTAATGCATGTAATGACTGTGAAATAGGAATGATTACATTTCTTTTATAGGTAGGGAAAATGAACCTTAGTGAAGGTCTATAACTTAATGAAGATGTATTAACTTTCCCAGTGTCACACAACTAGAAGCCAACTAAGATGAGATTTGAATGGGAACATAATCTGATTCTAACCTGATACTCCTAAACAATACACCCTATAGCTTTTTGTAAAGAAATGAACCAGTGTATGAAAGAAAAAATAAGCAAAGCCCAAAGTTTCCTATTATACAGTGGCACCTCGATTCTCAGACTTAATTTGTTTTATGATTTCTGGGAAGATGTCTGTGGTTGTGTTTCTCACCCAGTGTGGAATTTGTGAATGGAAGCAAAATTTCACTGACTGAGGGGAACAAAAGTATGAAAAAGAGCACTTGTGAACTGATGTGTTACTGTAGTGTATAGTTAAAAGTATTCACTCTAGCTGGCATGTCCTGAAACACTTCTTTTTTTTTTTAATTGTTAACTTTCTTTTGTTTTGTGTTGTTTTGTTTTAAAATGCAGCTATTTCTTTCCATGCTTTAGAAGATAGTAAGCTTCTCAAGGGCAGGAGTTTGTTATCTTTTTCATTTTTGTACTGCCCTTTTGTATTCACTTCCTAGAGTTGCCAAAATAAAGTACCTCAAACTGGATGCCTTCAACAACAGAAATGCATTGCCTTACAGTTCTGGAGGCTGGAAGTTTGAGCTTAATGTATTAGCAGGGACACACTCACTTTGAAGGTACTGAGGAAGCACCTGTTGCAGCCTTTTGGTCCTCATGTGTTGCTATAACAAAGCACGGTAAACTGGGTGGTTTACAAACAACAAAAATTTACATCTCACAGTTTCTGAGGCTGGAAACTCCAAAATGAGAAAGTGGGCAGATTGAGTATCTGGTAGCCCCCTTTCTGATACACATATGACCGTCTTCTTGTTGTATCTACAGAGTCGAGGAAGCTCACTGGAGTCTTTTATAAGAATGTTAATTTCAATCCAAATGGCTCTACCCTCATGAGCTAGACACACCACAGAGTCCTACCTCCTTGTACCCTCATCCTGGAGATTAGGATTTCATTATAGGAATTTTGGGAAGACAGAGACATTCAGTCCAGAGCAACCTCTCTCCTATCTTCTGGAAGTTCCTCTACTTGTAATAGTGCAACGCTGCTTTTTGCCTGGTGTTTCTCCCGGTGTGCATGTCTCTGCATCCAAATTTCCTCTTTTTATAACAACACCATTCATATTGGATTATGGGCCACCTTAATGAACTCATTTTAACTTGACTGTCTACAGTGATCCTATTGCAGAATAAGATCATATCCCCATGTCCTAGGGGCTAAAACTTGAACAACTTTTGGAGTGGGGACACAATTCAATCTATAGTACCATGTGTCTCATGAAGTGCTGTTCACTGATTAATCAGATGCTCAGTTAAGGATTTTTCAAAGTTCTTGACGGCAACCAGTAAGACCTGGCCTACAGCCAGTGTTTTGGAGATCCTTGGGCAGGGGTGAGGCGGATGAGCATTGCCTGGTAGTCATATCATTCTCTGCTGGTAGGCAATCAGGCATACAGTCAAGTAGATAATCTTCTCTGGAACAGTCAGCACTGTAACTATGGGCACTCACCATGGGTATGGTATCCTGGGGCTCATTGGTATGTAATGAAGAAAAGGGATTTGTGCCGACTGCTTTTATGGCAGTAGTGTCAGGCCAAGAGGCCATAAACATGCCATCCTCTGGAATGCATCTTCTTGCCGCACTTGGCAGATCTCTCAAGGGCTGGATGAGCTCCAGCCAAAGTCTGAGTCTCTGCATCCATGTGGGGCTCATAAGACTATGTCCCCCTCTCCATGCGCCCCCTTCATGTGCCCTGCTGTCCTGCCTTCAGTTCCAGTTGCATGGAGGAGTTACTTTTATTCTATGTTTTGGTTTTAGACACATATTTTACTGAGACTATCTGAAAAGATGAGTAGTTTATGTGTTTTGTGTCATTCAGTCTTTGCCACAACAGCACAAAACTGAGTTTTCGTGTAATTGAGGATAACAACATATCTGAAAATGAATAAAATTCATTTGCATGGTCTCAGAACTAATAATGAAATGTGTGGTCATCACCCAGGTTAAAAGCAGAGCATTATGTGGAGGCTCCTGTGTGCCTCTTTCCAATTATGCCATGCTCTCCACCCTGCAAGAGAAACAGCATATGAAGCTAATGTTAATCATACCCTGCTCCTCTTTATAGTTTACCAAGCATGCATGCATCTCCTAGAATATAGTACTTAGCTTGGCCAACTTTTTCTGTTTATATAAATCACAATGTCTGCGGCCTTAGTAGTTTATTTTTAAAAATCATCATTATAGCTTTTGAGATTCATGCATATAATAGTTTATTTGTTTTTTCTGTTTTGAAATTATTTCTTGTATAAATGTTTGTATAAATTTATCCTGCTCTTTGTGAACATTTGAATCATAGCTGTTATTTTTTTGGGACATTCTTGCTATGTCCTTCAGGGTGGCCTCTAACTCAGTATGTAACCCAAGCTGGCCTCAAACTCTCAGTGATCTTTCTGCCTCAGCCTCTTCTATGTGTCTTACATACTTCTACACTTAGCGGAATAATGAATGAATTTAAGATATGCAACATTAACTTTACAAATGCCAGTATTTTTACAAATGGTTATACCAAATTACATTCCTGCTAAAAGTAGAGTCAGGGTCTCATTGATTCATAACCTTGTCAACATTTGGATTTAGCAAAATTAAAATTTTTGCCCATTCAGTTTGCATGATAGCACATATTCCCAAACTACTAAAAGAAATGACCACTAAAACGGTTAAACTCATCTCTCATCAAATGCCTGATTTTTCCGACTTTGCTATTGGATTGTGGGTCTTTTTCTTATAGTTTTGTAGGAACTTTTAATATGATATAGATACTAAATATGTTTATATGTTGAAGTTTTGTGTTTATCTTTATGACTTCTCTTTTCACCCCGTATATAGTGTGTTTTCATGAATAGATACTCAACAGAATTTAAGTTTCCAATTTTTCTTCTATGATTTATATTTGTGAAGCTTACTTAGAGAAATTCTTATTTCCCATTAGAATATCATAAAAATATTCTCCTGCACATGTGTGACAATGGACACCTGTCATTCCAGCACCCAGGAGGCTGAGGACAGAAGATCACATGTTAAGAGCTCTCAAAAAGGAAAAAAAATCTCCTAATTTTGTTACTGAATACTAATGATACATTCAATGCAATTGTTCATATATTGCGGTTGCATCCAGGTTTTCTGCCAAATTCACTCATTAATTCTCAACCTTTATTCTTCATATGTTCAAATCTTTTTACCTTAATTTAAAATTTCAGTATGCAAGTTATGTTTTTTTATTTTTTCTTCCTTTCTAATGTTTATTTCTAATCATGTCTTGTAACATTGACTAAGATTTTCAGTATATTGTTGAATGTATCACCTTTCTCTTTTTCTGATTCTTAAATAGAATGATTTCAATGTTTCCTTATAAATTATGTTTAGAAGTGAGAAATTTTAGACACTATTTTTCATGTTAGATGAGTTTCATTCTGACCTTTTTCTTATAAAGACATATTAAATTTTATATAAATTTTTTTTTTTTTTTTTTTTTTTTTTTGGTACCGGGGATCGAACTCACGACCTCGTGCTTGCCAGGCAGGCACTTATGCCAGTGAGCTAAATCCCTGGCCCATCAAATGCTTTTTCTAGGTCACTTGAGCTTACCGGCTCTGCTGGTTCTTGTTTTGTTTTATTTTTTGTGTATATAGGAAGATTTTTAAAATACTAATCAGCTTTTAAAAATTATCATAGAACTATTGAGGCTTTCTACTTCTTCAGTCAGCTTTTATAAATTATATTATTCTGGGCTTCAATCTGTTTATCTAAGTTTTCAAATTTATTGCTATAAAGTTGTTCAATGTGTCTTTTTATCTGCTAAATATTTCATAATTTTAGTTTTCATAGTGCAGTTATACTGCTATTGGTCCTAGGAGATTTATCTGTCTTTTGTTTTTGCTTGTTACTTTTAACAGCAGTTTTGATAAAGTGATACAATTCACATACCACAAATTTACTTTTTAAGGTATACAATTCAGTGGTTTTTAGTACATTCAGAGTCATACAACCATGACCACTATTTTTTAGAACATTTTTATCTTCCCTCTGATAACCTATTGCTTACTTCCTGTGTCTGTAGGTTTGTCTGTCTTGGACACTTCATATTAATTGAATCACTTAGTATAAGTTGCCTTTTGTGACTGGCTTCTTTCCCTGAAACGTGTTTTCAAGGCCCATCCATGTTGTAACATATATCACCGCCTCATGTCTTGTTATGGCTGAGTGATACTCCCCACTGTGTGGAGAGACCATACCTTTTTTTTTTTTTGGTTTGTTTTTTTGTTTGTTTGGGGGATAGTGAGAATTGAACTCAGGATTTACACTTGCCAGGCAGATGCTGTGCTGCTCAGCTATATCCCTGGCCCTCACATTTGTTTATTCATTCATTGATTAATGGACATTTATCTTGTTTCCACTTCTTGCCTATTATAAATATTAATTGTAAGTTTTGTTTTTTATTATTATTCATATTCTACAGTTTTACTGTCACATATTTATATGTGGGTTTTTTTCTTAATCTTTTATGGGAACCATTATAATTCCTAGATCTTAAACTTATAAAACTCTGCTATTATTTATTCAAATGTTAGCTCTTTATGCCCTTTTATTTTTCAGGCCTGGGTATTTGGCCTCAGTGTGGTAGGCAAATATTCTACTACTGAACTACATGTCCAGCCCTAATTGATCCACTTTTCTCTTCTCATTTTCTCTCTCTGGGTCTTTCTTCCACTCTCTGCTTCCTGGCTGCCATGAAGTAAGGCAGCTTTCTTTTGCCATACCCTTCACCCATGATGCTTCTGCTTGGACAAAAGCCTGAAAACACTGGAGCCAGCTGAACATGGAATAAAACCTCTGAAACTAAGCCAAAATAAGCTTTTCTTTCTTTAAATTGCATTTGTGGGCGGGGGGTTTAGCTCAGTGGTGTAAGTCCCTGCTTGGCAAGCATGAGGTCGTGAGTTCGATCCCTGGCACCAAAAAATAAAAATAAAAAGGGGGGCTTGGGATTTAGCTCAGTGGCATGAATGTCTGCCTTGCAAGCTCAAGGTCATGAGTTTGATCCCTGGTACCAAAAAAAAAAAAATTGCATTTGTAAGGTATTTTGTTCCAGCAGCAGAAAGGTGGCTAATACACCTCACATAGGCAAAAAAAACCCTCAGGATAAAATCAGTCTGGTGTTCAATTACCTCTAAGTCTCCTATTTCACTTTTGGGATTTGAAGTGTCTAACTTGAAGACACTTTGACAATGTGCTTAAAACAAACAAAAAGCTACAATTATTTTGGTTTTTTTCCTCTTCCTACATTTTGGGCCTTTGATTGAAAGAATCATTTTGTGTATCTAATTTGTTTTACCACCAGAAACTGAAATCCAACGTGGTCTTTCCCAGATAATCAAAATGAGCCTATGAGGTAAAGTTACCTCCAAGTCCAAAAGGCAGCGGGGAGCACTGACAACCTGGAAGACGCTGGTGTCTCACTGCCACACAGCACTCTGGCCAGTGAACAGAGCCTTGATTTAAAGCCAGAGGCTCCCAAGCAAAAGATCCCAAAAAGAATTCTGGATCTCTTGGAAAGTGAAAGTCGATCCTATAAATGACTGCTTCTGTCTGTGTGACCCCGTCCATGTCACTGGCCCTTTAAAATACTGTCTTCAACTCACAGATCTGTCATTCTGTATGTTACATATGGTAGGAAGAGACACAGAAAAGGGACTTTCTTATAGTCAGCCAAGGTCAGAATTCTTGCCAAAAAGTAACCCTTCTGTTCTCTTTTATTCCATGTTTGTGGAATAGTATGCTATTCCCCAGGGGATTCATGTCCCAGTATTTGCCTCCATGAAGCTCACAGCTGGTGAATGGGACAGAGCAAAGCAGACTTTGGATAGGGAAAATAATTGTCACAAAGGGCTAAACACTGGTTTTAGTAGCAGCATGCAGGAGTCAAGAGGGCACAGAGTCAGGGGTATGTCTTGATGGAGGTGATATCTGAAACCTGAGGACAAGGGGATTGAGCACACAGAGAAAGAGAAGAGGTCGCAGTGTTCCGCACCCAGAAACCACCTGCTGGATGGATCCAGCTGGAAGGTGGGCCAGGGTGGATAAGCAAGGGGCTAATCGGTTACTTTAAGAAGTTTAGACTCTGTCTAGAGGTTAATAAGGAGCTGTAGCTCCCTACAGAGCATTCATTTAGAAAAATTGCTCTGACTGCAGTATAAGGCATGAATTACAGGAGGAAATGAGATAATGGTGGCCTGTAGAGACTAATAAGAATTTTTGAGGTACGGCTTTGGAGCCACACTGCCTGATTTCCAATCTTAGCTCCATCACTTTTCAGCTGTGTGACTTCAGACAAATTATTCTCTTTGCTCAAATTTCCTCATCAGTGGGCCATGATAGACCTTACAGAGTTGCTGTGAGGTTCAGATGCATTAACAGGTGTAGTACTTTTCACATGCATATAATAAGCCTCGCGTATAAGTGCCGATCTTGTTATTTGAGTGGACGGGATTTAGGAGGTGATGGAATAAAGATGGTAGGGACAAGCAGAGTTCAAGGTAGTTGATGGAGGTTGAATGAAGGGACCCAGGTAAAGACACAGGTTAATTGAATGTAAGGTGCCTGGAGGACAGCCGTGTAGAGATGTTCAGTCTACAGTCAGAGGCTTCTCCTTTCTTGTTCGTCATACAGCTCTGAAGAACAGGATCTTAAGAGCTAGAGAACAATGTACCATTCAGTCCCAGTCTCTGAGGAGCTAACTAAACAAAAGAGAAAGCATTTAACAGAAGACTTTGGACAGCCCACGGATGGCTCCTACACACTCAAGTGTGCAGGGAAGGATGGCCCAGAGGGGAGAGAACTGAGCAGAGCTCTGAAAGGAAGTCAGAACCACTCAAATGTTGGGGAACAGGAGGAAGAATAAAACTCTTAGAGTAGCAAGAGAACGGTAAGTTTGGAACAACCACTGAGGAGAAGCAGTGTAGATAAAATTAGGAACAGGCAGGATACTGATCTTATCAATGGAATTCTGATTTTACTATCTCTTCACATCTACAAACTGAAGGTGACTTTTCTTTCTTTCCTCATGTACATTTTCTGAGAAACACTGACTTTTTTAAATGTCTCTAATACACAAAACAACCTTGCGCCATTGCTTGTATTTGGTGAAAATCATTCATGGAGGATCTATTTCATGCATGTGGTAGGTTGTTATACAACATGTTTTGTGGCCCTAGACTCCTCTGTAATTCAGCATCAAAGAGTTTTGCTCCAGGGACTAGGGTTGAGGCCTGGCTACCTTGCTCTCTGTGAGACACCCAGGGAAGATGACAGAGTTTGACAGTAACAAGGAAGTGTCTCTGCTGCTCTTCATATGTCAAGTCCATGGCATAGAGCCAGCAAGCACTCGGACTTAGCTCACTTGTCAAAGCGCCTGTCTCTCTCAACATGATTTGTTCTCTCTGCCTTTGAGGCTTGGTAAAGCCACCCAAAATTCCAGCCAGAAATGTAGCTGCAGGCCAGCACAGACAGAGCATCCTGGTGCTTTTTCCAACATGAGGAGCGCAGGTGTGCTGGTCCTGACTCTTCAGCCCTCCCCGGCACTCCTCACAGACCTCTGTATCTATAAGCTCCTGTTGTGTGCTGTCAGGGAACCTTGCCAAATCTGGGATCTGCCACTGAGACCCAGTCCCCAGGAAAGTCCTTAAACCCCTGCAGTTGGGGTGTGTGCACTGAGTGATCTTTCGGGGTGAAGGTCAGCAACCTTCACAGGTGTGGCTACTATCCCCTCAGGGCATCTTTCCAGATGGGGAGGCACAGGTGGTGCGGGAGGCTTTGCACTTCCACCCATGAGAAGTCAGATTTGGGTTCAAATTCGGGCTCAGACATTCACTGGTGTGTGACCTCAAACAAAGTAAACCTTTATTTCCTCACCCATAAAATCCCTGGTAAAAGTGAGGATGAGAATGATGACTTTGAAGAGTTGCTGAAAGGATTAGAAACAATTATGTAAAGAGCCTACCATGAGGTAAGCATTTAGAAATTGATGACCACAGTTAATAACAGCATTTTACAGGATTTGAACCTTACGGTAATGGACTGCATGATTTCAGAGCTTCTCACGGCAGAATGTAGACATGTACTCTCCTGCCATGCCAGGCAGTGAGGTAGTTCAGTGTAGGGAGGTGATTATATCCTGGACTCCAAAGAGTAAGACTCTCTGATTCTTGGTCTGTTCCCCATGGAACAATAAGGTTAAAGGTTGTCTCTTTTCAATGATTCACCCTTTCTCTGGGCAGGACACCGACTCCCAACTTCAGCAAACACTTCTATTTTCTTTATGAGCCTCTTGTACAATTTCTCCAAAGCCAATATTTATTATATAATTTAATATATAGCTTATATTTAATATATAGTTTATATTTAATATGTAACATAATGGTTAGAATTAACATATAATTTAATGCATGCAATTAGCATTTCTCAGTCACCATCTCCAGCAGCCTGTGGAACTTTGATATGGAGTCTGTAACACTCCCCTCTCCTGCAACAGAGTTGGATAGAAAGGGGTAGGGGTGTGGAGTCCTGTCCCCCTATCTCTCACCCCTAGTAGGTTAGTTCCAGGCATTTCTCCACTCACTGCAGGTTAGCATCTCAGTCCAGCTGTAATCTTTGTTCTGGAATCATTCCAGACAGGGAGGGCCAGATATATATACAACGCACATACAACTTACCTTTCAGGCTTATGAGTTTAAAATCGCCTTTACAAATGTGTCTGAACTTTAGGAGAAAACAGGACACTGCAAGACTCCTCAAGGATAATCCTTTGGGATTTGAGCAATCTTCCCAGCCAGACGTTACAATGTGCTAACACCCTTCTGAGTCATGAACTAACTCATGGTCAATTCTGTTTGGAGAACAGGATGCATAATTGAAAGTAACTGGGTGTTTGCCTGAATCTGGGCCTAACCCATATTTATTCTGTTTTCATGCCTCTGTTTGTCTAAAACAAACATGTCTATTTTCCCATCTTCTTCCATATACCCTGCCTAATCCTTCACTGGCTCCTGAAGAAAATCCAAAGTCTAATACCATCTAGGGTGGCCTTGTCTACTTCTCTAGCATCTCTGTCTGGAAGACTGGACATGAGGGTAGCCACATCCTTGGGGGTACATGCCTAAAAGCCATAAATTTAATTTATTTAACTCTCATGGAATAATTTTAGACTTACAGACAAGTTATAAAAATAAAACAGAATGTTCCTGTCTTTCCTTAAACAAGCTTTCTTAAATGCTAATTATTTTATATTATCACAGTATAATGATCAAAACCAGAAAAAATAATATCTGTACCATACTGTTAAATAAACTATAGTTTTTACTTGAATTTTAACAGCTATTCCATTAATACCCTTCTTCTGGTGCAGGATTCAGTCTGAGTTTCCACACTGTATTTTGTTGTTATATCTTTCTAGTTTCCTTTTATCTGTGATGGCTTCTCAGTCATTATCTTTTATAATCTTGGTCTTGAAGTATACTAGTTATTTTGTAGAATGTCCCTAAGTTTGGATTCGTGTGATATTTTTTCATGGTTAGGTTGAGATTATGCATTTTGGGTGTGAAAATACCACAGAAGTGACGCTATACCATTTTCAGGATGTTATGTCAGGGGGTATTTGTTTTCACTGTCTTATTCTTGGTGATGTTGACCCTGACTACAATTATCTCCTTTATGCTTTCTCTCTTCAACATTTGTTTTTCTCTGTAAGTATCCTTATTCTGTTAATGAATTCATGCATTCCAATAATTTTAGGCATCTTTTATCTCTGTCTCAAAATATATTCAAATTAATGTTTTTATTCTGGATTGTTCCTTTTAGTTCAAATGTCCAACAGCCTACTCAATTGTTCACTTGGAATATAATAATCTCAAACCTGGCATTCCAAATCAAGCTCCTGAACTTTCAGAAGTCATCTGTGTCTTAGTAAATGCCAATTACTTATACTAATAGCTTCAACCCAAAATCTTGATGTCATCTTGTTTTCCTCTCTCACAATATCCAATCTATTAGAAATGCTGTTAATTGCATATTAAAAATTCAAACAGGATCTAACCGTTTCTCACCACCTCCATACCCTAATCTAAGTTACTTCTACAAATTTTACCTGGGTTATTACAGTTGTCACCCAACTGGTCTCCTTGATTTTGTCCTTGTGCCCCTAGAATCTTTTCTGTGTTTAGCGGCTATGGTAATCTTTCAAGATTATATATTTCCTCTGTTTGAAACCTTCCAATAATTTCCCACAGGACACAGTTCAAAGCTAAAACAGCATTCATTTCAAAGCTGGCTCTATATGATCTAATCTGCCTCCCTCTCCAATAACTCTTCTGTGATTTTGTCCTCTACTACTGGTTGAGTATCCTTATCTGAAATGCTTAGGACCAAAAGTGGTTTAGATTTCTGGGTTTTGTTTTTTTTTTTTTTTTTTTGGATTGAGGAATATTTGCATACCCATAATGAGGTAGCTTGGTGATGAGATTCAAGTCTAAACATACAATTCATTACTGTTTCATGTGCAACTTATAAACATAGCCTGAAGGTAGTTTTATACATTATTCTCAGTTGACCACATTTTGGGGTACAAGCCATCATATGAGTCAGCTGTGAAATTTTCTGCTTGTATCATCATGCCTGTGCTCAAAAAGCTGGATCATAGAGCACTTTGGATTTCAAATTTTCAAATTAGGGATGTTCACCCCATGCTATTCCTTGAAATAACTAAATATGTTCTTGCTTCAAATCCTTTGCTCGGGATTTCTCCACAAAAGTTACTCTTCCTTTTCTGTATTGCCCCATTCAGTAAATATATATCCAATTCAGTGGCAACTGGAACCTCTCCAACATTCTTGACAATTTTATCACCCTGGTTCTTTATCTCCAAGTCATCTGAAAATTCTGTGGGTTTACCCCCATCTAAACAGTGCTCAAGCTTATCCATTTTCTGATCTTTACTGCTAAAACCCAAACTTGCCATAATGTCTCCTACCTCATTTTACTGGCTACTGCCAATCAGTTCTCCCATGGCCATCCAAGTGATCTTTTTAAAATCTAAATCTGATCAAATTGTAGCCCTCCTTAAATATAGCTCAACTACTCCCTTCTGCTGGTGGGGTATGGATCACAATTATTAACGTGGCCTACACAGCCCTGTTGGTATGGTGCTTGCTCTCTCCCTCTTCGCCATTGCTCTGATGGTGCCATATTTGTCCATGGCAGTGCCTGCCATTTCTTCTCTTTAGAAAACACACTACCCACACCATTCTGTCCCTGAGGCCCACACCTCATGTGTCTTATAAAGACCTCCACCTTCCTCACATTGAAGCCTAAGAATCACTTCCTGAGTACAGCCCCGCCTCCTGTTTCCAACTCAGTGAGATGCCTTTGTTTCCTACTCCCAAAGACTCTTGCTTCTTGCCTACAGAATGCTTGAACT
This sequence comes from Dolichotis patagonum, assembly GCA_004027295.1. Taxonomy (NCBI): domain Eukaryota; kingdom Metazoa; phylum Chordata; class Mammalia; order Rodentia; family Caviidae; genus Dolichotis; species Dolichotis patagonum. The sequence continues at coordinate 224,003 of PVJX010000561.1, read as the reverse complement.
GTCTTGAAATTGTATGTCTAATGGTGTGGCTATTTGGCAAAGAGCTCTCTCCCCTACTAGAATATACATTTATTGTAGCAGAAAGTACTTGACACACTTGACAGTGCTGGACACACGGTTGGCACTCAGTCAATATTCATTCAATGAACGGATAAATAGACAAGAAAGTAAAATCATGTTTTTGAAAGACCAATATGGCAAATCAATTAATAAAAGAAAGTGAAAGGGGGAAGGAAAGATTTCTGAATAATTAGGAGACTAGTAGAGCAACACAGGACAGGAAAGAGGTAATGAAATCTGAAATTAGGGTGTTGAATGAGGGAGTGGAAAGTCACTATCTTTTAGGGAACTGTATTGTGCTACTAATATACCAGGTCAACCACAAACAGCCCAGCAATATCCAAGACTCTGTGCTCTGTACCAGCTTCTCACCCCAAATGTGGGTGGGAAATCAACAAACTCCTGGCCTCCTTAGCAGTTTCCTTAGACACTAAAGGTTCCTTAGACACTAAAGGAAGTTCTGTGGTCAGGACAAAGGCACTTTCTAGGACATCTTGTCTCTTAGAAAGACAAAGCCATTTGAACAACAAAGAACAGCACTGTTTTGCCATCCTTTGGACCCTGGCTCTTTATAAATAAGCTGGTCTCTCTGTTTTTAACAGCCTGTGATGTATTTGATTACATTTTCAATTCAGATGGTTCCATTACTACAAGAAGCAACTTCATTATGAGGAGGGCCCAGAGCCCAGACTGTACTTGCTCCCTGTCATATAATTTAGCCTCAGTCATACCTCAGACAATATTTACACAAGGTCACTTCTTCAGACCATGTCTAGCTTTCCCAAATGACAATATTATTTATGCCAAATGCTTCTCCTCGGGGATGGAAAACTGCCAGCTCTGGTTTAATAGGCTATATGGACAGGCTAGAAAAACATCATTTGTAGCACACACAGTTTATGTATTTAGTATATAACTAAAGTACAGACTGATCACTGGAAACAGGGCCAAAAACTGGCCCCAGGGGGGAAAAAAGCCACAAAAGTACTAAGGTTTGGATCTTTCCTCCCTGGTATTGGTTTTGGAAGCCCTGCATTTGGCCAGAATTATGAATGCACAAGAGGGAGCTGCCTCAGACTTTAGTGGCTACCTGAATATCCAAAAAGGGGGAAACCTGCAAAAGGAAATTTAACTTGGGTGTGTGTGCCCAGCAGCCATCCTGCTGTGGTTGCAAATTAATGTGACCAACCAGTGGAACAGGCAGCCCAGGGGCCTTTCGTAACAAAGAACAGTCTAACTCATTGACGTTAATTTACCAAATTATTCACATCCCACAATCTGGAATAGAAATCAGTGGCCCAAAAAAAATGCCTCCTCTACACCCCAGTCAAAACACCTATAAAAATCTAGATACCAGGAGGCAAAGTCTGGAACATAAACTACTTCATCATGTTGCCAATGAGTTATTAAAGCACAGAACGATGGAGCTGCCAGGGGCATCTGGGCTGCCCTTGCTTCCAAACTCCATTCTTGGTGGTGTCTTTAATAAGGCATTCAGTTAAAATATATTGGTGACAACTCCTTTCTCTTAAAATCTAGTCAAGGATACAAATCATACATTCCACTTAATCCTTTATGGACCACTAGGATTTTAAAATATCTCTCGAGTACAGAATTAACACACTTTAGAATGTTGCGCTTTCAGATAAAGTATCTCTGTGACCTCACATGACTTGTTAGTAAATTCCATTAATAAATAATCCATTACTTTCCTTTAAATAGATTATCTACAATTTCCAAACAAGAATATTTCATCTAATATAAATTCTTTAAGCAAAAACATCAGATTGCAAAAAGTCCCCAAGCATTCGTAATTGTTCCTTTGTACTGATAAATTTGGAAGAATGGTTCATCTTAAAATGTATTTTTAAGGCTTTTCTACTTTCATTGTCTTCAAGATCTCTCTCCAGAGGAATTGCTACTTGTTGGCAATAGTACTTCATATTATTATCATTATTTGATTATAATAATAACATTAACCCTTAAAATGAACGTCATCGCTGGCCAATTCTTACACCCAGAAATTTAATTTAAATGTGTACAAAGACACTATGGAATTACTCATTACTATAATTCATAACACTAGAGGGCTGGTAAAACAAATTATTCATATGATGAAATTTATAACCAGGTAGCCATGTTATAAAAAAAAGTCTAACCCATTAGAAAAGTTCACAGTTCACTACAAATGAAAAAGAAAATTAAAAACAAGATATACAGAATGTATATCTAGATGAAAAGACATAAAAAATTTCCTGCAGGACAGTCTTCCCAGAATGATGTAGACTGGCTTTGATATGTGGGTGTGGAACTAATACTGATAAAAGTCGTTTATCTGCAGGCAGGTATACTTAGGGATATTTTGATATCAAGAAAGTTTGTTCATGCTTTCATTATAGAAGTAATTTGCTTCCCAAATGAGGAAAGGGTAGCATGGGAGTTTTATGCTGCTTCTAATCCAGTGTGGCTTGGGCAAGATCTGTGTAAAACTCCATCTGAATCTCTTTCTTGAAGTCAAGAGCAAGAAACCTGACTTAAATCTCACACAGTAAGATCCTTGTGTCCTTGACAGCAAAGCATTGCTGTGTGTTACCTAACATTACAGTACTCATGGGCAGCCCCTAAAACTGTCTTCATGACTCCATGATCCTACAGTATAGAGTTTTGTTTTGTTTTGTTTTGTTTTGTTTTTGTACTGGGAATGGAACTCAGGACCTTGCACTTGCCAGGCAGGCACTGCGCCATTGAGCTATATCCCTGACCCCTAGAGATTTATTAGGATGTTGTAAATAAGACTTGGATAAACAGGATAATGAAATGGGAGATCCTATACATAGGGAAAAAGTCAGAAAAATAGACCTGCTTCATCTACTCTCTCGTAAGCAAATATGATTCCATATGTATCAAAACAGGAGCATTTTCAAGGCATTATCATAGGAAAGAGAAAGATAAATAAAGCTTCTTGCTGAAGACTGTGCACTGGAGGAAATTAATTTGCTGGACTGTCCACTTTGGACATCCTATTGTTCTTCTTTTCTTCTTACCATTGGTCTATGGATAGCGCCTGAATAGAGGTGACAGATAAAGCAATCAGGGTGACCAAACTCTGTGGTCAGAAGCACGGAGATTGGGGAAGACCTAGGCTATACCATTAGGACAATCCACATTTCAGGGAGAGGAAGAAGAAAGTCAATAAAAAGGAAACACTCAAGTACAAGTATGAATAAGGTGTTTGTTTGTTTGCTTGTTTGCTTGCTTGCTTTTATACCAAACTATATAAGCATCATTGGTTTTAAGGCGGAGATTTTAATAAAAAATATAGTTTGAAGACAATGTAGTTTTGTTTCATGTCATGCTAATGCATCTCTGCTTAGGGTGAAAATAATCCATATGTACTAGACAAAACAAAACAATATTATGCTTAAATATTTCCAAGTAGGCACCTATTTCCCTGTCTTTAAAAATTCTTAAAAAGAAGATACTTTTAGAACTGGGGATTTAGCTCAGTAGCATAAGTGCCTGCCTTGCAAGCGTGTAGTCGTGAGTTTGATCCCCGGTACCAAAAAAAAAAAAAAAACAAGAAACTTTTCAAGGAGATAGGTAGATAATTACAGGGGCATATAAAGGGGGTTTACCATGTTAAATGAAAGGGGAAAAAATGTTTAACTGGTTACACCCTGAAAGGGTCCTACTGGCTTTATAGACCAAAGACCCTCATGCTTAAAAGTCACACTGACATTTTGGTTTGGACACAGTGTTAAAAGATGCGAGCTAAGATGTGCCCCTTTTGTTTCCCAGGCCTATGTGCTTTCTAGCTCACTCTGCACCGAAATACCCGAAGGATTGCTCACTCAGCAGCAATGCTGGAAGCACCCTCTCAGCTGGAAGATTGAAAACTGCTACCTCTGTGGTTCCTGAGGCTGAGTTCAGAGCAGAGCAACTGTGCAGTCAATTTGGCCCATCCTGGGGACCTTGGCTGTCAAATGTGAGGGAGTGTTCAGACTAAACTAGAGGTTATTTTACAAGGACCATCAAAACCCTCATTTGCATGTGTGAAATTCCTGTCGGAAGGCTGGTGTTTTGAATCAAGCTGGTTGAGTCAGAAGACAAGTGGGGTCTGCAGTGTGAATGTGAAGGTAGCATCAGCTACCTCTTAGCCCTTTTGGACCAGCCTTTCTCTTCTCTGGCCCAAATCACTGGACAATTGTTTGAGTTTCAGCACAAGTGATTACCTAAATGGAGACAGGTGGCTTCTAGCTGACAGGAAGATGGTGACCTTCCTGTGAAATGGAAAATGTCAAGCTTTCTTAAAGCATGATTAGCAGCAGCCATCCCCACTACAGCGATGCGCACTGAGCCCTTACATGGTGCTAAGTGCATTGCACACATCATCTCCTCAGATCCTCACAACTAGTCTATGATGTTCAGTGATACTGTTATTTCTATTTTTTAAAGGAAAAAACTCAGTTATGATGAACTCACCCTGTGGCAGACAGATAAAAAATAATGCATTTGAAAGCAAATGCATCACATTTCCACAATTATGTTTAGGCCGTTTTGTTTTGTTTTGTTTTGTTTTGTTTTGTTTTTGGCACGCTTCAATCAGCAACCAATAGCAGCAATAGATACTAGATCCAAAACTAAAAGGCTGTGTGTTGCACAAAATAAAAAAGATTTATTAGAAATCAGTTACCTGTGTTATTTTTGCCTTAGATTGGAATTGTGGAATCACTGAGGGCCCTACAACTTCTAGATAGTGCCATATTCTTACAAAATCTGGGCCTCCTGGCAGAGGTCCTGCCCCCATCCATTTATTTCCCGGTAGCATTCTTTATCGGTTTTTAGCTCTCTGGGATTCAGACCTCTGTTTCTGTCTCTGTCCGTCTGTCTGCCTGCCTATCTGTTTCTCTCTCTTTCTCTGCCCCCTCCCCACTTTAGGGGAGAGGAAAGCAAACTGTAAACAAACTCCTAAGTTCACGCTGTGGCGGGGAGGGGCCAGGAGGAGGTGCTGCACAGCCCACTCCCCAGACTTCTTTCCAGTTGAGGGAGGAAAACACACCAACTCTTCTTCAGTCCAAGAGATGTTTCTGAGTCACCAGGACCCACTTGGTCTTGGAGGTGTGCGACACAGGTCTTGATTTGTCCCTTCCAGGGAAGAATGCAGCACAGTAGTTATAATTCCTAGCTCTCAGTCCCTCCAGACTGCCTTGTGCATATGGAGGGGGGTGTCCTGTACTCATCACCTGGACAGCAGTCTGGCAACCACTGGCTGAGGTGGTTTATAACATCTGGATAACTGTTTCCAGATGTGGCCTTTCCATGAAATACTTGATTAAAAGTTTTACACTCTGCGTCTCATAATAACTGACATATGCAGAGAGTTTCTGTTGTCTGGACTCAGGGTGAAGCCACAGGCTCATTCTAAAGACAAGAGCAAAACACTGCCTAGACTCTCCGCAGCACGGGAACACTATGCAGCTGAGATCGTGCTGGCCCAGGGAATCAGACAGCTCTGCATTCAAACACTGACTCCTTGGATCGCAGACAGAGTTCTGTGCTGCTTATCCTCTTGATGCCTCAGACTTCCCTCTGCTTCTCCTCTGCATGGGTCTGAATCTGTAAACACAATTGACTATTATACTTATCATAAATCTGTTAGAAAAATACATAGAACTAGAAGTCAAATTTTACTCTTTAAATAAAATAAAGCATTTTTATGATATGCCCCTTTCAGGAAAAGATCACTTTTCATCAAGGAAAAATAAAAAAGACATTTTGTCTCATAAATACAGTCAGATCAGTCCTGACAACCCCCAGACTAAAATCCTAAGATCCCTCACATCTTTTGAACAGAGACATCTTGATGTCCTGGGGAAGGGGGAAATCTTCTAGGCCTAATGTTAAGACTCTAAATCTGTGAATGAGTCAGACAAAACGATTTTCACTTAATAAGTTCAGGGAAGTTCAGTAGCATTTTAAGTTAGTTTAAACAAGTAAACTAACTCTGCAACATTACCCCCCTTTATCTTGAAAATCATTAGTAATCTACTTTACGTATAATTTATGGAACTTCTGCAATAAAAGGCAGAGATAGTCACTTTACCTACACTATTACTAGGTAATCGTTTTGACAACCTGCCTGTCAAGATGGCATCATCAGCATCCCTATCTTTTAGGGTGAGGAAATTGTGCTTCATAGTTTAACAGCTTACAACAACTCTTAAAGCCAACCAAAGACAGATCCAGAATTTGAACTCACCCATCTACCTCCAAAGGTATAACTGAGTAGCTTTTGAGCAACACTTTCACCTTAGAATTCAGTGTACAAAAAAAGAAGTGAAAATGAGTTTTCCGATCATCACCTGAAATCATCAAGAAAGTTGCACCTGTGGCTTCCCTTGTGTACTGTGACCACAACCAAGGCTCTGTCCATTGTACTGCACAGCCCCTAGCACACCTCGTCTTTTGCTATTGATGGCTGGACAGGTGTGCAGTACAATAGCCCATTTGTCCCCATCTGCTTCCCCTTGTGTGGTGGGGCCCCAGCCCGTCACGGGCGGCTGCTTCCCATATGTGCTGCAGCCCTATTGATGAGAAATGGCAGAAGCAGGTATTAAAGGTAGAGGTTCTGGCTTATTGCTCTGAATGTATTAAAAACCATTCCCAGATTCCACATGAAGAGTTTTACACACACAGCACATGTGATACAAGGGAGACAGAGAAGCAGACGTGGGGATAACCACACTGAGACGTGTAACCACAACAGAAGTCTGGGGAGACGGGCACAAGGAAAGCTACTTTCACAGACTGGTTGATGGATCGTCTCCTCAGCAGACAGACAGACAGCTAGAGGTACTTATTTTTATAAAAACTTGACAGAAAGAACTCCAGACATCCAGGCCTGTTCTCTTCTAACTCTTATATCCAGAGCTGACTCAGCCCTGTCTGCTTCCCTTTGCAGGAGGGTGAGTTATTCCATGCGCTCTTGCTAATTATCCACAACCCGCTCCTTTCTTTCCTCACAGGTCGTTTAAATGTCTACTTGTCTGGGTTAAGACTTGGGTGGATGTTGAATTCCCTTCTGTATGTAGTCCCAGTGATGGATTTCTCATACCTGGGGTATTGTTTGGGGAAATTCTTTCAATTTAAAGGCCCTTGAGATGGCAGTCCAAAGAATTTGTTTTTACTAGGCCCTTGAAGAAAGTGCTTGCCATTTATCTAGCAAATGCAAAATAATTTCCACAAGCTAGCTCTTTTAACCCTACCCTACAAGTGAGCATATGAGCATCCCCTTGTCCAATGTGGTGCATCCAAAGATGTCCACTGGGTCTCTGAAATTTTGGATAACACAAGACTATATATATATTTTCCCTATACATGCAAAGTTATGATAAATTTTAATTTACAAGTTAGGCACAGTAAGAGGGTAAAAATAACTAATATAAAATATAACAGTTGTAGCAGTGTGTTCTAATAAAAGTAATTGAAAACTTATGAGTTGTGTATTTCTGGAATTTTCCATTTAATACTTTTTGACCACAGCTGATCACAGATAACTAAAACTGAAAGCAAAACCTGGAATAAAGGGTGGGGGACAAAGTTTACTCCACTGCACGGATCACTAGCACATAGAAAATATACAATAAATGAAAGGGAAGTAAAGCCAGACGGCAGACTGGTTTCCTCAGCTTCCCCAAGCCACAGTGGTATGGTACAAGAAGCTGTTCCAGGCCAGGAGATGTACATTCTTGTGCTGGCTATGCTACCAAGACACTCTGTGATCTGAGTAAGACCATTTACCTCTGTGTACTTCTACGAAATAGACAGAAGATAGATAGGTAAAGGTAGATGACAGACAGATAGATAGATGATAAATAGATAGATAGACACACATGGGTAGAGAGGAAAGGAAAGAGAAGAGAGACAGAAAGCATAAAGTTATTTTGGGATTCCTCATGACATGGTAGTCTCAAGATAATCTGATTTTTATATAAAGCATTTTCTTCCTATAAGTTTCTACTTATTCTTGCCTATTTTCTACTTAGTTACTATTAATAATATATTGGACTTCCCAGCTAGCACACAGCTAGCATGTCAGTACTGAATGTATGTCCATTACCACCCAACTCTGGAGAATAGCACATTCAAGCCACTTTGAGGAATCAGATTAAAGTGGCCATTTCACCCTTTACAGTCCAGCATGCGGTGTCATTTAAAGATGGGTCAAAACCAGAAGCTCAAACCCTGTTGCACAATTGCAAATGCAGGTATTTTACTACTTTGGATCTCAGAGTCTTCCTTGCAAAAATGAGATATTTGATGTTTCAGTCATCTATTGCTATATAACATCACATCTAAAATATGGTGATTTATAAGTTAATACTGACTTTCATGGTTCAGGGAGCTTAAGAGTTCAGCTGGGTGGTCTCTTTTGAGGAACTACGTGTAATTTCAATTCAGTGGAGAGAGAGACTGAAGTGTTTCTGTTTTTCGGTGTCGGAGATCAAACCGAGGTCTCACACATGCACGTTATCCTTCTACCACTGGGCTATATCCTCTACCCTGGGAGCCTCAAAAGAGTCCTTTATTCGTGTGGCTGGGATAACTTATTGGTCATACTTTGGTCAGTGTGGCTTCCTCATTGGGCTTCCTCAGGGCATGGTAGTCTCAGAACAGTCTGAATTTTCTTTTTACATAATGGCTGGATTTCTTCTAAGAGAGCCATGAAGAAGTAAGCTTTCTCATTGCCTAGATTCATTTCTGCTATACACTATTAGTCAAGGCATCCACAAACCAGCCCAGATGCAGAAAAGTGTAGGCATATGTTTTACTTTTCAGTGAGAGAATGATGAGTATGCAAGAAGGGAAGGAAATGATGGTAGCCATATCTGAGGCAAGTTACTCTATTTGGCCCATCTCAGAGCAAAATGAAGCAAAGGATAGCTAGTTAATCTCTCTCTCTCTCTCTCTCTCTCTGTCTCTGTCTCTGTCTCTTTGTCTCTCTCTCTCACACACACTCACACACAAACAGGTCCTAACTGTGTTTAGTACAGGCCCAAATGCTGAGTACCTAAACAAAAAGCGAGAGTTACGGGTCGAGTCTCATAAGCAATAGTAGATAACAGAAAAGACTTATTCATTTCTCTGTGAGATTAAACCTTGTCATTGATGGGCAAAAGACAGCAAATTAACTGGAGGAAAACTTCCAGAAGAATCTGTAAAGATTTGTTTAAAGACCTAATCAAGTCTATCAGGAGAAAAATTGATATTCCAGTAATCTTAAAACAGATCAAGATGTCTATTTGTGATCATCTGGAATGAAGGCAAAACCAACAGGAAGCAGTTGCCAGACTCCACTCCAGACAGACACACAGATAAGCAAGCCTGATGTGTGGCAGTTTTGATGGGCAGGCTTAAGAATGCTGAGAAACAAACTGAGGATCTGTACAGTATCACTATCAAGAAAGCATATCATAACCTGAGAATGTGACATAGTCCCAAGAAAAACATCAACTGAGAGACCAGCTAAAAACTGGAGATGCTGGAGGAGAAAAGCAAAGTCTGGATAACATGTTGGATCCCCATGAAGATGGCACAAGCACAGTAATTACAGATCCCTAAAGGCATAAGATTATGTAAAAGAAAAGAGCTGCAGCTCTTGTGGAGGGAAAGTGACTTAGGGAACCATCAAAGAAGCAGTGCAGTGACCTTCTGGGCTGTGGATGCCAGTGCAAAGCTAGAATTACTGTGGCTTGGAAGGTGAATCTAAGGCCCCTGAAAGAAGCATTTCTTTCTCTTCATGACTCAGAGAAAGTCAGGAATGAATTCCTAAGACGTGAAATTTAAGGAGGCTTCTGGCCTGTATCTGGAATATTTAGGAGTTGTCAACCTTGCAATCTGATGGGCACTGCAAGAAGCTCTGCAAGTCCATGGGGCAGGGAGATGGAACAGAAAGTTATTTCCCCCTCCGGCTTTGCCTCCAGATGGGAACCCATGGTTTGTTCTTTGTGTTATGGAACTATTAAAGGTAAAAGACCCCAATGGATGGATCATAATCCAGTAGCCAACAGAAGGTACTAAGTGGACTCATTGTTGGGTTACAGCATTTGGCCAAGTCCTCCCCTCTGGCTCTTATACTATCCTCCTGAAATTATAGGAAGCATAAAAAGCTGCAAGTCCTTTGAATTTATAAATCCATTTCTGGATATTGAATATAACTAAATCATTCACAAGTAGGGCAAATGTATGCACATGAAGATATTCACAGCAGCATTATTTATAATTGGATTAATTCAGTGCTTCTCAAACCTTGGCATCCATTCTCTAGAGAGTTTATTCAAAGGTGGATTCAGTCAGTCTGGTGTAGGGCTTGTGATTGAGTTTTTGACAAAGTCCCAGACAATAGTCATGCTGTTAATCTAAAGATCTCACTCTCAGTAGCAGGAGTTTACTTTATGTGTAGTTTAAAAATAAAACAAAACAAACACTAGTAATGCATGGTCAAGTAAATGATAGGAATATCATCTCCTTGGAACACTTGCGATGTTAAAACAATTCTGAAGTTCTGCAACATGAAAAAAAAAAATAGTGTATCCGACAAGCCCTTTGTGACCAAAAGTATTTCAATGCTTTGCTAGATCCTGAAGTCATGTTAGATATAGGCCGTATCATGAGGCTGTTTAGAACTTCTTGTTACTCCAGAACACTTGCAAGTCTGAGCTGAAATGCCTAGAGGGCCATGCACGGGCGTGGAGAGTGGCCCTGGTAAACACATTCTTTTCTAAAGGTCATGTAGATTATGACAGAAGGCCTCAACTGCGTATGCACAGAAAACACCTGACAAAATCATGAGGTTAGAAATTCCAAAATAAAAGGAAATCTTTGCTGTACTTTTAAAAATTCACTCTCATTAGGTAACTCTTTTTGACTATTCCTCCTTAGTATATATTCTATTAGTTTTTTGTTGATGAGACAAAACGCCTGACATACACAGCCTAAAGGAGAAAAGGTTTATTTGGCTCGTCATTTCGGAATTTCTGGCCACGATCAGCTGACTCCAAGGCAGAAATACCACAGCAAAGGCATATGGTGGGGGAAAACCATTCATCCCATTGCAGAGTGGAAGGAGCTAGAAAGGAAGGACCTAGTGAGCAGTTAGTACCCAAGGTTATAACTCCATGACCCACCCAGCCACACCAAGAAGTGTTCTTCACTAATCTACCATCTCTCAAATCAATCAAATTCACAGTCAAGACTGTCACACATGACTACTATGAATCATTCATGAGACAATAGCTCATCTTTTGGGTAATGATTTTTCTCCTGCTGCTGCCAATTAGTGTCTAAATCAGTTGTATGTATGTATGTATGTGTGCATGTATGTATTTTTATAGTGCTGGCTACCAAATTCAAGACCTCGCACATGCTAGGCAAACTGTCTATGACTAAGCCACAACTTCACCCCTGAGCATTGAGTTTTCAGAAAAAGAAAGTATTATTTAAGAGAAAAACTTTAAAATAACAGTAACCAAGTACAAGAATTCCCACTATTTTAATCCCTTTATTAATTAGAATTTTATTATTTTAAAAATTGTTTTGTGAACCATCAACAGCAACTTGGAACATAGCTTGCAAATATAGTTCCTGTTTTATTTTATTAAAACTCATTTGAACTTGAAATGCTTTGCATATTTGTTGTTGTTCTATGACACAAATGATGTATCTATATAGATGATAGAGGATAGAGAGATAATAGATGTTGACCAACACATCATGGTATGAAACACCTAAGTCTTAGTTCTGGCATGTCTATCATACTGAGTCCTTGTCTGCTGCTGATTTGGTAAGTGGGAACCCAGAGAATGAGGGAGTCTTTGTTTCATTGTTAGCCTGATGTACATTGAGTTTCACCTGAATAGAGCTAAGTTTATACCCCAAAGAACAAATGGTAATAGGTGGAGGATAATAGAAGATTCTAACAAGAGAATAGCAGTTTGTTACAGCTATAAGTCCGGATTGTGCTTTTGGGAACGAAATACAGGCACCCTTGGGATGGATATTGGACTTCATTTTTTAGGTCACTTTAAATGAAAGTTTAAAAAAGACAGGAAATAAAGACAGAAAAGGACAGAAGAAATAGTTTTCCATCCTAAGGGGGAAAAAAAGAAAGAAAAGAAAAAGAAAAAAAGCAGCAGGCAGGGTGTCCATCTAAAGACTACATGAACAACAAAAAAAGAAAGAATAAACAAGTGAAAGGAAGTATGCACAAACCCAAGGAAAAGCTTAGAACGTGCTTACGGACAAAGTGATACTGAAGAAAAGAAATCTTAACTTAGGAGACTTAACTTGAAATTAGAAGATAAAAATCCTTTATACAATCAGCAAACAAAAGCAAGGAAATATTAATTTTCAAATTCTACCTACAGCCTGGAAGGGAAGTCAGTGAGACCATGCTGAGGTGCAGTTGAGAGAATAAACCATTTCCTTACCTCATTCCATAAAAAAAAAGATAAAAGACCAGGAATGAGATGCATTTTCCAACAAAAGGGTAGGGGATTGCTGAAATGCTTTTCCCTTGCCACACAAAGCAATCAGAATACAGAATTCAAAAGGACAAGATTCTCACAGAGAGGGAGGCAGACTTCCAAGAAAGAAACGCAACGCGGTGAGATGGAGGATAAAGAGCAGGTTCCCCTCTGGCCCTATGCAGAATGTGGAGTCACTGATGAAGGAACGAAACTGAGGCATTAGAATTTGCTGGCATAGGGCCAGGGATTTAGCTCAGCAGGTATAAGTGCCTGCTTGGCAAATGTAAAGTCGTGAGTTCAATCCCCGGTACAAAAAAAAAAAAAAAAAAAAAAAAAAAAAAAAAAAAAAAAAAAAAAAAGAATTTGCTAGCATAGCCACTCTTGAGGAAAGATTCTGGAGTTTGCAGGGGATGTAATCCTTAGCAAAATTGGATCACTGGGGCAGAGACCCTGAGATTCTTTCTCTATTGTGAGAACCCACAGTTGT
>PVJX010000561.1:188429-208429 GCA_004027295.1 Dolichotis patagonum | reverse complement strand
TGTCACTTGCTTTGTACCTCCCACTTCTAATTCTATATAGACTAAACTCCTTCCTGATTCAGGATGGTTGCTTTGAAGGAATTATCCCTGCAACTGTCCACTGGTGTAAAGATAAAATGCTGCCTTCTTATCTTCTCAGACAGAGTCTTCCTTTTGGTTTGGTTTAGTTTGGCTTGGCTTGGGAAATTTCCCATAACAACACAAGTTTGATCAAGTTTTACCGACTTAAAAAAGCATTGAATCTCATTCACTAACTCACAAGTAAATTTCTTATGTGGTCTTCTCACACATAGTCTGCTCTTTTTAATTTTCACTATATTTCTAACAAACTTGCATATGTTTTTCTCCCCCTTCAGTACTGAATTAAAGAAAAGGCAATGTTAAGAGCAGATTCATTGACAACTGCCAAAAAGAACAAAAAAACCTAACCCAAACAAAACAAAACAAAAAACATTTTTTAGATTAAAGGAGGCATAAAAAAGAAACTGTAAATGCTGAATATCCCAAAACTCTAAGTTTGAGATCGTTTCACATAGAGCCACACATTTCAACATATTTCAGTGATACCCGACAATATGAAAACATTTCAGCATGATTCTGGGACTGACAATTCTTAACATCAACCCTTGAATCATCAAGAAAAAGCATAACCAATTAAGACAAAGATGTGTTATACTGCGATTATTCTATCCAATGTTATTAACCTAATTTTTAAAACTGAAAAGCAAGAGTCATAGCATCTGGAAAATGCAGTTATATTAAATATTGTGTTCCTACAAGAGGCCGGAAAAAGTGAGGCCAGTCTGTGACTATCAGAATCAGAGTAATTTAGAGTGCAGCCAAGTAATAACCTCTGACAACACCTCTGCTTCCAGTTCTCTGTTGGGAAGAGAGGAGGAAGCAGCAAGGATACCCAAGTGGAGCCAATTAGACCATCAGCTACCTCACAGCCTTCCCTGCCGAGTGCTGGAAATGGCCCAGGCTTCGGAATTAAACCTATTTGACCCCTGGTTCAGCCCACAAGTCTGATAATGTTGAACCAACTACTCCAAGTGTCAGTTGTCTATTGGTAAATAGGGATCATGCTACTCAGCCCTGGCGAGCTGCTCAAGCACACAGGGCAGATCCCTGCATGAGCTCAATCCCACACAGTCCGTCTGTCCTCTTGCTCTTGATGAGCACCTCCTGAACAATACATACACTGCAGGAGGGACAAATGGCTTTTGCCAGCTGGTGTAAAGGAGTAGATTCAAATATAATTGAAAGACGAGCCCCTTTGCCTCCCCACCACAGCTATAGCATTGCAGAATATATTTCTTTGCATGAATAAGGTGGGCCTCCCTTTCCTTTCCAAAAAAAATTTCAAATGAAAACAATATAATGGATAAAAAAACTAGGAGTTCTTTAACAGTGCAATTACCATATGCCCACCTTGTTTTGGGAATGATCATGAGCCTTACAATCTCAAATATACTCCCCTAATAACATACATCAACTCTGTTGTTTCTTGTATTCATCTATCAGCTACACAACCAACATTTGCTATGTGCCACTCATGCTCTCAGCACTGGACCAAACACTGGGTATTCAAAGGTAGACTCAGGCCTGCTACAGCCTTGTAGACAGACAAGTACCCACAGCCTTGCTGTGCAGATTGTAGCCTGCAGATCAGCAGTATTAGCATCACTTGGGCACTTGTTAGAAATTTAGGCTCTCAGGCCTCACTCAGGTCTAACAAATCAGAATCTGTATCAGATCTAGGAGCACTGGATCATTGGTGTGTATGTTATGGTCCAAGTAGCACTGCTTTGTCCTGTTGCAGCTGGTGGGCTGTGAAGTATACTTGGGACAAGTTGAGGCGCAATGAGAATCCTTGGCTTACTTGGTTTGACTTCATGTGAATCAAAAAAGACTGTTCAGTCAGAGTGACGTGTGTTTGTTTGCTAGGGCTGCCACAGAAAAGTGCCACAAACTTGGTGACTCAAACAACAGCAATTTATTATCTCACATTCTGGAGGTTAGAAATCCTATATTCACGTGTCAGCAGGGCAGGTTCTCTCTTAGCTTCTGGTCCAACCACTCAGTTATTCCTTGGCTTGTGGATGGCTGTCTTCTCCATACATCTTCACCTTGTCTTCCCTCTATGTATGTTTTTCTTGGTTTAGGTAACTGACTATGGCCCACCCTAGTGATTCTATCCTTAAATTGATCAAAAATGCCTTATTTCCAAATAAAATTACATTCCCAAGTACTTGGAGCTAGGACTTCAATGTCTTTAAGGAGATGGAATTCAACCCTTAACCCTCCGCCTCACATTGGAAGACGACTAAGTGTTAGTGAAGCAGACTGAGGAAGGAGCAGATGAAGGTACTCTGAGTAATGGGACTGGCACCAGTGAGCACCTGGGTGAGGCAATCTGCATAAGGAACCTCACACCTCTCAGTAATCATGGCTGAAGAGTGGGCATAAATCAGAAGTCAGTGAGGAAGCATGCAGATCTACTAGAGAAGTAGACAGATCTCAAATGATGTGACGGTATTGAGCTTTTATTCTGTAAGGCATGGGTAGTCAAAAAGCAAGTCCCATCCTTTGGAGACATGGCCAGCTCCTAGAAGTAGAGCATATGATAGACCACATTTGCTTCTGGGAGTGGAAGCATCACCACAAGCCCATTGCTCTGGATCCACTAGGACATAGTGAAGGCCTGAGCTGGGACACCATCAAAGAGGATGAAGAAGTGCTGGGGGGTGAGGGGTGGCAGTCAGAGGGCGATGGAGACACAGGCCAATGCCATAGCTTGTTAGGATCCTAGTTATCTACTTAGTCTGTGGATATGGCAGATGCCCAGCCTTAGGGCTCAATGATTGCACTGCCCTTGAAATTTGTGTTCCTTCAAAAATAAAATGTTTCACTAGGTTTGGTGGGACACACCAGTAATCCCACCTTCATGGGAGGCTGAGGCAGGGAGATTATAAATTCCAGGACAGCCTGGGCAAGACTATCTCAAAATAAAATTTCAAAAGGAGAAAGAAGAAGAAGGGTGCAGGAATATAGCTTAGTGGTTGAGTACTCCTCACTTTAATTCAGAGCAAGAGAGAGAGAGAGAGAGAGACACAGAGAGAGAGAAACGCATCCCAAAGGGAAAGCAAAGGATGCTTTTCCTTTTCATCATCCTCCCCCAACATCCCCATAAAATCAGCCCATGAACACAGCAGACCAAAGATACTCATTCAGCAATGCAGAGACAAAGCTGTAGCCAGAGAAACATTCATGACTCTCCTGGGATTCAGATCAAAGAACAAAGAGGAAGAACCTGGATTGAAAGGCAGTCTCTATCTAACTAGAAACTTTAGGAATTAATTTAGAATCTTATCTTCCCCAAACCTTGGAGGTGGGCCAGTCCTTACAGAAGGGTATTGGAAGAAAAACACTGACGTATCAAATGGCTCAAAAGATCTGATAAAATGTGTGCTTGCTGAAAGGCAGGCTGTGTTTAAAGCCCTGTGATGGACCAGGAAGTTAAAGGGGATCCTTCTAATCCATGTTCAATCTAAATTTTTGTAAGCCCTGCTTCTCCACCCCATTACCTAGTGAACACCCTGGAGAACATCCTCAGATGTAAAAGGACCTACCTGAAAGTGGTGCAGGAAACCCTAAAATTGTATACAATTTTCATAAAAGTTCTTTAAGTCAAAGTCAAAGTCAAAGTCATCCCCAGGGTCCCCACTGATATTAGAGATGGGCTTTGAGTTGGGGAAAGTGGCAAATGAAACAGAGAAACTCCTCATCACTGCATCTTCAAGGCATAAAACTTTTCTGGAAAAAGTGAGATGGTAGGTTAGTTTTTACGAACCACATATAATTGTCATCCCATATTCTTTGCTTTGATATTTTTTTTTCAGCAACCGTGTAACAACAACCCTTAAAAATTGCTTCTAGTTTGTGAGCCATACAAAAAGAGGTCAAGGGCCCAAGTTAGCAAACTGCTGGAGTGAAGCAGGCCAGGATGTCATGGATAACAACAGAGAAGGAATCTGTTTTGCTTAATCATTTGAAGACTGAGCTTTTCTTCACGCGTACTCCCACTACAAAGCCTGATTAATTGATTGGACATTTGCAGTTAGCTGACTTGTTTGAGAGCTCTCCAAGAAGTCAAGAGAGAGGCCTATATGGCCTCCTCCAATGAACATACCCTGAGGTCTCAGGGCCATAAGTGATTGATGTGCAGGAAGTAAATGGCCTCTTGTCTTCCACTGACTGCAATAAAACTATCAGCACTATTAGGAAATAGGATCCCCACTGAGAAGCAGAAGGATGGGCCTGCCTCTAGGATGGTATGACTTTGCCTTCCCCAAACTGTTGAGGGTTGTACAATTAGCTCTAACCTCACAACATCCTGTAGAGCAACTCTTGGGGGAGCTGTCTGGCCAGTTCACACATGTCAGATGTTATATTAGAAACACACATCAGAATATCAATACAACAGGCCTGGTGTTTGGCTTCTGACTCCTACACACAGTTTCCGTGGAATTGCAGCATGCACCACCAACAATGCCCAGTCTGTTCAAGGTACAGACTCTTTCTTTAGAGTGTCTGCTCTAAAGCAGAGTGGAAAAAAGGAACTAGTCTGAGAATGTAGAATTTTTTAAAACAAAGAACAACAGCAACAACAACAACAACAACAAAAAAAACAATATAGGTAGATCTCAATTCCAAACCAAACTCTTTATTTCAATACCATAAAATGCAGATACAACTGTATACTTACCATGATACAACAGATTATACTCTAGCACATATGCAAAGACATGCATCTATGCAAAGATGTTTATGCATGACCCCAGATGGTAGCAATATTTTATTCCAGAAGCATTGCCAAAGCAGTTTATTGGCGTGTGCATAAAGATAGCTGGGTATTTGCCTAGTAACTTATAAAAGGAATAAACTCCTAGTGTGCACTGTTGGTGCTGAGGGAAAGGAGCAAAAAATGCTTGGGCCATTCTGTCACAGTTTTCTCTTTTCCTTCTCCACTTCCAATTCTACTTAACATGCAGGCTATTGTCAGTTTATTGTGGGCATCCTGCCAAAAATCCAGAAAGAAAAGGATGTATTTATTATTTAAATATGAGTTCTTTTGTTATGTGAGATCAGAAGAACACATTCTCTTCACAGCAGACAAGGTTGTCCCTGGCTATGTACATGGGTATTTCCCTGTACACCTTGAAATCTCTACAAAGGCAGCTCACATTGTGTTATCCTGAAGGGCATCAGGTGAAATATGAAAGCTCTCTTTTCAGTTTTTTGTAGTTCTGGCTTGCTTTATGTCCAGAATATTCTATTCAAAAAGGGCGTTAGTAGAATTTAATATAAGCTGAATATTCCTCTCTAGAATTTCTATATTATCAATGTAAACTTGCAGCTTGAGACTTAGCATATCCATGTGCTAATATTGAACTGTCCAATGTGGATGTGAAAACTGCCTACAAATAAATGAAACTGACTAACGTGGTAGGCATATAGACAAATACAAATAAGTAAAAGTGAATTTCCCTTCAAATTACATACACTTTAATAATTGAAAACATATTGCATATACAGGATTTTACAAGTCATAACATTTTAACTGATGTTTCTTGGTGAATCCTTCTAGCTGTAACATCTCCATCGAAAATGCCACAATCTAATGTTCCACAATGCTAAGACAAAATAGATTTTAAGTTATAATGCTGGACTCCACCATTCACAGCTGCCTTCTTAGAATAGTACAACCCACTGTCAAAATAAATGAGCAGCATCTTTTTGTGGGACTTTCTGTCAGAAATGATCTTGTCTCATGTCTGCAATTTGATTGGTAACAGAAGCAATCCAAGGAAAAATACATGTTGCTCGCATCCTGCTTAATGGTACTGTCTGCACATTTGTTATTTCAGACCAGCTTTTCATAGCAACTGTTGAATATGTAAAACTAATTTAAGGATGTCAGAGTTAACTGACTCCAGCTCCAACTGATAGACAATCTTGGTAAATAATCAGGATTTTAAATACTCTGGACTTGAATTTGAGAGGCTGACAATTCGTATCCCATGGAGGCATTTTGAATGAAATATAAATAGATGAGTTCAGGTCACATTACCTGCCAGAAGATAGACCACAGATTGACAAAGAAGTATGTACACCTGTAGGCTTGGAAATATAGAAGAATTTTCATTTTTTAATGACTAGGTGTAATTCTTCATTTAAATTCAGAGATACAAGGCTTTCTCTCCATGGAGAGGCAATAATAAAGCTTAGATCTTGAGCAGGCTCTTCAGACCTCCTAGCTTATTCCTTACTTTTGCTAAATTTTCTTTATATGTTTTTAAGAAAAACTACCACTTTACTGTTCTCACAGTGACTATGAAGTTCGGTGGATATTTTAACTTTTTCCATTTTATACACAGTGCCTTGAAGGTATTTCTGGGCTATATTAGTCATTTGTTAGGACAAAATACCTGATACCCACAATTAAAAGGAAGAGTTCTTTATTTTGGTTCACAGTTTCAGTCGGTTTAGTCCATGGTTATCAGGCTTCAAGGACAGAAGGGTGTGGAGGAAATGCAAGATGGAAAGGCCAGAGCAGAGAAAAGCTACTCAGATCGTGTTAGCTGGGAAGAAGAAAGCAAAGGATGAGCCAGGGACAAAAATAACCATTCCAGGTCTTGACCCCAGTGATTTGCCTCTTATAATAAGGCTCTTCCTTCAAATACATAAGACTTTTGGGGGAACATACTATAACTAAACTGTAACATCCCACCCTGGTTCCTGAAAAGCTCATGTTCTCAATATGCAAAATACATGTACTCCATCTCTAAGAGTCATTAAAATCTGAACAGTTCCAGCATTGTTGAAGTCCAAACAAAGTCTCCTCTGAGACTCAAAGCCAACTCTTAGCTGTGAGCTCCTGTGAAAATCCAAAAGAAAGTTAAATATTTCCAACATACAATGACATGGAGCAAATATTCTCATTCCAAAACTGAGAAATAGGGCAAGACATAAAAATTGGATCAAAGACCAAAACTTAGCAGGACAAACATTAACTCCTATAGTTCCATGTCCAGCATGTAGCATGGGTTTTGGTGAAATGTGATCTCCAAAGGGAGCTCCAGTCAGTATTACCCCTATAGACTTGCTGGTTGTGGCTCATATGACATCTCTTTTGGGCTGACTCTGCTTACTGACTACAGCTTTCTTCAGAAGACTCTCCACTTTTCCTGACATCTTGAACATCCTGGGTCTCCACTGAACTTTTAGTTTAACTCTTTTACCTTTACACACTGTCCTTCTATTGGGGAACTGCGTGGTCTTCCAGGCCTTTTTCTGAATCTGGATGGAAGCTACCATGACCCTATAACTCTTGCATCCTGCATGCCTGAAAAATCAGCACCACATAGAGGATGCTAAAGTCTGCTGCCAAATTGAGCAGTAGCTGGGTCCCCTCAGACTGTGCTTGCAGTGAACTTTGAGTGCCTGGATGGATGCATGCTGAA
Source organism: Dolichotis patagonum (assembly GCA_004027295.1). Taxonomy (NCBI): domain Eukaryota; kingdom Metazoa; phylum Chordata; class Mammalia; order Rodentia; family Caviidae; genus Dolichotis; species Dolichotis patagonum. The sequence continues at coordinate 200,903 of PVJX010000561.1, read as the reverse complement.
ATGAATCCCTGGGAGTCAGTTCTCTATGTGGCACTTCTCTGTCTGGGTGCCCTAAAATCCTTTCTTGAAGCAAAATTTTTCAAAGAAATTTACCTTTAAACTTTTGCACCTTTGAGCCTTTGAAAAATAGGGTCTGACCAATTCCTGAGATGCCTTCATGTTTTTTTCCTATTATCCTGATGCAAAGTACTTGGCTTCTTTTTAATACTAATCTTTCCAGCAGCCACCCACTCCATGGCCCTGACTTTGCAAAGACTTCCATTCTGATGAAACTGTAAACTCTACACATCTGCTTTCTGCTCCTAATTATCACTTTACATCTGGCTGAAAGCAAACAGCATTACTCACTCCCCAGCCTGAATATTGGGCTGCCTTGAAATTTTCTTCACCAAATTAATCCACCATCTTTAAATTCAACCTCCCACAAAATCCTAAGACATGGGTAAAATGTAGACACATTCACTACCAGAATATGTAAATCTAATCCAGATTCCAATAGAGTCCACATTGCCATTTGAAACATCCTGAACCTTTATTTTGGTACCAAGAATTGAACTCAGGGCCTCATGCTTGCCAGGCAGGTGCTGTACTGCTGAGCTATATCCCAAGCCTAAGCCTAGGCTTTGTTACTCTTATTCTTTTCAGCATTCTGGATTTCTGAGCTTTGACCAGATTCTCTCATCAATTGTCTTATACCATTCTAAGGTTTCTCTAGCCAATATCTCCAAAATCTTTCCAAATTCCTTCCCAAAACCAGTTTCAAGGGCTTCTAACTCATATGATCAAGTACAGTCAGAGTAACACCACCACTCCTGGTATGGAAATCTGTATCAGTTACTTTTCTATAGCTAGTATAAAATACCAATACCTACAACATAAAGGTTCAGCTTCAGTGAGTTTGTTCCATGGTTGGTTGGCTGTTTCCTAGGCCAGTGTGGTGAAAAGGCCTGGTGGAGAAAGCTGTTATAGTGACCAGAAAAAAGAGTAAAAAGAGAAAAGCCAGCAACCAAACTATACTCTTCTAGGTCATGCTCCAAGTGATCCACCTCTTTCAACCACACTCCCAAACACATGAGACTTTTGGGGGACATCCTACATCTAAATCTTAACAGTGGTAGAGCTTTATGCCAAAGACAAATTTTCTCCATATTTTTCACTAAAGCTACTGATTTCACAACTGCATATGAATCATGCTGTACAATTTATCCATGTTGCCACAAAAGTATCTATCTCATATTTTACACCAGGCATCAGAGGCTCCACATTCAGAAGTTGTAAAAACCAGGCACACAAGTTTTAATCTCTGAGTTAATAGGAGACTCCAGTGGATTTTAGAAAAAGTCTTTTTTTTTTTTTATTTATGTACTGGGATTGAACTCACAACCTTGTACTTGCCAGGCAGACGCTTAGGCCACTGAGCTAAATCCCCAGACCTCCAGTGGATTTTTATTTCTGTTGTTTAAATGTCCAAGTTGTTGTTCCCTTTAGTCACTTGCCTCTTGGCACTTTGCTATCCATTTGCACCTCCACCAAAGCCTGAGCAAGAAAAATAAATGAAGTTAGAATCAGATCTGCGAATGTTGTTTCTTCTTAGATACTGCCTGATGAAGGATTTGGCCATGAAGAATGCCAAACTGTCAAAATCATTCTAAAATATAAATTATCTACAGACTACAGACATTGATGTTGGTAACTAGAAAAAAATTCTTTTATATTTTTTGGAAATAAGCAACTTAGTCTTACATCATAGAAGGAATTTCAAAGAGTCAAAATCCAAAGAAAAGCACTCAAGAACCAGAATATAAAGAAAAATGAGCATTGTGTTACTAAATCTGATAAAGGGAAAATTCAACACTGACTTCTTGAAGAAGTCATATTGGATGACAGCTATCATCCTTTCCACATATAACTTTCTAAAATGTTATAGATAAATGTAAGATCTGAGTATTCTCAATAATAATAATATTATTATTATTTGGCATAGAGTGATATAAGGAAAGACCCTAAACATCGAAGGCAGGACTACTTTGCCTTTCTTCTTCCTCCAGGAAACTGTCCTTTTTTGGGTTGTCAAAATATATTGTCACTGTGAGTCAACCAATCTCTCTCTGATATATTCATATCAACCAACCTCTCTCTCATATATTCATACCAACTATGTGCTAGGCATTGTATTAGGAATCCAGGATACAAAGTTAAGCAGGACCCAGTATCTACTACCTATCAGCCTAGAATATAGTGCGAGTGCTAAATGTCAAAAACATCCCAAGATAGCATCACAGTGCCCTGCTAGAGATGACATATGAAATACTATGAATTGCATAAGACAGCAACTAACTTTAGGCAGAATCTGGAAAAGTTTCTCCTGACATTTTTGGGGAGTGTCCTAGAGAGTAATGTCAGAGTAAAATACCTTGTCTAAAATAGACAAGGAAAATTCCTTGTCTTAAATAGACAAGGAAAAAAAGTAAAGAAATTGCTGGAAAAAGAGGTGAGCAAAGAGAGATGGGAATAAGAGTAATTTGTGGGCTGATGTGAGGTGAAGAGAGGAGGAGCATGAAGTGGCTAGTGATGAAACTGGAATTGCTGATTTCAAGAGTTTAAAGTATCTTAGGTAGCCCACTGATTAATTTAGAGGTCATCTTTAAAGATGTGTGTCTCCTGGCCCTGAAGCAAGGGCAGCAGATTGCTGTAGCTGCTGGTTTCAAACAGGAGCCTAAAGAGAATTCTTTCTGTGGTCTAATGGCCATTTCAGAACTTTGGAAATGTAATGGTGAATTCATCAGAAAGAAATAGCAAGTGAGTATGGCAGACTTTAGGGGGCCTGAAGAGGAGAGACCCTGGCGCCTCAGGACCTGCACCGTGTGGTTGACTTGGGGTGCCGGGAGAACAAGGAGCTCATCCCCTCTCTGGGGGGCAGCTGAGAGTGTGGCAGACTTTTGGCGGCCTGAAGGAGAGAAACCCTGGCACCTCAGGACCTGCACCGTGCAGTTGACTCGGGGTGCTGGGAGAACAAGGAGCTCTACCCCTCTCTGGGGGCAGCTGAGAGTGTGGCAGACTTTAGGCAGTCTGAAGGAGAGAGACCCTGGTGTGTCGGGACCTGCACCATGTGGTTGACTCGGGGTGCCAGGAGAACCAGGAGCTCCACCCCTCTCTGGGGGGTGGCTGTGATCCTGCTGGTAGGCAGGCTGAGAATCAGACATCTCATGTTGTCCTGTCCCATATCCCCCTCCCCTTAGCAAGTGGGAGCCAGTTAACCACACATCTTGTGAAAAAATTGGCTATGGTATTTAGTATGAGCTCTCCAAAAGCAAAGATGTGGACAACCATTTGGAAGAAAACAAGAGACAATATGACAGATAGTGAAGATCCCTGGTTGTATAGCTTTGAAATTTATGCTTTCTCAGGTCCCATTCTGTTCTGGTTTGTTGTGTTTAATTTTACTCCTCCTTAAAATAAAATTTAAAAATATGTATATATATTTAAAAAAAGAGGGGAAAAGAAAGTGCTCTAAAGGACATAACTGCATGTATGTTTAAGTGTGTAAGATAGATGACCACATTACTGTTTTTGTTAGATTGTTGAGCAGAACTGTTAACAGTCTCACTGTTTGAATGTCTACTTTGTGTGCTTTAATTTTGTAACTTGAACAACTATTTCGAATGATGACAGTATGTAACCTATCAAGTGGCAATTTCTTAGTGTTTTTGTTTTTGTTTTGTTGTTGTTCTTGTGGTTCTTTTATTTTTTGCCTTTGGAATTCTGTATTGTTGCTACCCTTTTTCTGTTTTGTTTGGTTGTTTTCTTTTTTGTTTTTTCTCTTTAAATAAAATTTTAAAAAATAAGCTAAGATGTGTATCTCAACTGGCAACTGTCATTGTAAGGTACCCAAGTAACCACCAATTATTGTCTGTGGTTTGAATATTTTTAAGATTTTGAATCACAAACTATTGTTTAAATGAGTGTCAGCAGTATGGGCTATGTTCATTAATCACAAAATAAAAAGTTGTTCCTTAATCAGGAAAAGCTTCACTGATTGAAATTTGCATTATTTCTTAACCAATCTTATGTGTATTCACAATATTTTGGACATGAAAAGGCTGTATGCAAAACGAATTGGGAGTAATTGTTTTAGCAAAACGAATTGGGAGTAATTGTTTTAGGTAATAGCAAATAATTACTTTTCCCCCATTGTGGTACTAGGATCAAGCCCAGAGTTTCAAACATGTTAGGCAAGTACTCTACCACTGAGCTACATCGCTATCTTTAGTTACATATTTTAAAATACAAATGTAAGATGATTACATTGGTATTTAAAAATATTCACTCCGAATAGATGTTGCCAGGCAGATTTAAAGGGCAAAAGGAAAAACAAAAGCATTGGTTAGAAAACTGATCAAGGTGAACACTGCCAGACATTTTATGGTGAAATGGAGAAAGAGAAGAGAATCAACCCAAAAGAAATGTAGAGCATAGGAATAAAAGGAGTTATAGACAGATTTAATGAGGAGGAGAGAGAAGGAGGCAGCAAGGAATCAGCCTTAGGTTTCAAGTTTAGAATTCTGGAAAATTATAATGGAAGTAGGGAATACAGGAAATAGAAATTTAGAAAAGATGATGAACTTGATTTAAGATATGTTCACTTGGGAGTACCTGAGATACAAAGAAGCGGAGTTTTTGGTAGGAAAAAGTAAAAATGACTTGGAATCCCTAGGAAAGAGGCAGAAGCCACAGATGAAAATATGGGAACTACTACAATAATCAGGAGGAATAATTGAAAACTCAAGAGTGAATATCATTACTCAGAGAAAACTGTTGATTGTACAAAAGGAGTTCAGAAACAAATGTCAAAAAATTGAAACATCTGGGGCTGGGGATTTAGCTCAGTGGCATAAGCGCCTGCCTTGCAAGTGTGTGGTCCTGAGTTTGGTCCCCGGTACCGATAAAAAAAAAATTTTTGAAACATCAAACTTTAGGAATGGAAGAAGAGAACTGCCAAAATTCGCAGATTTTCAAGAAGATGGCAAACAATAATGTCATAAAAATTTCAGGAAAAAATGGTACAAGGTTAAGAATTGCAGTGACAAAGAGACAGAAAACAGGCCAATGGACTCTGGTCACCAAAAGTAGTTATGTGAGATAAGTAAGTACATTTCAGGAAAATAATGGACAAAGAACCCACTGCACGACAGACGACTAAAGAATGAATTGGGAAGGAAAGAAATGGAGGCTAATGGTGAAGGGAAAGAAAGGACAAAAATAGGATACCACCAGATTGAGGAAAGGGCACATAAGGAGAATCAGCTCAGGACTGGGGAGACTTGAGCTTGTAGGACTGGGCCAAGGAGACATAGTCATGGGAAGAAGTGATTAAGATACTGGAAACAAAGGAGACTGCTGATAAAGCAGCATCTTGGATACAATAGGAGGATCAGATCAGGCAGTTCCTGGTCAGCTTAGCCTTCATCCCTGTGTACCTAGACATGCTGCTGGACCTTCTCCAGGCTGCTCACTCAAGAAAGGTCCGCCATTTCTGTGCCACTGTTCATGTTACTCAATCAGCTAAAAATTATTGTACCTTCTTTCTCGTCTGATGACTTAACATTCACTCTAAATCAAGAGACTCCTTGAATAAAATTTTGGTAAAGAGGCAGCCAAAAGCTTCTAAAAATAAATTATCTTCTTATCAGTTCTTCAGCACACATAATATTGCAAACATTTAGAGTTGAAATGACTGTGTAAGCAATTCATCTTGGAAGGTCTTCAAGAACTGAACACTTAGTTTTCTGAGGTAGCTTCATTCCATTCCTAAAACCATAGCTCCAGCTCTCACCTCAGCCTTGTATTGCTTTTGGAACATGCTCTTGATGGCTGTGTCTTAGGAGGGCAGTCCTGATCATATCTAGGTTGGACTGGAGCCAATTTGGAAAAGCCAACTGATGAGACTACCTCAAACAATGAGATAAGACTGATAGGACGGGCCAGTGATGAGACTGGAGGGGGTCTGATCAATCAATCAATCAATCAATCTCAAAATAAAATAGTATTTACAAGATTGAACAGGGGCCTGTAGGAGAGAACAGTGACATTAACCTTCTATTTTAAAGTGTCCACAGTGCATAATGACTATAACATCTTCCCCCACCCATGTACCCAACTCTTCATTCCTTCATTCAGCAAATGTCTATGGGGATGGGGCTTGAGGAAGCTACTAGAGGCAAGATACAAAATACATAGTAGATGAAGAGTTCAGAAGAGGCAGGGAATGGAATTTGGAGGTTACAGAGAACATAAGCTTCCCAAGAAACCCAGATACCTTGGGAGGAACACTGAGTTTCTTCTTCTACATAAGAAAGAGTGAACTAAACTTTATACATTCTTAAAAGACAGAGCAACCACATCTGACATTTTGGTTACATAAAGTAAGCCAATATCTCAATTGTTCAATAGTCTTTATGATCCAAAACCACCACAATAGGCTCGAACTTCCCATCTTACTTTCACTTGAATGCTCCCAGCCATTTCATTTTAAGCCATCTCATTCTGACCCTGGTCTTCCCTTTACCTCCTCACCATCAATATATCCTCAGAAATATGTAGTCCATTGTGGGCAAATTTCTCTTATCTCAAGCTATTTCTCATGTTACTTCAATATCTTCTCCAAATAAAGATATCAGATCCACTAAAACCCTTGTAGATTTTCACCCACCTGGGTTTCTCTAGTGTGACTGTGTGATGTGTGGGACTCAGATTTCTTCTTACTCACCAAAGCAACTTTCAGGCCTAAGACATCCTCTTTTTAAATCTCTTGATTCAATGTCACTCAGTGATACTGTTGATTTATTGCTGTGATTGAAAGCCATCTCTTACCACTCCATTACTCTCAGCACATAATTACTGAGCCTACCTCAAATGCTTTTTTCCCCATGCCATTTACCTAATTTTGCAATTGAATTTCAGATGGTACAACTAATGGCAGGATACAGGTCTTCTGCATATAGCCTACCTGCTGAAGAAATTGAGCGAAACAGGTTATTTGAGTTAGCTTTCTGGTACTTACATTACAAGAAACAAGCTGGAGGTGAGATTGAATGGGTGTTGAATACAGTAATCTTCAGTTTCTTCCATAAATGGATTGATTTTTCTCTCCAATTCATCCAATCCTAAATTAAAATGTTTTCCTATAAAGCAGATTTCTTACCATCCCAGTTTTTGCAAAGGCAATGCCATTCTTTCAGTCTACTAGAACAAAAGATTTAAAGTCAACTCTTTTTTCTCTTTCATCTGCCATGCCCAGTGTTTTGCAAACACTCAGTGCTTCCCTTGAGAGGAAACTGGTCTATGGATGCTCACTGTCCATTCCATCCTTAGTGTCCCGAGACTACCAGGTGTCTCACTGCCTTGTGCTCAGATTGTTGCAATCGCTTCCGGGCTCAAGTGTCTCCAAACATGTTCTATAGTCAAACATCCCTCTAAAGTATTACTCTCATGGCCTTAACCCCTGGTCAAAAATTAATTATTAACATGGAGATTTGACTAGCGATGCCTAACCTAACTACTTCTGCAAGCTAAAATACCCAAGAGCAGAAAGAAACTGAAAAACAAGTTTGCCAGTCACCTTACCTCTAAAATCTAGAAGGAAATTCTACTGAAGACAAAATACATGGAATTGCACTAAGAAATACTGTACTACGAGCAATTGACATATGTTGTGTCACTAAAAGTGAACAAACCGAAGAGATTGCTATTTTGTCCCCACTTTCTGCTCCTTTTCAGATAGCTGGACATGTAGCTGTGATCTCTGTGTGGGCACTGCTATGTATTAAAATCTTTCCCTTCTGCATCTTTATAGTACTATGAGTCCCAGAACAAGGTAGGGAGTTGAAGAAATGATTTTTACCTGGCATAGTGGTACATGTCTATAATCTCAACTACCCAGGAGGTGGAAGCAGGATGTTTGCAAATTCAAGGTCAGCCTGGGTAATTTTTGAAGACTCAGCTTCAGAATAAAGTGTAACAAAGGAGACAGAGGGTATAATTCAGACTCAATTTTCAGTACAAAGAAAGGCTTTTAAGACTGCTTGGTCATAATGCAATACACAGTGCATCTGATGGAGACAGAACTCTGCCATACGTGTGGCACAAGATGCTGGTTGTCCTCCCATATCTAATTTGACTTTCTAGAGTAAGGGTTTGGCTAGATAACAGTTTCTTAAAATGAAAAATATACATTTTCCAGCTTACTCTTCACCTAGGTATCCTCATTACCTAATTCTGACCAGTGAGCTAGAAGTGAGATACAAATCTCTTTACAGAACAGCTGGTGCATTCCCTTTGCCCAATTTTCTTTATCCTCTTTCCCATTCTCCTCCCAAGCACTGCATTCTAATGGTTGCTTTGGATGCTGAGAACACATAGTGCACCCTAAGGCTGCAAAGCAGAAAGCCTAGGAGAGCTGAGTTCCGAGGACTTTGTGCAGCAGAATTTTTGCACCATGTCTTTTGACTCTTATGTGAGAGAGAAATAAATGGCTCATTTATAAGTTGTAGTTTTTTCTCAACTTCATATATTAAATAAAATCCTAATTAATTCATTACATATCCTGGGAATTATTTTTCATGCATCATATGGTTCAAGTGTCAGTGAATTAGAGTTGGGAAAGAAGTGTGTAACAGTTCAGACATCTAGGAACTGAACTAGACAGTACTTTAGTCATCTTTACTCCTGCTATGGGTCTGAGAAAGACACTGCACTAAAGATAGTGTAAGGGGCAGACCAGTCTGTCAGCCCATACCAGATTCGGATCTATGTCTTTATGGTTTAGGATAATTAATGAAATAAAATAAAATAAAATAATTTCTGTGACCCATATGTATAATGTTTTAAACCAGAAAAAATGAATAGATGGCAACAGCCTTTGGGATCATGGTTACTTAGGAGGTGGTAACTGAGAGAGGGTGTGAGGTGCTTTTGTGGTGCTGGAATTGTTATCTTTCTTGATGTGGTGCTCATTACACTTTGAGAGAACTCGGGGCTATTTATTGGCCTATTTATATTTTGACTTTTACAGTGATAAATATAACAGAAAAAAATACTGAAGAGTGGTAGAGCATCTTGTTGAAACATCCTAAAATTGTCACAATAAACATAAAAATATTCAATAAAACTGACATCATTGGGCTGGGGATTTAGCTCAGCGGCATAAGTGCCTGCCTGGAAAGTACGAGGTCATGAGTTTCATACCAGGTACCAAAACAAACAAACAGAAAACCTGACATCATCAATAAGACAAGGGAACAAGGATACTCTAGCGGGAAGCTATGGGTAGCAGATAGGCTGGGATGGAAAAGAAGCTGTTTGAGATGTTTTAGAAAATGCCAAAAATGTATAGGCAGAAGTAAAATAAGTATTAAAGCTAGAAAAGCACAAAATTAACATTGCTGAAAATAGAATGAGAGACATAGGAAACACACTCATATTTTTTTTTCAGGTTTTAGAAACTGAACTAGCTGGGAAAACAGACCATCTTAATTCTCTGACTTATATGGCACTTGCCAAAATTTCATCTGAATATACATAAAACAGACAGATAAAACTGAATGACTGATGCGAGGGATGCACATGAGCTTGGAATCCAATCTTTAAATTAGTTGTGTTTCTGAAAATAGACCCAAAATAACTGCACAAAACAGGAATATACATATGTATTTTTAAAACTTTCCTAAGACTTACATTTAGAGATTTATAAAAGAATCTAATTTTTTCCAGGTAAAAACAAAGAAATGAAATCAAAATATAGGCATATCTTGTCTACTCCCTCCAAAAATTTTAAATGTTCAAAAAAGACAGTTAAAATTTCGTTGAGGGGTTCTGTAATCCTGACACTCTGGAAGGCTGAAGCAAGAAGATTGCAAATTTGAGCCCAATTTAATAAGACCTTGTCTTTAAAATAAAATAAAATAAAATAAAATGAAAATAAAAAGGGCTGAAAATATAGCGCAGTGCGAATGCCTGGGTTCAATTCCCAGTACCATAAAAAATAAGAAGGAAATAAGAAAGTGGCTTCAGTTGGTTGCTCCCCTTGCCAAGCGGATTGGTGGAATCTGCTGGGACTGGGCCATGCCCCTGGCTGGGACCCAGTGAGTCACTACAAATTAATTCCCTGAGATTGGCACACACTGACGCAGTGAAGGCCTGCAAAGGTTGACTGGCTCAGAAGGGAGGAGCCAGTGCACACTGCCTGTGCTTCAACTTTAATCTCGATAGCGGACTGCAGAGGGCAAAAGTTCCTAGCCTGCATGCTCTAGAGGAGCCTTAATCAACAAGTAAAGGGGCTGGGAATTACACTGTACACTTGTATGGAAGGAACCAAAAACATGACGAAAGGGAGAAATAAGAAACAACCCCCAGCACCCAACCCTGAGAACACTGATTCAGGAGAGGTAAATACAAAAGAGATTGAGGGCAGCAAACATGCAACATCAAACACAGCATTAGTGTACATAAAGAGATATCTTCAGGCCCTCATAAGTGGGACCAAAACTGAAATATTAATCCAAGTTAAACAAGAGATACGTAGATTAATAAAAGAAAGGCTGGGCACCTCTCAAGAAGACACAGACAGAAGAATGGAGGAACATAAAAGGAGAGAAAAATTTAATGAAGAATTCAGAAAAAAACCTAGATTTCATGAAGCAGATTCAAAGAGATTATCAGGAAACTAAAGACTCCATAGAAAGCTGGCAAAACTGCTTGAAAGAAACCAAAGATAGACTATCAAAAATTGAACACAGGCTTGCAATGTGTGATCATGAAAGGGAAGATCTCTTAAAAATAAAAAGGGAGCAGTCAGTAACAATTGGAAGGCTAGAGGATGACAAGAGGATCTATAACTTAAGAATAAAGCATGTGAATGAAGAAGCAGGAGTCAAAACAGAGGAATTACAAAGGCTATTCACAGAAGTTATTAAGGAAAGTTTCCCAAGCATAGAAAAAGGAAATGATACGCAGGTGTATGAAGCATACAGAACTCCAGCCACCTACAACCCAAACAGAGCTTCACCCAGACACATAATAATCAAGATCCCAGAAATTCATTGTAAGAACAGAATATTAAAAGCCATCAGAGAAAAGAAACAGATCACCTATAAAGGAAAACCCATCAAAATCACGGCAGACTTCTCAACACAGACAATCAGGTCAAGAAGAGCTTGGAGTGAAGTAATTCAAGCCCTAAAGGAGAACAACCTCCAGCCCAGATTGATGTATCCTGCAAAACTCTCTCTAGAAATTAATGGAGAAACAAGATGCTTCCATGACAAAGAGGAACTTGGAGAATTTGTGACCACCAACCCAACCCTACAAAAAATACTGAAGGACATTTTAGAAAAAGAATATGAGCATTTCAGGAACAGTGGCAGAGAGGCTTCAGTGAACGGGGCAGATAGTGGAGTGGAACAGAAAAATAGACAACCAATGGCAGAAAAACAGACTAGCAGAAATAAGGCAGAGAAGATTGGCTGCAATCTCTAGTATAGATGGCCTTGAAATATTAACAGAGAGAAACACAGGCAGAGTAGATCAGGAGATAGGGTCCATTGAGATGCTCTATATAAGGAGGCAATGGGACCCAAAACAAGCAGTGCACCCCATGGGAGTGAAAGGGGAGGAATTGTCTAAAAAAGGGAGGCAGAGGATATTGTTAATTGGGTAATAAGATTTGAAATTTACATTATTCTCACCACTCTGCTTGGATGGATTACATGCTATTCCAGTTTGTCTACTTACACTAGACTTGAGGACATGGTCATCTATCCCAAAAATAAGAGGACATGTTATGGTAATCATCCCTAATTTTCCTATCAACTTAATCTGAAGCCCTTTATAACTTATACCATCTTATTATGACTGATCTTATGTGAATCTGGTTTGTTAGATTGCTACTTTGTATTGAATGATTTTATTTAAATCTGTTATGATTGATACCATCAAGTCTAAGAGTATAGGCAACTACACTGAAGATGACAAGATTCAGTAAGATACGCACTCTGGTTTGATTATTACTTGCTTTTGAAGTCTTATAATGTCTCCAGTGCTTTGTTTTTATTAATGTTGTTATATACTGCTGAGACATCATGGTAACCATTGTAGATCACCTTGTATTGCGGTTTTATGTGACTTTTTTGCTTCATGCTTTTCTAGGAATTGTTTTGTTTTATCTTGCTTTGTTTTGTTTTTCCTTCTAATACAGAAATGATAGATATACATGTAAAGAGTCATGCATGTGTAGAGCTTATAAACAGTTTATGAGAACCAACTATATAACACATGTTGAAATGAACAACTACTTTGAAGAAAAAGAGACACTACAGTACCCAGTGCTGATTCCATAATGTCATGATGTGAAGTCCAGCAAAACTATCACTTTTTGTTCAAAGTGATCTTAGCTTGCTTTGCCTTGTTTAAGTTCAACAC
>PVJX010000561.1:0-188329 GCA_004027295.1 Dolichotis patagonum | reverse complement strand
TAGATCAATTCCATACCATGTTGTTTCATGTGAATTCCCTGTATGTGACAATATGGACAACTATTTGGAAGAAAACAAGCGTCAATACGATAGAGAGTGAATATCTCTGATTGTCTAGTTTTGAAATTTATGTCTCTTACATTGCTTTCTTGTGATCCATTTTGTTGTGTTTAATTTTACCCTTTTGATATAATTGCATGTATATTTGAGTGGGTAAGATGGATGACCATATTGCTGTTTTTGTCAGATCACAGAGCAGAACTGTTAACAGTCTCACTGTTTGAATGTCTACATTACATGTTTTAACTTTGTGATTTGAACAACTATTTCCAAGAAGTCAGTATGTAATTTGTTAAGTAATAATTTCTTAGGTTTTTTTATTGCTGTTCTTTTCCTTTTTTTCTTGGAATGCTGTATTGTTGCTATCCTTTAAAAAAATAAGAAGGAGAAAAAGAAGAAGAGAATGAAGAAAAGGAAGAGATTTATCACAGAATAAAAGCCATGCCCCTCTCTAATTTTCTGCTGTTCTACCAAATGATATTTAAGAAATGTTTGCATGTTTAGAAAAATATAAGGGGAATTTCATTCTCAACTGAATTGTCCTTTATGCATGAATGATAATAACAAAAGGACATTATTCTATTATGTACAGATAGGATTGACACAGTTCACTCATTTATTCTTTATTTAGAAATAACTACAATTATACTTTAAGATAGTTATTTGAAAATAATTACTCAAAAGCACACCAAAAAACCCCACAAAATTGAGAACTTAAAAATGTCACATTAAAGACCAAAATACAGAGCACCAAAAGAACCAAGAACAACAGAATTACGGTTAAATGAGAGTTGGGAAAATATATTTAAAAAATAGTATCTAAGTAAAATTGAGGTTTTGGGTGTGTTCATTCATTTGTTTTGTTTTGTTTGAGACAGAATCTCACTGTGTAGTTCAGGGTCTTAAAGTCATTGTGTAGCCCAGGCTGATCAAGAAATCATGGGGATCCTCCTGCCTTAGTCTTCCAAGTGCTGGGATTATATGTGTGCACTGCCACCTCTAGTTGGGTATTGATTTCTTACACAAATGCAGACACCAAAAGCAATGATGATAATATTAATTTCAAGCAGAGTTAAAATTTTAAAATTACAAATGTCAAGAAGAATCACACTCCTTTACAAGTCTCAACAATCATGAACTCTTGTGCACTAAATTACACACTATCACAATACCTAAGATAGAAACTACTAAAAATTACAAGGAGAAATCAACATACAAACAATAGTAGTGATTTTTTAAAAAATAAATAACTGGGACCTGGGGATGTAGTTCAGTGGTACAGGCCTGTTTAATATGTGTGAGGGCCTGGGTTCAAGCCCCAGCACTAAATATATGGATGGATGGATGGATGGATGGACAGGTAGGTAGGTATAGTAAACATGGAACAAATTATTACAAGATTAAATAGTTATGCTTAAAGTGAAACAATTTTTTAAATATAGAAGAAAACAGAGATAAAAATTTAACTTGTCCAGGGGCAGGTACATCTAAAAATGACAACAACAACAAAACACAAATGGAAAAAATGATAATCCCAGCACTTGGGAGGGTGAGGCAGAAGGACTGCTGAGAGTTTGAGACCAACCTGGGCTACATAGTAGTGAATTCAAAGCCAGGCTGAACTACATAGTGAAACCCCATCTCCAAAACACCAAAAAAAAAGAGAGAGAAAGAGGAAAGAAGAAGAAGAAGAAGAAGAAGAAGAAGAAGAAGAAGAAGAAGAAGAAGAAGAAGAAGAAGAAAAGAAGAAGAAGAAGAAGAGATATGCTTATATTATTTAAAAATATGAAATTGTAAAAAATTAAAAGGCAAACAATGTATTGGAAAAAATTACAACAAATAGAACAAATGACTATATCAATTTCCCTTTGAAGTAGATATCAGATATGATAATATCACATGTTGATGCTGTCCAATTGAGCTTTCTGCTGTGACAGAACATTGTGAATCTGCACTGTTAACATGGTGGCCCCACCCACAAGAGCACTTGGAACATAGCTAGTACCAGGACTGAAGGATATCATCTTAGGTATCCTGGTTAAGTAAATTTTATTATGAAGATTTTTATTACTAATATGAAAATATATTTTATATGTTTCTTTTTAGTTGTTTAATGAGGCCATGAAAAAATTAAAAGTGGCATATGTGATTTGCATTGAACCTCTACTGGACATATCTATTCTAAAAGAATGGTCAAGAAAACGAAGGGGAAATTCACAGGAGAAGAAACACGAATGGTCAAAATAGGCTATGACAAAAAATGTTCTGCTTCACTTATAATCCAAGAAATACAAATTAAAACAAGTTACAATTTTTTTCTATCAAATTGACAAAGTTTTTTTTTTCCTTCATTATTGCCAAGAGTTCTTTAAAATGAGCGCTTGCATACACTGTTGGTGGGAGTATACACTGATTCAACCTTTCTGGAAAGCTGTTTGGCAATATGAATTAAGAGCCTTAAAAATACTTATACTCTTGACTTAGTGTCTCTATTTCCAGGAATTCAGCCTAAACAAATAATTTTTTTAAATGCAGTTAAAGTTTTATGTATAAGGATATTCATCACAGTACTATTTCTAATAGTGAAGGATTGGAAACTATTTCAATAGTCAATAATAGAGAAATTGTTACATATCAGCCTTAAATCTTGTCAAATAATTTATAGTGATGGATTGATGGCTGGGTGTGGTGGTGCATGCCTGTAATCCCAGTGCTCAGAAGGCTGAGGCAGGAGGATGCCTGCCACTATGACTTCCAGGCCAACAAGGGTTACATAGTGAACTCAAGACCAGCCTGAACTACACAGTGACACCCTGTCTCAAAACAAAACAAAACAGTTTCTAGTGTTGAAGAAAATATTCACAATGAGTGAAAAAAGCGAAGTTTATTATACAGGATACTCATGAAGAATAATTATATATATTATGCATAATAAACACTATTTAATACAGTTGGGGCCAAATTTTATATTTTATGACATTTGTCATAGTATCAAAATTACATAATGCAAGAAAGGTTATAAGCAATTGCCTCTGGGTATCAGATTATTTTATTTTTGTCTTTATACTTTCATGGGTTTTTTTTAAATGTTCATGAATAATTTTACCTTTAAAATCAGAAAATGACTTTTTAAAAATTATTTAACACCCCATCAATTCCTACCCTCTCATTTAGGTTTTAAGGTCCTCTATAAGCTAGGTCCCTCCACCTTTCCAAACGTCCTCCTCGTCCTCCTCACCGCAGGCAGGCATGTGTCAGGTCCCAGCTCTGCTGTGGGATGCCTGTTCTCAGCCCCTCCTACCTAACATGGTGTGACTTCCCACTGAGCCCTGGGCAGAGTCCTGGGGACCCTGCACTGCGGCTCACTCCTTTATCCCACCCTGCAGTCTGGAAAGTTGAGTATTGTAACCCAGACTTTAAGGACAGATAAGTGAGGGGAAGCTGTTTTCCCTCTAAATTACAATTTTAACACTGTTCTCCTATACAAATGTTTTTGTCCCAGCTCTGCCACATACTAGCAAGGTGATCTTGGGCAAGTCACTTTATAAAATGTGGGTTTCCTCATGCATGAATTAAAGGAAACAGCAGAACAGTGATCTGGTGAGAGCTGCTGAGATGGTGAACAGAAATGATCTACTCAGTCTGTTTAGCTCAGTCCCTGGCCCACTTCTGATTACTACCATCAGCTAAGAACCCCCGAGCTTTCTGAGCCTCTTCTCCTCCCAGACCCATGACCTTTGTGCATTCTTTGTCTTGTAATGTACTTGATTGTTTTGATGTGTAAGCTTCCAGCCCTCAACTGCACTAGAAGTTCCAGCAGGAAGACACACAGCTTTGTCCTCCCCCATCTGCCACCACATGCAGAGTACCACAGAATGTCTCAGTCTGAACGCAACATATTTTCTGTTCAATAGACAGTAGTATTGTTTCCTATGCCAACTCTTGGGCACAGTTTTCCATAAATTCCCTTGCAGGACAAGTGGTCGACCAGGTGGATTTGATGAGGGTCTCTCATATGTGTCCTTCGCCAGCTAAAGACCGAGAAGTCTATTCACTTTATTCTAGGAAACCTGAATGGCGCGCACATTGCCATGGATAGAGGCCCACGCTGCATTCATTAGCAGGACTCCTGAGAAGTACCAATCTCCTAGCTAAGTGCTCCTCTTGCCTTGTCATCCTGCTCTAAAACACACACACCACACTGAGATGCAGCGTCTCCACAGGAAAATTTAGGAGACGTCTTCAGAAAAAACAAACCACCCCTGGGCCACTACATAGTGACATCTATCTTCCTCAACATGCCACCTGTAGGACTCATTCCCAGGCAGTCACAGTCCAACATCAGAACCGGGAGCCAGTTACACTGTAAGGTTGTTAACCATTCAAGAAAAAAAAAAAATCAGCCTTGCTTGACACCCAGCATTGCTAAAGTTATACTGATAAGTGAAATTTGATGAACTGAAAAGGAATTACCTTAAGGATAATAAAAAATATTAATCACCAAGAGTATTTTATCCTCCAATAGAAACAACAAGTATTTTTTAAGCATCTGCTTTGTGCCACCACAGTTTGAGACACCGGGCTCATGGTGGCTTTACCACTGCTAACTCCCACAACAACATTTCCCTTCCATCACCATCCTGAGCTTCATCTTTCCCCATCAGGTCTCAGAATCCCGTGACAGCTTGGCAAAGAGTGATGTGGACATGGCATGTGATCCACAGGTACTAGCTGAAGGGATGACTTGGAAGGGAATCCAGTATTCTAGTTTCCTCAAAACTTAATTAAGCATATGACACAGAGTGAGAAACAGTCCCTGGCCCTGGGAAGTGGGATTCTCCAAAGCTCCCCACAGCAGCACCAAATCCTCACTAGATGAGCAGACACCAGTATGCGAAAGGGGGTGGAGTAAGCAGCAGGTTTGAGGGGACCCACACCAAGCCTTGCTGCGGGCGCCGTCCTGGAGATCTTGAGACCCTCTAGGAAAGCAACCATTGTCCTCAGCACTTTTGGTTTCCCGTCAGAGTGCTATGGGGAGATGTAAACTGTTTCCTAAGTCTTTTATGAGGGTGGCTGAAGAAACAGTGACCACTGGGAGACAGTGTGACATAATTCCACCATTTGAGAGGCCTTCCACTCAGCCTAAAAGGCCAGCTCCATGAAGCCTACAGTAATCCCGTCAGTGGGAGGGATTTTATGTTCAAGAAGAATGTACAACAGTAATCCCCACACCCACACGATTCCACCAGACTCTTCCTTACTAGGCAGTAGAAATCAGTTAGGCAACATAAGCCCAGCATTATCAAGAAATAATTCAGAAATGCAAACTGAAGGAATTCTACTACAAATGGTCTTTATTACTTCAAAAGAGAATTGTTTTCCCTTTTATGGTATCTGAGATATCCATTTTTTGAAAACATTTCCCCCAGCACATTATGGATTACTTCAGAGCTGGGAAATGCTCCTTGCTAGGAAGAGGCTGGGTGCTCTGAGGTTTGGTCCTGCACCCTCTTCCCTCTTCAACATATTGTTTATTTGGGCAACTACATTCTTCTGTCAGTAAGGCTTGGGGAGTTTACTATTAATCCCAAATGTAAGCCCCACTTAGAGTTGTTGCTTACAAAAGGCGATTACTATTTAACTCTTACATTCGCAAACCATCTTGTAGATTCCTCAGATAAAAGAGACTGCAGATCTTAGTAGTAATGATACCTCACGTTGGAAACTCCTGGCCTCGGTGACCTTTACTTACTTCATCCTTACCCTCTCCACTGACGGAAGCGTCTCAGAAAACCCCTGAGGACTTGACCTGCTGCTGAACACCTTGCCTTTCAGAGGGGACAAAGCGGCAGGCAGGAAATTGTGACTGGTGGTGCTGCCATGAAAGCACTTTCTATTTAAAAGGGTTTCCTGTTTTAAACTTTTGCTGTCTGGACAGGAATTGAAAACCCAGAAATACTGAATCAGTGTTGCCAGATTTAGCAAAACAAACAAGCCAACAAAAGAATACTGTTTGGAGCTGAGTGTGGGGTGCACATCTATAATCCCCTCACCCTGGAAAGCTGAGGCAGGAGGGTCCTGAGCTCCAGCCTGGCTTAGGCAATTTAAATGAAAAAGGACTGGGGTTCAAAGGCCCTGGGTTGGAGTTTTAGTTTAAAAAGACAACAACAACAAGAAAGGAAAACAAAAAAACAAACAAAAACCCCACAACTGTATAGGACATACTGAAAGTCACCCCAAGTGTGGGCGACAGGGGCTCAAGGAAGCCCTAGGTGGGGCTCCTGGACCCAACCGGAGGACACCCTCCGACTGCCCCTGAACCACTCATCCAGCGGCTCACAGAAAGGACTTCGAATAAAAGCTACTTTCCCGCACAACAGTGGCGCAGCCCCCACCCCCACCCCCCACCACCGGTCCGACTGTGGCGTCCTATCCTGTCTGGATTTTTGTTTGTGCCCAGACTTCCCTCTCTGGGCTCTGGGGCGGGCAGTTTCCGCTGCAGACCAGGCTGGCCCTACCTGCCACCCCTCTGACTGCTGCCCCAGCCACCAGGGACGTCCATCTCGGGTTTTATTTCCTCCCCAGACACTGCAGAAGCCTCAGGTGGGTTTCCATGTCAACCTTCAGTGAAATCCAAACATTTGGCTTTCTCAAAGGCAGTTTAACCTCTGCCACCACATCCTGGTGTGGCAGGGATTTTTTTTCTTCAAAGCTTAAAAAAAAAAGAGTGGCGCTTTCAAAAGACCCAAGCTTCTGGGGCTTTCTATTCAGAGGGTGATAACACATCTTGAAAGAGGATATTCATAGATGGTTTGGTTTTGCATCCATCCTCAGGAAACTGAACAGTAATGACTGAGAGCTATGAAGACTCTTAGTAAAGGAGAGGGGCTAGAACAGAGATAAAAAGAATAACTGGAAACAGAAGCAATCTTCCAGTTGCAGCTTCTTTAACACTGTTAAGACCAACTGGCCAGAGAGCTTGGGGCAGGCTGCAGTGTCCTCTGATTCTGGGCACTCGATTGCCTCTTCCCTTCCAAGGCTGACTTCTGCAAACCTAGCCGCGGTTTTCCACAGGTGCTTGGCCTGGTCCTGGGCCACCTTCCCTAGTGAGAGACCTCCTGGGATGGGAGCTTGGCAGAAAACATGCAGTGAGCACAGGTTCCAAGCTTTGGAAGAGGCCACCTGGAACCAGGGAGATAACCTGTTGAGATAAGGGATTTACTGAGGCCTGTGTGCTGGGGGGGGGGGGGCGCAGCGCCACACGTCGGGCGGGGGATGATGAACCGAGGGGTAATAAATGAGTCTTGTGAGACCACACGAGGAATACTATGTTCCTCATCGCCTCCCAAGAAAGATGCACATAATGAGCTGGCTGCCGTTCAGAGAAGAGCAATTAAGATGATTAAGGAGCCAGAGGGAGTGACTTAGGGGGGAAGAGATTAAAAGAATTAAACATGTATACCTTGGCTGAGCTCAAAGCAGAGGGAATGTGGGAACTCTGAGCATCTTCAGAATATAAACATGGGGAGAAGTAGAATTGCTTCACATGGTCCCTGAGGGAGGTAACTGGAAGTAATAGGATGGAAGAAAAGAAAACAACTACCTGCTGGAGAAAGCTTCCGAACAGTACCAGACACCAGGAGTGTTAGAGTCACACCTAATTTTAAAAAAAAGTCAAACAAAGTCAACACAGCACAATAGGAGAGAAATAAGTTTGGGTAACAGACTGGTCTCACAAGGATGCTTCGAAGGAAAAAGTAAGTAACACAACACAGTTTCTTTTGGGGAGCTATAAAACCAGTGAAGGCTCCCTGGTCACTGAAGTTTATTATCAGTCATTGTATTCTGGCATTTAGAGCCTCCTGTCCTGAGTTTACCCTCTGAAGATACTCTCCCAGCAATTCCTAACACAAGCACATCTCCCAAATGTTCCTGGTATATTTCCTCCTTTGCATAGGAATGCCTCCAACTGGTAATTCCTTCCCGATCCCTACTGTCCAATCATCCAAATCTTACCCATTTTTAAAGGATCTTTTTCATCTCACCCAATTTTTAAGGATCCATAGAAATGCAGTTTCCTCTGGCTCCTCTAATCCATAGAGCTCAATCTCTCCTGTTTCCTCCTCCAAGTCATTTCAATAGCTATTTATTATTCATAGTGTTCTCATTGTTAGCTGGTTGTGTTTTGGCCTGTTTCACTAAAATTATGAGTTACTTAGAGACCAGGGGATACATCCTCCATCTTCCCCTTTCCTATTAGCTTTTTGATCTTCCTAAACCAGACCTTCCAACAATTGTGAAGAATTCACATAGCAATAGGCTTCTCTCTTGCTTTCTTCCTCTCTCATGATGGTTCTTAGATTTCTCTTTCCCTTTTGATGTTGATGCTACGCAGAGTTGCACCTCAGCTGCTCTCTTCTTAATCTACTTTCTTCTGAGAAAATCACATCCAGTCCCTGGGCTGCAATGAACTGTCAATGCCAGTGATCCCAGAAGCTCTGCTCAGTTCAGTGATTTCTTCTACGCACCAGGCCCTTGGGGAGCATCTCAAGTTGGACATCCCATGTACTCTTCAATACTCCCCAGGAAGTAAGCCAAACTTACTTCCCTTTCCTATCTACTTCTACTCCTGTGATTCTACTCTACTTCTACTCTACTTCTGTGATGATTCTACTCTACTTCTGTGCTTCCTATCTCAGAGAATAGCCCTAACATCTTCTCATTTGCCCAGCTTAAATATCTAAGAGTTGTTCATGGCTCACTCCTACCCCCTCCACCACAATCAATCACCAATAAAGTTAATTCTACCATCTGAATATCTTCACTACCTTATCATTTGCTGCTGCTGCTCTGGTGATAGACCTGTTCTCTTTGACTACTGACATGAGTACATCCCTTAGACAATCAGAGTGGCCACAGAGTTGAGGTGAGGTGAGTTGTGAGCTTATGATTCAAGCCTGGATACTCACAACTTTTCCCAGGATCCTATAATTCGGAATGTATTCTGAATTTGAGAGAGAAAGTTACCTTATTTAATCAGAAATGGGAAGGCATGATTTTGAACTCACCAACAAGTCACAATACCTTACCAGGCCAGAAAGAGTAAACAGTTTTTAGAGATAAGCAGAGTTGAGTACAAAAATAGACAGGAGGATCTGGCAGCTTTCCATGGGATGACACAGACATGCAGGTCCCGCAGCTCTCTCGCCTCTGTATGACTCCATTACTGACATTAAGAAGTACCTCACTTGTCACTGAGCTTTCTGAGGTGGTTTCTGTTCTCAAAAAGAATTTTGATTAATGTAATACCTCAGATCTGCTCTGTTCTCTGTTGATTCTGTACTTAGCACCGTGAAGGCCTCATTCATGAAGGCCTGCAAATTGATTCTACAAATAGCTGCACCCCCTTCTGTGTTCTCCTCCTGGTGCAGACACCATGATTTTTCCAGAACATAATCTTATCAAGTCATTGTCAACCTACAAGCCCAAATTCCTTCTTAAGGCTGACAAGGCCTTGTACATCTTTGCTCCTGCTTTCTCCTCTCTCTTGCATTCCCAGCTCATATATTCCTAAATACCTTCAGGTGTTCCATGAGCCTTAGTACATAGTGTTCATTCAGCCTGCATTACTCTTCTCTAACTAATTGTATCTCATCCTTAGGGTCAATGTGGAAAGGTCACATTGTCAAGGGTCCTCTGAACCCCAACCTGAGTTAGCTAGTCTGTATTTCCTTGATCCTAATACTACTCATCACACTTCTTGTTATAATTGCTTCTTAAATGACTTACCTTCCCCTACTGGTCTGTAGGCACCTGAGAGCAAGTCCACGTCACAGCAACTCCAGAACTTAGTATAGTGCTGGACATGGTACATTAATACACCAGCTCTCAGCTATTCAAATGGCTCTCAAGTGTGTTATTTATAGAATTTCTCCTTTGAGTTTCAGATTTGTTTTTCTAAATACATTGTGATTTTCTCCTCTTTCTGTGGTCCTTATCTTCTTAATATGACAGGCAGCTGAGTTAGCTAGAGATATTATAGGCAATGAGACAGGGCTAGGTTCTTGAAGGAGCCAGTGCGGAAGCCTAGATGCCTTGCAACTGTGGGGGAGACAGACACCTCCTACTGTGAGCCAGGCCTCAAGACAAAATATCAAACAAATGCACCCATATCCTAAGGACTGATATTCTAAATATTCTCTATCACCCTGAGGAAATCAGGAGTCACCATCTCAATCCCTCTATAGGAAGAGTCACTGCTCTTTAAGAATGCCTGCTTTCTATGTGACTCGCTTCCCCATTTGTCCCCAGTTTAATCAGTTTTCCCTGAACTGCTAATCTTATTGGTTAACCACAGTTCTGTCCCTTCTTATGCCCATCTGCCTTGCAAGTTCCCAGTTTTCCCCCACTTTGAACCCGTCTCACCCATGATTTTGCTCTATAAAAGTCCCTAGAAAAGACAGAGTCTTTGGCAACCCACTCAGGACCCCCCCTGTCTCTCTCTGACAGAAGCTTTCTTTCTCTCAATAAATATGTTCTGCTATTAACCTCCATTGTTCCTCAAATTCATTCTTTGATTTTAGAAAACACAAACTCATACTGGACATATAGTAGTTCGAGAGTTTCATTCCCCTCTGTCACTAGGAAGACAATCTAGCTGATGCCTCTTTCTTTTCCTCCATTATCCAATTAACAAAGCTTGTCAATTGTCACGTCTACCCTCTGTCCCTGCCAACCCTTCCTGGACAGTTGTATCAGACTCCTATCTGGTCACCTTTATTAGCTGCCTCACTCACTTCAAGCCACTCTCCCCACTGAAACCAGAGTTATTTTTACAAAAATGCAAAGCCGATTGTTATTTCTCTTGTTAAAGTTCTTAAATGACATACTTAAGATAGTCTCTCTCTACAGTGATCTATCCCAGCTGACATTTCCCACCTCATCTCCTGGCTCTTCTAGCCATGTGTTACCCTTATTACCTCAGTATTGTGCTCCTGAGACTTGTCATTATCTTTCACATCTCAGTTGCTTTGCATATGGAATTCCCTCTGCCTAGAATGTTCTTTCTCCTTTATCAACCTGGCCATCTTAAGACAACTGAGAGTGGAAAGCTTGCAATAACTTCCTTCAGGAGGCCAATAGTGGC
Source organism: Dolichotis patagonum (assembly GCA_004027295.1). NCBI lineage: Eukaryota > Metazoa > Chordata > Mammalia > Rodentia > Caviidae > Dolichotis > Dolichotis patagonum. The sequence goes on along the minus strand of PVJX010000561.1, from coordinate 177,123 downwards.
CAATTTATATGAATAATGGTGATGATAATGATAATAACATACCACACATGTACTGTGTCCTAGTCCCTCTGCTTCTAGTCATTAGTTTATATGGACTGTTATCTCGACAAAGAAATTAGTAATCCAGGCAAAGGGAGGTTAGGCAATTTGTTCATATCTTCATGGTTAATTCCTTTCTAGTGTCAGGGTTCAAACTCAGGTCTCACCCACTAACACATTATGTTGCCTTTCATGCCTTTGTAAATGCACTTGCACATTTTTAAAATCATAATATACATTATTTGGTTATATCATTACCTGCAAGGGAGTAACTTCAGAGTAGGGGACATGACTTTGCATTTGATTCCCGGTGCCTGCCGAGAGCAGGTAGTCAGAAATACCTGTTGAATAGATTACATCAGTGAATGCAGGATAAGCGGTGAGACTGCTCTGTACCTTTTTCATCTCTGAACATGGGCAACTTTGTGACCTCACCAAGTTTCCCCTTAGCTCCTTCACCTTTATGGAACAAGGTAAAAGAACTGTTCAGACAGCGAAGCACAGCTCACACAGGGTTTTTTCCTAAACCAAAGTATAACATGAAAATCAGGCAATCGGTCAGCCCACCCCTCTCCATTTCCTCAGGAAGATACTGTGCAGGACCATCAGTCATTATGTGAGTAAATTCACCACAACTAGTTTTCCCTCCAAATTTTAAATACATTATCTTTTCTGAGTTGAACCCTGAAAAAAAAATTGACTTGCATTTAAGGGTTATGTTGAGAGAAAAATATCTATATATTCCAGGGTGACATTTGGGGTGACGAGATGCTGAGAAAATGAGACAAATAGAATCACTAATTTACTTTTTCTTATTTATCTTCACTCAGAGACATACTTTTAATGTATTGGAAGGCAGATAAAATTACCCACTATTTAGGTTGAAAGTATACTTATTTGTCTGTCTAGCTGCTGGTCTTAGTTACTTTTCTTTCTCTTTATTGAGTCAGAATACCTGATGCCCCACATAAAGGGAGGGAAGGTTTATTTCTTACAGTTTTTTGGAGATTTTGATCCATACTCAGCTGGTTCCATGGCAGGGTGGCATGTCTGAGGGGCAGCCATTCATGGCAGCTGCAAGCAGCAACTGCAAACAGAGCGGTCTTCTTCCTGCCCTTACACTGCATACTGGCTCTACCGTTGGGTGGGTGTAGCACTCACACCATCAATCCAAGTGCTAGAGAATGAACCAATCGCAAACACTAGATTTGGCCTCATCCATGATTGCATGAGACTGGGGAGGGGGGCACTGACATAAACTATGACACCTCCTGTTGTGTTTTTTTGTTGTTGTTTTATTTTTTTACTACATGATGAATCACCTCTATTAAAAAAAGTAGATCTTTAAATAAAAGTAGATCATTTCAAGGCATTTTGGAAGATACAGTACCCGTACCCATGTAGTGACCCCAATTTGATTTACAACAAAATCTCTTTAACTATACAAAGTCAATTTATTAATCTATAATGACATGCATTGAAGAACTGCCAAATAGCTTTCCACAGCAGCTTAATTTTACATTCCTACCAGCAACATATGAGAATTCAAAGTTTTCCACTTCCTCACCAACACTAAATTTCTATTATTGTTATTAATTATCATCATTGCCATTTTAGAAGGTATAAAGTGATATCTACACTTGATCTTAGCCAAAAGGCCGAGAAGCGATAATGAAGTGGTATCTAATTGTATGTGTGTTTGTGTTTCATTTTCCTAAAGATGTTGAGCATCTTTTCATGTATTTATTGTATGCCTTCCTTGGAGAAATCTATTGAAGTCCTTTGCCAATTTTAGTTTTGTTTTGTTTTGCTTTGTTTTGTGCTGAGCATTGAACTCAGAGCCTCATGCATGCTAAGTGCCAGCTCTGACACTCACACATTCAGCAGGGTCCAAATTTTTTTCCCTCGAGGTAGCAAGGATTGAACCCGGTGCCTTATATAAGCTAGCCAAGCACGCTACTCTTGACTTCTGTCTCCAGCCCTTACTTTCTTTTTTTATTAAATTTATTGATACGCCTTAGGCATACATAATGATTACACTCATCATAGGGAATTCCTTTGATATACAAACTATTTTCCTTTTGATAAAACCTATTTACTAATTTTCCCATTTGTTGCTTATGTGTACCTTGCCGAATTCAAGGTTTTTAAAATTACCCATGTGTTGGGGCCAGGGGTTTAGCTCAGCGACGAAAGTGCCCACTTGGTAAATGTGAGGTTGTGAGTTCAATCCCTGGCACCAAAAAAATAAACAAACAAAAAGATTACCCATGTGTGTATTCTAAACTGGCTGAAGGTATCACTCAGTGCCAAAGCATGCTCTTACTCTACATGAGACTCAGAGTTCAATGCTCTGCACAAAAAAAGAACATAACAAGCTAAAATCACTCTGAAAAAGAATAATAGTATGGCTGGATTTCACATCATGACGCTATGGACTCAGCATTGGGTACCTTAGTGTCTCTTTTTTTTCAAAGTAGTTGTTCATTTCATCATGCGTTATATAATCAGTTCTCATAAACTGTTTATAGGTTCTACGCATGCATGAGTCTCTACATGTATTTCTATCCTTTCTACATTAGAGAGAAAAACAAAACATAGCAAGGCAAAACAATATTTTATAATTTTTGATGATATTGTAAATGAAGTCATTTTCTTTATTTATTTATATATTATTCATTGCTACCACATAGAAATTCAACTAATTATCATATACTGATTTTATATCCTGCAACTTTGCAAATTTTATTTATTCTAATTTTTTGGATTCTTCATGATTTTTTTATATTTAAGATTGCATCATCTGTGAACAAAGATTATTTTACTACATTCCTCCAATTTGGGTGCCTTTTAATTCTTTTTATCCTTTTCTTTCTACTTTTTCCTAGTTGTGCTGGTTAGAATTTCAGTAAAATGTGATTAGATGTGGCTAGAATATCTTATTTTATTCCTGATCTTAGGGGAAAGATTTTGATTTTTCATCATAAAATATGATGCTAGTTATGGGTCCCCCCCATTTCTATAGCATTTATCTTGTTGAGGGAGATTCCTTTTATTTATAGTCATTAAAAGGTACTTTCATGAGTATTGGATTTTGTCACATGTTTCTTCTAAATCAGTTGAAATGATTATGTAGTCTGCCTCTTCTGACTTCATTAATATGGCATATCATATTGATTTTTATGTTGAACAATATCTAGGGATAATTTAATCTTGATGGTCATAACATGTTTAGGGACATGAGTTTCAATAATAACAATATGAAGAAGTCAGCAGAATTCTACAGGAACAAGATGTTTGTCTACTGTTGATGCTACATTATACTAGATTTTTAAAACACAATACACTAGAAAAAATCTAACACAAATGAGAAGTAAGATATGACCTAGAAAACAAATAGAAAAATGTCATCAGATCTTCCTTATAATTAATTACACTAATATAATAGATAGGTTGACCTCTCCAACTCAGTGTTAGAATAGGAAGTGTGTTTTTAAATTATCGAAAAAAGAAAGTTATAAACCAAAAATGTAATACTTCTGAGTTTTTATTTACCCATGTACTTACTTTTGTGAATGTCCTTGATTTCCCTGTATGTATCTGAATTACTTTTTTATTATCTTCATTTCAATCTTAGAATTTCTTATAGGGCAGGTCTATCAATAACTATCTTGATTTTTGTCTCTGGAAATTCTTAATTTTCTTTTCTTTTGTTTTTTCAATTGTTGCCATTTTCAAGGAGTATTTTTTATTGAATACAGAATTCTTTTTTATTTCATGGAAAAAAGGTAAAACAACAATGGTTAATATATTGCATATTGTTATCTTCAAAGTAGTTGTTCAGAGTATAAGTTATAGACATGAAAAAGTTACTAATGAAAACACAAACTGTTCTTTTTGATGAACTAACAGATTAATTTGATCAACTAACAGAGAGTATAATTATCTATCTATAATTTTTCCCTTCTTTCTTTTGTCCTTTCCCCCACCCCAGTTGTTCTTTTCTTTTGAATAGTTTTTTTCCCCCTTTCACTTTCACAATATCCTTGTATATTTTGGGTCTTATTTACTCTTTCAGTTTCTCACACTAGAGAGACAATACTAAGTCTGATTTATTTATCTTATGAGTATGGTCTCAAGTTGCATCCATTTACCTATAAAAATCCTGGAGTTTACCACATCTTTTGTATCCATTCCTTGTTGATGGGCATTTGGGTTGTCTCCAAAATTTAGCTATTATAAATTGTGCTGCTATAAACACTAGTGCACATATATCACTGTGATATGATGCCTTTGATTCTTCTGGGAAAATACCCAGAAGGGGAATAGCTGAGTTAAATGAATCCAAGTTTTTTGAGGAATCTCCACACTGGTTTCCACAGTAGTTGTTCTAGTCTACACTCCCACCAACAGTGTAGACAGGTTCCTTTTCCTCAAAGCCCTTCCAGCATTTTTTGTTTGTTGATTTCTTCATGATAGCCAGATTTTCTGAGTGAGATGGAATCTCAAAGTGGTTTTAATTTGCATCTCTTGAGTGACCAGTGATGTTGAACATTTTTTTCATATATTTACTTGCCATTTGTATTTCTTCATCTAAGAAGTGTGTAGTCATCTCAGATGTCCATTTTTGGATTGGGTCTTTGAATTTGGGGAGGGGCCTGATTTTTTAAATTCCTTATAAGTTCTAGATAAAAGTCTTTTGTCTAAGGAATAGTTGACTAAATTTTTTTCCCATTCTTTGGGTTTTCCCTCTGTTGCTGATTTCTTTTGATGGTCAAAAATGTTTTAGTAAGATGAGAGATCAGTTGTTGATTCTTTGAAATACTTCCCATGCAGTTTGGATTTTGTTTATGAACTCTCCGACTTCCTCTGTGTTGTCAATATTTCTACCTACTTTGTCTTCCAGTAGATTTAGTGTTTCTGTTTTAATATTTAGATTTTTGATCCATTTTTATTTCAGTGTAGTGCATGGTGATAAACATGGCTCTAGGTTCAGTCTTCAGTAGTTTTTCCAGTACCATTTATTAAAGAGGCTATCTTTCTTCCAGTGAACATGATTGTCTGCTTTCTCAAAGATAAGATGGTTGAGTGTCTTTGTAGTTGTGTCTGCATCTTCTAATCTGTTCCACTAATCACCAGGTCTGTTTTTTGTGCCAGTACCATGCTGCTTTTATCGCAGTAGCTTTGTAGTATAATTTCAAGTCAGGGATTTTGATACCTCCTGACTTGCCTTTGTTGCCCAGAATTGGCTTTGCTATTCTAGGTCTCTTCTGTTTCCAAATAAATTTTAGGAATCAAACCTTCCTTTTTAATGAACAAAGAGATGCTAGTAGTACAGCTGAATTGCATTTTCCCCCCCTTTTGTCTACTGTCCTTTCCCCTTTCACTCATCTTAATTCCTTTTTCCTTTTGAACAACTTTTTCCCATTTCACAATATCTATTTTACACTTGGGGTCTTATTTACTCTTCAGTTTCTCATACTAGGGAGACAATACAATGTTGACACATGTGAGTCTGATTTATTTCACTTATGAGTATGGTCTAAATTTGCATCCATTAACCTCTAAAGTTCTCAAACTTATCCTTCTTTATGGTTGAGTAATACTCCATTATATAAAAATAGCATATCTTTTTTATCCTTTCCTCAGTTAATGAGCATTTAGGTTTTTTTGAAGATTTAACTATTACAAATTGTGCTGCTAAAAACATGGGTATGCATATATTGCTGTGGTATGATGTTTTTAATTCTTTTAAGAAGATATCCAGAAAAAGAATAGCTAGGTGGAATGGGACCTCTAATCCTAGTTTTCTGAGGTATCTTTACACTGCTTTCCACAGTGGTTGCACCAGTCTACACTCCCACCAATAGCAGAGAATGGTTTCTTTTTCCCAACAGTCTCGAAAACATTTGTTACTGGTTGATTTCTTTATGGCAGCCATTTTGGGGGAGTGAGATGGAATCTCGGTGTTGTTTTAATTTGTATCTATTGGAATGACCAATAATGTTGAACATTTTTTCATATATTTATTTGTCATCTGTATTTCTCCATCTGAGAAGTATATATTCATCCCAAGTGCCAATTTTTGGGCTGATCTTTGAATTTGGGAGAAAGGGAGGTCCTCATTTTTTTCAGTTCTTTTTATGTTCTAGGTAAAAGTCCTTTGTCTAAGGGACAAAGTTTTTCCCATTTTGTAGGTTGTCTTTTCACTCTTCTGGTGACTTTATTTCCTATGCAAAAGCTTTTTAATAAGATGAGATCCCAGCTGTTGATTCTTTGAAGTACTTCCCATGCAGTGTGGGTTTTGTTCATGAACTCTCCGCCTACACCTATGCTCAAGATTTCTACTTACTTTCTCTTTTTTTTTTTTGGTACCGGGGATCGAACTCATGACCTCACGCTTGCCAGGCAGGCACTTAAGCCACTGAGCTAAATCCCCGGCCCAAGATTTCTACCTACTTTCAAACACAGAATTCTTATTGCTTCCTTTTTTCTTGCAGTACCCTTTGCCTATTGCCTTACATGGTCAGAAGACAAGAAAGCTGTTCATCTTATCAAGATTCAGTTGTTTTCTTCACTAAGTATTCATTTGGTTGCTGTAAATTTTGAATCATTTCCAGAAGCCCAATAAAATTGCTTTTGATAATTTTTACTGGAGATAGAACCCAGAGCCTGACACATGCTAAGCAAGCTCTCTACCACAGAGCTATAAGCCCTACCCTTTTGTTTTTTTTACTTTGAGACAGGGTCTCACTATGTGGCCCAGGTGGGCCTCAAACATGTGATATGCCTGCCTTGGCCTCCTGAAAAGGATTACAAGTGTGTACCACGATGCCTAGCGTGTTGGTCAGCTTTTTACCACTGGGACAAAATACCCAATTTACACAATTTAAAGGAGGTAAGGCTTATTGGACTCATGGTTTTAGAGGCTTCAGTCCATGTTCAGTTGGGTCTAAGGCAAAAAACATGGCTAACGGGTAGAGTGGAGGAAACTTGTTCACCTAATAACACCCAGGAAGCTGAGACAGGGAAAGAACCAGAAAGCAAGGAGTCAGGAACCAGATATAGTCCCCAAGTTTATGCCTTATGACCTATCAGACACACTCTGAAGTTGATTTGCTAATCTCCTAGTGTACTTTACTAATCTCAAGCCAATCAAGTTGACCGTTAAGATTAACTGTCCCTTCTTTTTTAATGAAGTTCACTCTGCTGTCTAAACTGCATACCAAATCCTGGGCTGAGGGGAGCCTCTTGGCCCAGCTTCCTGAGTGACCGGCACTCTTGGCTCCAATTCTGATACTTTTTACCAGTTTATGTACTGCATTTGGGGAGGGACAAAACTTTGGTGGTGTTTCCCACCCCTGCCTTAGGGTGTTTGTTTGTTGGTTGGTTTTTTTTCCCTTCAGTGCTAGAAATTAAGTCTAGAGCCTTACGCATGCTAGGTAAGCGCTTCAGCACTGAGATACATTCTCAGAACCTTGGTGTTTTCTATTCAGCCATTTCATGAGTATCACTCCACTATTCAGCCTTTTGGTAGCTGATTCATGACTATGAAGTGCAGAATGATGTGAGTGCATGAAGTACGTACACTTCAGAGGGGAAAATGCATCTAGTTTGCCTTAAAACTAAGAGACAGTTAGTAATGGCTTAACTGCTAATACTGGGTGTTTACAACTGTTGATATGGTGGAAACTACCTGAAAGTTGGCCCTAGGAGGTTTACAAGGACAAGAACAACTTGTGTGGACATTGCCAAGAGCAAATGAAGAGTGAGGTAAAGCATACTGGCTTACATAGAAGGAACTTCTCAAAGTACCTTACATTTAAGGACTCTGATTCCTATTCAGGATCAGATATATTACATATTCCTCTTCTCCATGAAAGAGGCCAAAGGCTGGAGGAACCTAGACATTCTAGAAAGGATGATAATTTCTTTGACAGAATGGAAAAAATAGTATAGTGAGTAATAAGAGAGAGGAAGAGAATGAGTGAGAGAGCGAGAGAAAGAAGAGGAGAAATCAGTGAATGTAAAGAAGTAAGGAATAAAATAATCTGACCTGGTAGAAAAACATGAGAAGAAAATACTGTGCTTTCCTAAGTTTTTGTCAGTTGTTTTTTGAGCAAGGTCTCTCTGTGTAGTCAGGCCAGCCTTGAATTTGCTGTGTAGCCAGACTGGCCTCGGACTTGCAATCCCAGTCTCCTGAGTGCTGGGTTGCAGGCATTCACCACCACACCTGGCTTCTTTCATAGTTATTAATGGCCACTCAACTAACGATGACCTTTGCTTCAACTTGATTTTGAAGCCTGGAACAGTAGACGCTAAGAGAGTCCCAAAGATAATCTCATCAAAATAATTCTGGCATTTGCCTAGAACAGAGGGGCCCTATCGGCTGGTATCTCTGCTCCACTCTCAGGGTTATAGAAGCAACCTTAGCTGTGAGCTCTGGAAATTTGAGAACTAGATATAATCAGAAAAAAAAATTGAAATTTATTTTCACTGACTAAGACACTGGGTAGGAGACGGAAGGATTTAGGAACAGATTTTACTTTAAATCTTTTCTGCTATTTTATGATCCTGACTATGCAAAATAAACAAATGACTTTGCCAAAGGTGTCAAGAAATAGTTCAGTTTCCTGGACTGTGAACCAGAAACCAAGGGACAAAATGATGCCATAAAAAGTCCTGGAAGAATGTATTTGGCAGAAGACTCACCAAAGAAATCAAGAGAGTTATAAATCAAATTTTAAGAGCAAATCATTTTCATAATGGTTAATTCGTATTATGCTGACAATGTACACTAGCCACAGCATTTTAAATATATTCACTCATTTAATTTTTTTTTTTTTTTTTGTCTTTTTGAGATAGGCTCTCCACTACCAGTTCAAACTGGCCTTGAGCTCACTTTGTAGCCCAGGCTGGGCTATGATCCTTCTGCCTCAGCCTCCTGAGTGCTGAGATTACAGGTGTGCACCAGCACACTTGGCTCACTCATTGAATTCTTACAATGACTTAGGAAGTAGGTATTACTATAATTCCCATTTTACAGATGAGGAAACTGAAGCACAGAAAGTACTTGCTCAAGAAAACAAGACTCTTGAGTGGAAGCATCTGGATGAAAAGTGAAGTTTAAAAGCATCTAAATAAAAAATTTTAAAAGCATATCTTATGGGCAACTATATCATTCTCTAGGAAGACGTACACCTAAGAAAGCATTCAAAAGTTCTCTGTTGAAAAGAAAATAAAAGAAAGCTGAGAAACAATATTTGGCTTTGTTATTAATGTACCAGTGAACCGAGGGTGGAAACAAATGTGTCAAACCAATAAAATAATCAAAAATTTTAGAAACATGAGCTTACATAGGTATTACTGCAAAGTGTGAGGGTATATATAAAGAAACTGAATAATGAATTAAGATAACTTGAAAGAGAAGAGTCAGCACTAGGGATTAGGTCAAGGATTTAAGTCAAGAAGATATGGAAACCCATAAAACTGAAAGCAGTGGCAAGGCAAAGAACATTTGGGTGAAGAATAAAAAGAATTCCAAAATGGAGGTGATAACATCACAGGAGCACATTGCAGACAGCCTGGCCAGACTGAGAACATGAGAAATATTTTATTTTCAAATAATATTTTCTTAACATAGATTATTAAACTGATGCAATAACAATGAAATATTTTAAACCTGGAGACATGTTAGAAGTGTTATTCAACTGAAAGCAGAATATTTGATGAAACTTTGGCCTTATAATTAAATCTCTCAAAAGAATAATTAAACAACAAGGAAGCTACTATTCTGGACTTAATTTTTGCCAAGAAGAATTTGGTTAGCAATGGGAAAATAAATTACAAAAACCTTCAGAAAAAGTCATAAAATCATCTGTAAAATCATAATGTGGGGCATGGTTAAGTGTTTTTTTTAGACTTTAGGAAATCAGATTTTAATTAATTATTGATTTGTAATTTTATTGGAGTGTGGTGAAAGGATGGAATCAGTATTATATCAATTATTTGGTGTTTTTGAGCTTTATATCAGAGTTCAGTTTTAAATATTCTTTTTAAAATAAAAGAAAAAAGAAATTTTTATCAAAAGTATATATTTCTACCTTTTGCATAGAGAATTTAATGTATATTTATTTAATTAGGTTTACTAATTGTGTAGGTCAAATGTTCTTTATTCAAATAATTTTTAGTCTGTTTGATTTTATTAGTTTCTAAGTAATGAGTTAACAACTTACCAATTTCTTGAATATTTCTGTGTTTTGCTTACTGGAATGCTGTTAGATGTATATAGAGACCCAGGGTCATTGTATCTTCCTAGAAAATAATGTGTAATACCATAAAAAAAATTTTTACATTTTCACTGAGTAAATTACATTATTGTGTATAGTTTTTTAAAATTTTCAACTGAAGTTGAGTAAATTGTCCACATTACAATTAGTTTATGTTACTGTTTTATTCAGATAATATATTTTTCCAAGTATAATCATTACTACATTACTTTTATTTTCAAATTGCCTGGTATATTTTTTCCATTTATTTACTTTCAAACTTTCTATGTACTTATGTGTTCTTCAACAACTTGAAAGATCTGATAGCTGGGTTTTTTTTTTTTTAATAACCTAATCTGAGAATTTCTGTGTTTTAATGAGTAAATTTAATCTACGTAGTCTTACGGGGATTACCAACATATTTTAATTTATTCCAGCCATATAATTTTGTTTCATCTCTACTGCTTCTTTTCTTCGTGGCCTCTCTTTTCCTTCCTATTTTTGGATTGACCCAAATTTCTTCTATTGCAAATTCTCACATTCTTTAGACGTTATAATCCTTTTATAGTACTTTTAGTTGTTACCTTTACACTTTTTAACTCAACATTATTGATCAATTAAATCAACATTATTAATGTCTACAAAAACATCTACCAAGATTTTGATTGGGATTATGTTGAATTTATGAATTAATTTTGAGGCAACTGACAATTTAACAACATTGAGTCTGTAGATTCATGTGCACAGCATATCTCCATATATTTAGATTAGATTTTTAATTTAATTTTTCTCAGCAGTGTCTTATAGTTTTCATTAAGCAGACTGCATACATATTGTGTTAAATTGGTTCCTAAAGTTTTTTGTTTTTTTGTTTTTTTTGTACTGAGGATCGAACTCATGACCTAGAGCTTGCCAGGCAGGCACTTATGCTGCTGAGCTAACTCCCTGGCCCTAGAATTTTATTTTTTATGCTATTGTAAAAACTATTTTTTGAAATTTTAATTTCCAATTTTGTTAAATGTAGAAATAAAATTATTTCTTGTATATAGATCCTATATCTGGAAACCATGTTGAATATATATGTTTATTTTATTAGCTATTTTGCTGATTTTATTAGTTATTTTGCTGAGCATGGCATCTACAAATAGCTTTGCTTCTTCCTTTCCAGATCATACTACGTATTTTTCTTGCCTTAGTACACAGATTTTTTCCCCTTATTCTATGTAGAGTAAAATTAGAGAAAATGGACATTGTTGTCTAACTGATACTAGGGAGAAAGCATTCTGGTTTGTACCACTAAGTATAATATTAACTTTAAGTTTTTTCAATATCGGTTTCATCAGCTTGAGAGAGTTCCTGCCTATTCATTGTTTGTTAAGAGTTTTTTTATATGGATGGATGTCAATTTTTGTCAGTTTATCTGTATACATCTATCAAAATGATTGCATATCTTTTCCTTTTTTAGTTTACTACAATGAGTTATGTATTTTGATTTTCAAGTATTAAGCCAATCTTGCAATTTTGGGATACACATCACTTGGCCATGGTGTTTCCAGCATTTTACATATAGCTAGTTAGATTTGCTACATTTTCTTCATGATTTTTCTTCGTTTCTGTGTTCAGGAGGGATATTGGTCTTTAGTTTTCTTATCTAGCAATGTGTTTGTATGGTTTGGTATCATAAAATGAGTTGAGAAATGCTATGTTAAATTCTCACATTTCTCAATCTACTAAAATAGCTCTTGAAATTTGAATATTATTTTCCATGATTAATATCCCTTGTCTCCAAGTGGTCATTAGAATCATGACCCTCACATGAAAATCCCCTGTGCTACTCTCCACTAACTGCCCACATATCAACTTTTAATCATTGCTTTATATTGCACCAAATTACAGTTAATTTTGTTTCCTATTTCTTTATATAGAGCGTGGAGTCTAGTCCATGTTACTTCAGTCTTGTTTTCTAAAGTTACAGCAGATTTCAAGATCACAAAAAATGCTGGGTATAGCTTTAAGAGCCTTAGGAGATCTTAAAATTTAATATGTAATTACATAATCTGGATATTGACTCCCATGGTGGGTGACAAGCAAGTATTTGTCCTAGCTGTTGGGAGTGCTGTCAGTGGACAGACTTCAGTTGAGAGCCTCTTCAAAGATCCCTTTGGCAGCAGAGAAGGTTTTGCACTTCTTGAGTGGCTATATCCAAGACCAGTTGAGGAAGGTCATAAAGCTTGGCCACCCTTGTCCACCACTGAAAAATTCTCATGACTGATTTCAGTCCAGACCTCCCTGTGGGGATGTGGCTAGTGTCAGGCCTGCATTATATCTCTTCTTCTTCTTCTTCTTCTTCTTCTTCTTCTTCTTCTTCTTCTTCTTCTTCTTCTTCTTCTTCTTTCTTCTTTTAAATTTTAAAGGGCATAAAATTTAACACAACAAAACAGAACAAAATGTGACATAAGAAAGCATAAATCTCAAAGCTAGACAACCAGAGATCTTCACTATCTATCATATTGTCTCTTGTTTTCTTCCAAATGGTTGTCCATATCTTTCTATATGGAAAGTTCATACAAAACAACATAGCCAATCTTTCACAAGATGTCCAGTTCACTGGCTCCCACTTGTTAAGCAGGGGGCGGGGGGAGAAGACATGGGATGGGGGATGGGAGCAAACGAGATGTTTGATTCTCAGCCCTCGCGCTGGCAGGCTCACAGCCACTCACCAGAGAGGGGAGGAGCTCCTTGTTCTCCAGGCACCCCGAGTCACCACATGGTGCAGGTCCCGAGGCACCAGGGTCTCTCTCTTGCGGACCACTGAAGCCTGCCACACTCACAGCTGCTATTTCTTTCCGATGAATTGACCATTACATTTCCAAAGTTCTGAAATGGCCAACAGACCACAGAAAGAATTCTCTTTAGGCTCCTGTTTGAAACCAGCAGCTATAGCAATTTACTGGCCTTGATTCAGGGCCACCTCATCTCCTCCTTCTGCCAAAACTTCTTGGGACTATTCCCAACAGCATTCTGTAGTAGATACCATGCTTGATAAACTTCTTGGTTGTTCTCAGTATGGAGAAATTGAGTGATCTGGAAACACAGATGACACAATTGGGTTTTGGAGTGGACCACTTATGGCCTAGCTAGTACAAGGCATAATAAGGTAGAGGTCTGATTGTTAGTCTTTATTATTGGTGAATTGAGATATTACATCTGAGGAGAGAATATAGAGGCCAAAGCAGTCTTTGGAGATGTGTGTGACAAATAGTAACTCTAAGATCAATGAAATCATAGGTCTACCACTGAGTTCCATGGACACTAGGAAAAGATAATAGAAGTCTGAGGGCAAATTACATGCAACTGAAAATGAACTGTGAAACAAAGAGCCTCTATATGCAGTTCTCAGCTGTAGCAGAGCAGCAGAGAAAGCAGAGGGCCAAGGACCAAGGCTTAATCTATAGAGCCAAACTCCAAAGAAGGCTGAACCTCCACCTGTGCAGCAGGTATGTTGTGCCAAAAGCCAGGTGTCAGCTAGGAAAGAATAGGACCCTGATACAATGGCTAAGAACAATAGCGTTGATGTCTCTGAAAAAATCATGGAACCACAGATTCCTCGGAGCCATCTAAATAAATGCTGAGAAGTGGCTCATTCCTCTCCACCCTATTAGATAGCATGCTCTCCTTTCTTGAACATAATAAAGAGATCTTTCATTGACAAGATAGTATGTCCTTCCTTCAGGAGCTCAATGCTTTTCCTCTCTACCTGCTCTATAAGACACGAGGCGACTTGCTGGTCCTGATAAGGGAGGAAAGGTCTACACCTCTAAGGAACTACTAGGCTAAGCCAGAACACACCAGCAGGAGCCGAGGATGTACACAATCTGAATTTAAAAGGTCTTTGATTAAGGAAACTAGAATATAAGACGAGGCAAAGAAGAGTTCATTGATTTGAATAAGGGAAAGTTTGAATAAGGGAAAGTTGGAAAAAGAAAGTTTATTGATTATATACAGAATTGAATATCTTTAGCAAGGACACTAAGAGAGGAAATAAATTCACTGCTAGAATGGCTTTGTGGAAGCATGGAAAGAGTAATGGTGATGTGAAATGAGAAAGAGCTGTCAGAATTGCTATATCAGATGGTGGAGGAGGGATTACCAGACTCTGGGAGGTGAGTTTCGATATTTGAGCCAGTTTTCAGTTCTAGAATCTTTAAAATAAAGAATAGAAGAACTGTGCAAACACCTCGGCAAGTGCACATGTAATGGTTCCATAAATACTGCCTCAAAGTATTTACTGACACAAAATACTTACTGACAATTAATTGGGTGATTGCACAGTAAGGAAAGGGAAATGCTCAAAATTTAGAGGCCTGTTGGACACAAGATCTCAGGTGACATTGCTAGCAGGGTCTCAAAACATCACCTTGGCTCTGTATTAGTGTAGGAATACATCAGTGTCACTTTGGCAGATATGTTTGGTAGAGCCCCACATTAGTATTCATAAATGTTGCCTCTTTGGTGGGTTCTCAGATGGCAGAGGGACAAAAAATATTCCTTCAGGCCTCTTGTTTAAGGGTACTAACCCCATTCAAGACCTATTCACCTCCCAAAGACCCCACTGGCATCTCACCTACTACAGCTCCTAACTAGGTTACTTTTGGAATTCAATTTCAACATGTGAATTTTGGGAACACGCAAACATTCAGACCATAGCAATAGAGGAGTGTGGATTAAACTCCAGCTCACAGTTGGCCCACAGGGTCCATGGACATGTCCTCTGTCCCTGAATGTATAATTAGGAAAGATACATTTAGTAGTTGGTACAAACTTACATTAGTCTATGGGGTAAGGGAATTATTATGGGGAAGGCAAGATAAAAATCTTTAAAGCTATCCCCCAAATAGTGAATCAAAGTCAATATTGAATCCTAAGAGAATACAAGAAGTTGCATCACGTTTAAGGCTATAATTACAGGAGTTATGGATCCTGTCATAATTTCACTTGATTCTCCATTTTGGCTCCTATAGAAATCAGACTCATCCTGGATAACATAGAAAGCTATTACAAACTCAATGAAATAGAAGGTCTCAATTGAAGCCACTCTGAAAGATGTGGTAAAATTGCTAGAGCAGATTAACAGTATTGTATAGATGGTATTTAACCAATGATTTAGAAAATGCATTATTTTCTATCCCTATTAAAAATAAAAAGGGTTGGAAACAACATGCATTCACAGAGAATAAATAACAGAATCATGCTGTTTTCCCAGGGTTATGTTAACTCCACTTTCAGTCATAATATAGTCTAAGAGATCTGGGCTCTCTGGATGTCTTGCCAATATCGTATTAATCTATGATATCATGATGATTATGCATAAGCAAAATATTTATAAAGACATATCTAAATGCCAGCAACAGAGATCAATATTCAGTCATTAATATGGATCCATCCCTCACTAGACCAATGATTTGCTTAGTAGACTACACTGCGTCCCTTCTACTTCAGAAGAGCTGATGATTCATTTTGAAAAGGATATATATATAGTCTGGCTATAGCTTGCATTTCCTGTCCATTTAGCCTTAGTTAGTTCTACTGTCTATGATTTTTTAGAGCAAGTGCTCTGTTGCCATAAGATCTATATAACATCACATTAGACCAGCAGCCCATATTATAGCACAGAAGATGCAAGAATAGGTCCTTAACCATGAAATCCACTGATCATATCACCTACTGAAGCTCCTAGCCCAATAGAACATTAGAATAGTCTACTGAATACAGAGTTGGAGCCCCAGCTGGACATCATCCTCTCCTGAACTACTCTAGTAGGTTCCACGCCTTGACTTTAGGACCCTTGTATTTTTCTTCTTGGGGAAAAGATGTATATAAAGGGCTTTGATCAACATGAATATGCATGGTCTCCTCAATCCATGGGTTTGAAGCTACCTACAGGTAGATGGCATAAGAACTAAACTGAATTAAAGAACACTCAGTTGGTTTCCACTGCTACTTAGTGGATGGAGGAAACATACAATTGCTTGCTTACTGGATAGAGGAAACATATATACATTTGTTGTCCAAAGCATTCTGTGAGGACATGGTAGAAAAAACTGACATTGAGTTTGTTTTTCTTCAGTGTCTTCAAGGCTATCCACATTAGTTCTGTGTCATTCGTGAATGTGACAAATAGGTCTTCTACATCTGTTTACCCAAACCACAGATAATAATACTGAATAAGATATGGGCAATGCACAATAGTTCTGGCATGACATTGGAAATTTCCTTCAATCAGACCTGCTGTGCTCTACAGAACATCTGGAATAGTATGCTCAGTTCCAAGCACCATATTTTAAAGACTCTGATCCACTCAAGTGGATTTGGTAAGTGGAAGACACAAGAAGCCTAAATGTCATACCAGGTGGAGAAAGTTTAAGGAACAGAGACCAAAACCAGAGCATGTAGGACTAAGGGGAAACATAGTGATTATCCTCAAATATTTGAAGGCACATGGGTAAAAAAGATAACCTGTATTTTTGTCCAAACAACAGAATAGGAACAATATCACTTGATTATAGATTTTGATGGGGTTCAGGAAATGCTGGCCCCAAATATATCCCTATAACACACGGAGTTTTTTAAACTGAAGGATATTGAGAAAACTGCAGAAGTAGAAAAGTCTGTGAACTTCTCTTGCCTCCTCTCCTAAAACCCACATATGACAAGTGTCCTGCCCTATATCTGGAGGAAAGAAAGGCAACACAGAAAAGCCAAGAAGAATCTAAACTCATCTGCTTGACTAAATGCCAGCACTAGTTTATTCCCACTAGGTGTTATACTCTCCTTTTTCAATCATATTAATACATGATTGTCCATTCTTCATCAAGCTCAGAATGAAAATACAGTTTTCCCTGGGTCTTTGGGTCTTCATTTCCTTAGGTCCTATTGATACAGAAGAAATATAATTCCCAACTTGTTAGATGTCAAACGTGCTGAGTTCGAAGTCCCACAACATCAAGGAATGAAGCTGTGAACCAACAGAAGTTTGAATTTCCATGAAGGGTCCTTAATGTGTAGCCACTAAGGCCTTTTGTAAGGTGTAATTTATACACCAAAGCCACAATGTGGTGCAATGTGGGTCAAACTACAATCAACTTACAGAGTTGCGAGTACTTAACTAACATTGATCCAGAAGGGAAGACGAATCATGTAGCAAAGGCCCATGGAAAGCACAAAGGGATTTTTGGGAAGGGGTGGATCCAGATGTTCTGGCCACTTGCCTGTTGAATGATGCCTGTCCACATTTATTGGTGCTAATTATAGTATAATTTTAAGTTACCATTTATCCTTAGGCATGGAGGCCTGGCCACTGCATCTTTATCTTCAGACCTGGCCTTCTTCAGATGCCCCTCCAGCCACAATTCTGATGTCTTTATTTTGTGTGTGTGTGTGCTGACTTACTTGAGGCCCTCTCTCATTGTGTGTTAATTTTTATCTAATTTAGTTGCCTATAATACTATGTGCCATAAAGCTTTGGTTAAATACATTTCTTATGCTTTTCTCTTGTCACTCTGACTTTTTTTTTTATTGTCACTCTGACTTTTGTTTTGAAGGTGTATCAGTGTAACAAATGACTGCTGTAAACGAAAACACAAATGGTTTATTCTGAGCCACACATGAGTGTTCGTGACCCAAGGAAAATAGATGCAAGTTTCTCTGAATAACATGTTACATGATGAAAGAGCTTTCATGGACATCATAGTGACAGAACAAGGGCAAGTCATAAATAGAACATTTAGCCATTTACATTGGTGGGGATGATCAGGAAGGTAGGTGACAGAAAGCAAGGAAATAAAAAAAAAATAAAAAAAAAAAAGAAAGCAAGGAAATCTTTACAGGTTTCAGACACTTAGCTTTAGCGTGGACAGAGGTTAGAGGTATGCTAAACTTAGTGATACATTCCTCAAAGTTTATTAGCCAGGAGAATGTCAAGTCGCATAAAAAAGTTAATGCTAATGGCTATTAAAGGACATACGATAACTCAATATAACTTTGGCTTTTGACCTCCAGCATTCTGCCTCTCCACAATCAGAATGTTGACTCAGCCAAGGTCAAGCAGTCTTTAATACAGATGTGCTTTTTCAGAAAACTTCAGATCATAGGCATCAGCCATGAAGCTTGCAATGGCTAAGGAAACTATTACTTTTTCTTCTCTAAAACTCCCAAAAAACAACCCTGCCACAGAGCTGTCCCATAGTTCTGGGACTGTTCCTGATATAGGGGAATAAAACTCCCAACTTACTATATGTCCAGTATGAGTTCATATTCTCTAAAATCAAAGAATGAATTTTAGGAAAAATGGAGGTTAAGAGTAGAATATATTTATTGAGAGAAAGAAAGCTTCAGTCTGAGAGAGAGACAGAAGGGGACCTAAGCGGGATGTCAAAGACTCTGTCTTTTTTAGGGACTTTTATAAAGTAAAATTATGAGATTAGATGGGTCAAAGGTGGGGAAAAATGGGAATTTGCAAGGTGGGCATAAAGTGGGACAGAACTGTGGACAACCAATAAGATTAATTGCTCAGGTAAAATTGATTAAATTAGGAGCAAATGAGGGAGAAGGCATGCTTAACAGCAGGGACTCTTCCTGTAGGGGGTTGGGATGGTGACTTTTGACTTCCTCAGGGTAACAGAGCACTATTTGGACTGTCCATCCTTAGGATGTGGGTGTATTTGCTTTGCCTTTTGTCTTGAGATCTGGCCCACAGCGGGAGGTGATTGTCTCTTCCAAGCTTGCAAGGTATCTGAACTTCTGCTCTGGCTCCTTTGAGGGCTCAGCCCTGTGTGACTGCCTATAATATTTCTAACTAAGCGCCGGTAACATTCCTAGCAAGGTATACTCTAAGACTAGGATGCTGGCTTTGATGTTTTCTGTGGACTCTTTCAACTCATGTGATATGGCCCCATTCCATAGAACTGTGTTCTCAAATCTTTCATTTCAGACTCAGACGTAAGATGACAAATTTTTAGCCTTCCTACTCATAGCCTGCATACCCCAGCCAGGTTTCTACACTTGAATATAATTAAGGACACAGCAAAGAGTTAATCTGCTAGTCTGTGGCATGAGGCATTTTCAGCTATGGTGGTAGTGAAGGCAGGAGGGGCTGGGGTCTTTTCTGCTGCTTGAATTCCCGTGGGCATTGCAGTTTTTCTTTCTTCCTGCGAAGCTCGGCTCACTTTGCTTTCCTGGCACAAGGGAAATTTCTTCAAGAATAATGTATCTGCTGTTAAATCCGCTCTTCCGGCAGGGCCTGTCACTGCTTCCCAGGGAACATCTTTACATCACAAAAGCATCAGTCTCCTTTTAAAAGAAATGAAAGAATGAACCAAAATGTCAAAGCTTTCATTTCCTTGAATCAAAAGCCATGCTCACAGTGATAAAAGACAAGCCAGAGTAACTGAGTATACATGAAAGAGGGAGGAAGCACCTAGTAAAGCTTACTTGATAAGAGACTTTGGCTGAACGAGGCCTTTCTGGATACAAAATTGGCATTTCAGAGCCATATAATTTATGTAAACGGTAGTCAGTGGGATAGTTTATCTTGGTCACGTGCATAGGTTTAAAACAAAAACAAAACCCTTGTGATCCTTCCCTGAGGAATTATGGATGTCTTGTCAAGGGACTGGACACGAGGTCACCTGTTTAGTTGGTGGAGACTTTAGATCTGGTACTAATGACCATACTCCGAACACCCCTGCGTCTGCACGGGGCACCCCTCCCTCGCGCTCCAGGGCTGCAGCGGGGTGGGGGGGGGACGACAATGGGCCAGACAGCTGCCCGCGCAAGCGCAATGGCGCAGCCTCCAGCTGGACTGGGAATGATTAGCGGCGGCGGGTCGGTCTAGCAGAGGCACTTCCCACTTCGAGCCTCTCTGGCGCGGTTCTCCTTTGGAGACGGCCGGTGTGTGCTCCTGGCGCGGCGTGTGCTGTTGTCCTAGACGTCTGGGGAGTCTGGCGGGCAGTTAACAGCAGTGCTTCAGAACAAACGGGTGGTTCTTGGGAGGGGGAAGGGGTGTGCCTAGGAGGTTGTCTATACTTAGTATAATTCCATGCAGGGGTGAGAAAGTGGGGAATGAAATGAAAGGGTTGGGAAAGAAGTCGGAAAAATAAAAATGGTTGCTAAGCAGCGAGAGAGCCTAGTGGGCACCCAGACCCTCTCTTTGAAGGGTCAGCTTCATTGTAGTCCACTGGGGGCCTCTCCACCCAGCTGGCAAAGCAAAGCAAAGGCCCATCAAGAAGAGGCCCTGGATAGCATGAGGAGCAATGTCCTCCATAAAGCGCTGGACTGGAGGGCTCACCAATGCACAGGCACACTGCACGTCAGGCAGAAAGGACACAGCAGCTGATGTACTAAGCCTGGAAAGTACTTGCAAAATGATCATGGACATTTCTTTTTTTCTTTCTTTTTTATTAGAGATGGGAAGTGCTAGGGATTAAACCCAGGCTTGTTTCTTACTTACTAAGCACTTGTTCTAGTACTGAGCTATACTCCAACCCTTCTCATAGATATTTCTATTTCAACAAATTATTCTATTTCTTTTTGTTTTAATTAAATTTTAAGATGCTTCTTGATAATACCATATTTTTAACAATAGTTACCCAAACCACTTGTCTGCTTGGAAATTAAGAGATTCTGTTTGTCAGTACTGGGTCAGTGACTCAGTGGTAAAGCACTTTGCCTAGCACGAGTGAGGCCTTGGGTTCCATCTCCAGCATCAGAAAAAAGAAAAAAGAAGGTCTGTTTATAAACTTCTTACTTGAGTTCAGTGGCTTTCTCACTACCAGAGAGCTTTAGGAGAGTAGTTTCCAGATAGTATCTGGGTGGATGGAAGGAAGGAAGGAAGGAAGGAAGGGAGAGAAAGAAAGAGAGAAAGAAAGAGAGAAAGAGAGAGAAAGAAAGAAAGAAAGAAAAGAAAAGAAAAGAAAAGAAAAGAAAAGAAAAGAGGAGTAACCTGATCTTCTCAGAAATGGCTAAGTCCTAAAAACCTTTTAGTTCCTAAAGACATCCCAAATAACTCATATATTCACTTACTAACTCTAAAATGGTTTCTTTCATACCAAATAGATTTTTGTCTTTTTTGTTTTTAACATAGAGCCCTCAACTGTTAGTAACTTGTAAATGACATTAGAGTGTCTTTTTTGTTTTTAATGGAGCCCTTAACTGTTAGTAACTTGTAAATGACATTAGAGTGCCCTCTTTGAATTGGTACAAAACAATCCCTTGCATCATGAAAGATGACTCACCGCAGGACCCAGACATCCCCTGGGTATCTAATTTCCTCCACAAACACGAAGGTGTGACCATGGATCTGAAGCGTCCATCATTCCAGTCATGTTCCTTCTTCTGTGTTCAATTCAACATTGTTTTGTACTTATAAGGAATTGTTACACTAATCATCTTTTTGCCAAATTGGCTATAAAATAATCCACCTACTCCTGACCAACTGCAGGAGAAAAATTAAACAAACATTTTGCTGTTGTTATCCATTTTTTCTTAGGGGTTGAGCTTCTGAAGCCAGGAGGTCACTTGGATTATGTATACAACTTTGGTAATTGCATTCCTAGATTTTACAAAATGCCACGGAGCTCACTGGAGTCCAAAATAGCTGTTGCAAACAATGACAATTACTACCCAGACATTTTCAAACACAGCAGGTTACTGGCTGAGGCTGTGATGGAAACCCTAAAAAATATATAAATATTTTGAAATGCTCTGTAAATCAAATTGATGCCCCAGACTCCGAGTGGGTTGTCCTGGAGCAGTGAAGTCATTCGGAGGCTGAGAGGCTTTGTGAAACAGTGCTAGAAAACTTTTGAGCTTGTTAATATTAAACCCAAATGTCATAATTAAATTATTTCTAAATTTTCTCTCTCTCTCTCTTCAGGAATAGAAATCACAGTTCTGTTTGATCACCCTCACCCTACAAAGGCCCCATACACTAAAGAAAAATAAATAATATTATGAACCCTCAAATTTCCCTCTGCTTTCATGTGTTCAATGATT
The DNA here is from genome assembly GCA_004027295.1 of Dolichotis patagonum. Taxonomy (NCBI): domain Eukaryota; kingdom Metazoa; phylum Chordata; class Mammalia; order Rodentia; family Caviidae; genus Dolichotis; species Dolichotis patagonum. The sequence goes on along the minus strand of PVJX010000561.1, from coordinate 154,765 downwards.
CAGCATCAGATGAATACTATTGGGTGGCAACTGTGACAACTGTTTGTGAAGGGAGATGGGAGGTGCTGCCTGTGGCTGTCTGTGAGGCCTTGAGAATGACCAGTTGGGGGTCAAGAAATTGTCTGCCAAAAGGCCCAAAGCCATAAGGAATCTCGTCCAAATTTTGTGCAGTGTCTGCTGCCCTTGACCAGCCTGTAGAGCTCTGCCTTGCAGAGTCATGGTGCTTGCTGTTTAGGGCTTTACAGGGCAAATGTGGGGAATCTTTTGTGCCTTGTTGAGGTTGAGGGGTCCAACAAAGAACCCAGCATTGGTGCAATCCCACAGCAGAAGGACCACCTGCCAGAAAACTAATCCATTGTGAAAGTCTTCCTCAGTATCCGTGGGTACAAGCCACTCCCACCTCTGCAGAATGAGATATGAGAAGGAATCAGCCTTGCAAGGCTTCTTGTCATAGAGGAGATGACTTAGGGTGAGTCTGGAGGGACTTCCTTTTATTAATGAGTGAACTTGGCATTTTATTTATTTATTTATTTATTTATTTATTTATTTTAGTATCTATAATCGAACTCAGGACCTCATGCTTGCCAGGCAGGCACTGTGCCACTGAGCTATATCTCTGGCCCCAAACTCAGTATTTTAGATTAATCTCAAAACAAAACAAACCAGAAAGACACAGACCCTGTGTCATGGGACATATATATGGATGGGGTGGGGGAGGACCAGGGCTAGGTTTTAGATAAGGAAAAGTTGAGAAATTCAGAAGGCAATTGAGTAGTGTCAGTTTATTTACATCATTTTGCTATCTTTTGATTTTATACTCGGTATATGCCATGTGTCCTCTTAGATCACCAATGAATAAACTGTGGTTGGGAGAGCATTACTACCACTCAGTGACCAGGGAGTGAGAAAGGACACAGTTATTTCAAAGGATATCTGTAGATCTCATTCCTCTCAGTCATGATAAGCTTCTGTTTGACCCTCTGAGAGCACCTCCTGGGGACACGTCACTTAGAGATGACCTGTCTCTGCCTTTGTGATGCAGGTCTTATATGTCCTAGGCAGGACTCTTTAAAGATGAATTCAATTATGCCTCTGCATTAGGGAAAATTCACAATTTGTTTACTGAGATTTTTTTTTTTTGTACCAGGGATTGAACTCACGACCTTGCTCTTGCCAGGCAGGCAATTATGCTGCTGAGCTAAATCCCCAGCCCCCACAATTTGTGTAATACATTGAACATCCTTGGTCTGAAAATCTAAACTCCCAAATGCTTCAAAATCTAAAATGTTTTGAGTGCAGACATGACATTTAGAGAGACATTTAGTCCTAGCTTAACTTTTTATTCAAGAACAATCCATTAGGATTAGTAGTCTAGATCCTCTGGAAGGGGAAGCAAGAAAATCACTTAGTCCAGAAGGCTGAGGCCAGCCTGGGCAATACAGTGAGGTTTTTTTTTGTTTTGTTTTTTAATCAACTGCCTGGCCATTAAATGTAGGACTGTGAGTTGATTTCTCAGAGACTTTCAATATGTTCTTCACATGGTAGTGATAGTTTAAGGAGCTTCTGTTTTACTGGCCGTGTTCTGTCCATTCTTTACAGAGTAACAGCTAGGCTATTCCACTTGACCTAGAAAGTTCAAAAAGTTAAGACTGTTAGAGCCAGGTACAAATTGAGAAGCTGAGGTGGTAAGATCACAACTTTCCAGCTAGCCTGGGCAATTTAGTGAGACTGTCTCAAAAAAATAAAAATAAAAACAAAGCCTGGAGGTAGCTCAGTGACAAAATACCCTTGGGTTCAGTCCTCAATATTGAAAAAAAAATTAAACCTGTGAATAGAAATAAACTCCATCTGTGAATAAAGGAAGACTTGGCATAAGGATTCAGAAGGATCTCAGAATTGCAATAAAGGAGATGAGTTTTCGGGGTGCTAGAATCCAACTGTACAGTACTGTCAAGAACTAAGGCAGCACCTCTCCTGGTGGGGCCAGACAGGCCTTCCTCTCTGTCTCTGCACATCCAAGAGAAGATACCTATATCTGCCCCTCCCCAGAGACTCTGCCTCCTTGAATGCCAACTCCACAATCTCAGGGAAATTCCATTGGCTTCTCCACACAAAGGCCCCACTTGATCAGCTGTCAACAAAGAAGCAGGGCACCACGTGGCACAAACCTGGCACATGGCTCTCACCTAAGGGATGAGGAGGCCATTCTCAGAGGAGAGAGGCAGAGTAGCTATTCACAGGCGCAGCAACCCTAGCCCTTGGTGATCTGACTCCACCTCACGATGTTTGCCTTGGTTTTCATGGACTCATGTGATAATGTCACACTTTGACTTATTAAATACTTCATAATGGTTTTTACTCTGGCCTCCGGGTTCTTTGGTGAGTAAGGGATCCATTCCTTTGCCATGGTTTCATGCTGTTTCCATGTCTCTTCCTTTTATCATCTTATATTTGAGTTCTTGATTGAGTGTATTCCTTTATTAATCTCTCATATGAAAGAAAGCTTTATGGAGAATTTTCTCCTTGAATTTTGTCTCTTCAATCTTGATTGATTTTTCCCCCCTTTCTGAGGATCAAATCTAGGGCTTTACGAATACTAGGTAAGCAGTCTACCACTGAGCTACATTGGCAGCCCTCTTTTTCTTTTTTTCATTAATAGTTTTATTGGTACATTTTAGATATACATAATGATCACATCCATCATAGAGAATTTGTGCCTGTACATGCTACATCTTGTTTCTTTTTTCTCCCATCCTCTTACCCTTTCTTCACTCCTCATTTCCCCACTTACAAAAGCTTTGTTTCCATTTTTCTTTCCTTGTTTTAACTTTTCCCTTCTTTCCTTTTCTCCTTCCCCCCCTCGTTCCTCTTCCCATCTGAAAATTTTCTTCCTATTTCACAATACAGCCCTAAGTTTTTAAAATCTCTCTTCTCATGCCATATTTCGCTTTATTCAGGCCTTTTCCTACGGTGTGCATAATTTTCACGTTATTCTGTTCATCTTTCTGATTCTTTGCACTGGTGGCCCTTTGGCCCCTTTAACTCTCTGCTTATAGATATTTAGCTGTATCACCATATATAGACATACATGTGAACTCATTCTCATCTCATCAAAGACTTGTCATCTTTGAGATTACAGGTTCAGCAGAACTGGCTGTTCTGTTTGCTTTCCTATGACAAAGTAAGGATTGTAGGTAGGAAACTAATTGTGTAAAGCCTTAGTCAAAGGACCTGGGCTATGACACCCTCTGAAGATTTTTTAAAATGTTCGTATAAGGGTTTACCCCTGTAGCAGATGCCTTGGCACTGTGGTTGTTGAGTTTATCATGGAGTCAGGAATATTTTAGCTTCTGCTAAGATGTGTCTCCTGATTTGCTCTATCTATGGACTTTACTAATATGGTCATAATAGCTGATTCTCAGGATTCATCAAGTGATCTTCTGTAGTACTGATTCTTCAGGCAAGGTTGAGAGACATTCAAAGACTTGCCAGAATCTTCAGTATATTTGCTTGAAATAAACTAAATATTGGATTCTAGAAAAGATTCTCTGGGCATAGGAGCATACACTACAGTACTGATACTTCCACTAGCTGACAATCATTTGACAGGAGCAATGATCCAGAAATATCCAAAATGCAGCACATTCATGAGGCCTTGGGAGGTGGAAAGTGACAGGAAAGGACCACTTCAAGGTCTACCACAAACCAGAGCAATAACAAAGTAGCCCTGGGACATCAACAACCAGAAGAGCTTACATTTTACACACAGGATGTCATTTGAGCTCATATCAACCTGGGAAGGTAGGTGTGAAGTTCACTTTGCCCCCAGGAAATTTAAGCTAGTGATACACAGACAGGTGGCAGAGACAGGGCAGAAACAGCTCTCTGTCCCCAATTTTAGTATTCTGTGTGTACTATCACCTTGTGTTCCCTGGTTGACCTGTACTAAGAGAATTCATCTCAAACTCTGGCTGTGTGTGTGTGTGTGTGTGTGTGTGTGTGTGTGTGCTTCCCAGGGGACTGCAGCTACGTTTCTAAAACTTACAGCTTGGAATACAATGGGGTTTTAGTATTCCAAGGAACAGATGTAAACAACTGTGATCAAACCATGACAGCACATCTCCCTGGAGGCCTCACCCATCAACAACAATCTTGTCATCTTGAGCAGCTGGTCCACCACATTCAACATGCCACGTCTCCAAGGACTGGCAAGTCCTCCTGGATTTGGCTTTTAACTTTTTGCTGACTTCTAGTGAACTTTTTTAAAAACTGTACTATTTTGCCTCTACGGTTAAACTGGTAGAGTCCCTCTGTCTCTCTTTCCCTCCCTTTCCAATGCCCTTCCCCTTCTCCCTCTTCTTCTTCTTTCCTTCCTCCTTCTTTAGGCTATTTCACTGTATTGATGTTTTCTCTTTGCTGATAAACTCTTTGACAGCCATGACTGTTGGGAACCATCTACTTTTCTGGTCATTTTAAGTCAGTCGAGGCATTTTAAGCTGTCCTACATTTGTTGAAAGGAGACAGAAAGTTCGGGATGAGGGGCACTTGCAGGGGTTTTGAGCCTCATGATCATTTTCAGTGATGGAGCTGAGCCAGCTGGGTGTGGAATCTGTTGTTTGCCAACTGTGTTAGCCAGTGCCTCAGAAGGTAAATGGGGCGCCGAGGGACAAGTCTTTCCCTTCACCAGGCTCTGCCTGTGGGGGTGACACAGCAGGGACAGCAGAGGTGTCTGGTGTCCATCTGTTTCCCCCCAGCAGAGGACACTGATGAGATGAGACGTGGCAGCACTCTGCTCCCATTAATTCGGCGGCTTTTCTGTGTCGTTTCAGAAGGTCTCCATTTAATAGCTCCCATTGTTTGCTAACTTGAATTCAAAGCCAAAGCTATACCCAGCCCAAGAATTTTTTGGATGTTTGGTGGGTGACACTTGTATCAGAAGAGTGCTGTGAAAGAGGCAAGAGGTCTGAAAAATGCCTCCCTTGGCTGAGAGACAGGAAACCTAACTCTGTGGCTGTTTGTGCCATACGACCATGGAAAAGCTGAGTCCATGCATATCCCTCTAACTCAGTCTCTCCGCATCAAAAGTGGGGGTGACCCTGATCATCAAAGCTTCCTGAGGCCATGGGGTAGCTTCAGGAACTGTGTTCTAAAACACCTCAACCAGTGGTACAAAAAGCGCCCTTCTCATAAACCAGCCTAATTATTTATCATTTTGTTTCAACTTCTCAACCAGGACAGACATAGAGCACTGGCTGAAGCTCATTTCTCTCCTCTTTGAATGAGGGCCTTCAATTATTTTGAGGCAGTTTGTCTTCTCCTCCCAGTAGTTTGCAGGTTCATCAAATAATATTTATTGACCAGCCTGGTTCACAGGGCACGAGCTGTTTCTAACTCGGCATTCAGTAGGGTAACTAGAAATTAGCCATCAAGAAAATAAGCTGAGGGCCTCATCATCTTGGGCTATTTTCCATCTTGCTAATGTAAGCATCCAGGCCTCTGCCACAGGCCTTGCTCTAAAACCCTCATTCATTCCCTCTGTCTGCTCCACAGCCACGGAAGCAGCCTGCACTTTGTGGGCAGCAGCAGCTTGCATGACTGCACCTATTTTGTCAGACTCTGAAGGAACAGGGGAAAATTCCTGTAGAGTAACACCAGGAGAGAAGGTTCTGTCCCAGATTTAGCAGTTTATACATCTCCAGTGTGAGGAGTTGAAAACTTCAGAGTATTGGAAAAGGAAAAAACACCAAAAACAAAGAAGGATGTATTTATATGGGATAAAGACTGAATTTAAAGATCAGTGAAGAAAACTGGCCACCACCATCCTGATCAGAGACCCCTCTAAACCGTGCCTCCCAGCACAGCTGCACAGGGGCACTCATCAACTCTGCTGCTGAGGTTAGCCACCACTCCCTGCACCTTTCCAAGCCTTGTCCTTGGGCAACCATAACCACTTGTGCTCTCTCCAGCTTTGCAGTGAGCAGCAGGCACAATCCCTCTCACTGAACACCCCACTCCCCATGACCCTACAAAAGATCCCATAGTTGTGTGAGAGTTGCTGGTCGGGTCTCTAGTGCCAGAGTGGTCTCTTTCAGATTTGTTCTGAAATAAACCTGTCCTGTTGAGCTTATACCTCTGTTTCTTCTTTTCCTGTTTCCTAACAATCAGGCTACAGTGAAAAATGTTTCTCTACTCCAGGTTTGGGAACCCTAATCTTTTCCCATTATAGTACAGGAAAGCTCCAGGGATTTCCCATAGCTCATGAAGATGACCTGTTTTCATTACCCTATAATCATTATCCCATGATTGGAAGATTTCCTGCAGAATTCCAGAATGGTCAGCCTCGTCTAGGACCTGCTCACCATATGAGGAAGCCAGGCATGTAGCAAGAAAAAAATACTAGACAGAGCAGTGCTTTTGAGGAAGTATTCCCTGTGCAAGGGTTATGGAGAGAAGAGAAGGCTGGGAAAGAGAATCGCTTGTTGCTAAGTGGAATATAAGCATCTAAAGGACACGGTGTTATCATATTTTTTGTTTTTGTGGTTGTTCTTGGTGTGATTGTGTTTTCCAGTACACTAAAATGAGCATGCAAAATATAAATCTTCCAAGCAGCACTTGAGACAAGATGATCTCATGATGGAGGGGAATGAAAGGGACAACCACCAATGACCAAGAGCCAGAAGGTGTCACATATGGTCTCAATCCATTGGCTATACACAGTAAGTCATATGGCCAGGCCCACAGTCAATGGGCAGCAAATACAGTTTCTTTAGTAAGGATCAGTGCAAGTCACATGGCAATAGATAAGGCCCATGAAAGGAGGAAATAGCTGCAAGGACAGTATATCTCTCCACTGCCTTGTAGCATGATCCTCATATGTAGCGGGAAACTCCTCAGCCTCCAGCCTCCAGCCTCCAGTGGGTAGTCTGGAGATCTTTTCCTTAAATCTGCAGAGTGCTTTAAAGAATGGCAAATCCTTAGCACCTCTCTTTCTCTCTCTCTCTCTCTCTCTCTCTCTCTCTCCTTTTACTTTTCCTTTCTCCTTTCTTTTCTTCCTTCCTTAAAGGCATAACATATATAGTAAATGATTTGTCATTGTAACCATTTTTAACCATAAATTTTAGTAGCATTAAGTATATTAGCGTTGCATTATCATCACCACCATATAGCCCTTTGTGTCAGTCTAATTTCAGTTAGTATGATGTCTTAAAATGTTCATCCATGTTGTAACATGTGTCAGAAACTTTTTCCTTTTAAAGGTTAAACAGTAGTCCATATGACTATACATTGTTTATCCCCTCATCGGCTGATGGACACTTGGGTTGCTTCTACTTTTAGACTACAGTGACTATGAGAATAGATATCTCTTTGAGTTACTTCTTGTAGATATAGACCCAGAATTGGGATTACTGTAACATATGAGAATTTCATATTTAATTTTTTGAGGAAATGCCATATAGTTTTCTATCGATCATAGCCTTTCTTGTCTCTGAATTGTAGTAGGCAGGTACTTCTCTTGATTTTTCTTTGTTGGGGGAAGAGAATTTCTAACACTTTGTTTCATTCTGTCATCCCAGAAGATTGTTTCTTCAGTTTTTTCTTAATCTTATAATTTACCCTCTCTACAATCTCAATCATGGTAGATGTCATCATGGAGATGGCTACTGGAGGCTCAAATATTTTTTAATCATTTGTGGTTTATGACATTTCCGTAGTTCTTCAAGAAAAGAAAATGTTCCCTATAATTACACCAATGATTCTAACAAAGAGGTGTTAGAATTTTCTTCCTCTTTCTCCTGCTCTTCTTCTTCTCCTTCTCCCTCTCCCTCTCCCTCTCCCCTTCTCCTTCTCCTCCTCCTCTTCCTTCTTCTACTTTTATACCAGTATCAATTAATTAAAACAGTTGCCTTAGGTATCTGCAATAGTAACTTCAAACTCCACCCCTGGATCGATACTGGAAGTAATCTGTTTAACAATCTCAGGACTGTGCAAATCAATTAGTCACTTGTAGATCCTCATCTGGAAAGGATCCCATACCTTAGAACCTTGGTCACAAGGTATTTTTCTTGCAGTGATTCTTAAGGTCTTAGTAAGCATGTGAATGAGTCCTTTCACTTTGAGATTCTTTTCCTTTGTATCTCTGATCAAGTCAGCACACACCTTTTCCAGCGATTTCACGGTGTGGTTGGTGAGGGTAGTCCTAATTTGATGAATCGCCACCTCAGGATCCACAGGTGTTTTCCAGTATCTTTAAGTGCAATGGCAGCAGCATGGCCTCCTGACTAACTTTGTTCCTCAAATAAAGTGAGAAAAAGCCAGTTCTATTGGTTTGAATACCTTTCCTTTTAAAAGTAATTCAAAGACAGTTAATAAAGATGAGTAATTGTTAATAGGTAATTCAGGGTGAAATGATGGTGATAAAGGGGAAATAAATGTAACTCCTAGCCTACTAGATGTCAGATGCTCTGAATTTGTGTTCCCCAAAATTGAAAAAGAAAAAACAGAGGTTAAGAGTAGGAAAAACTTACTGAGAGAGCTATTCCCTGAGATACAGTAAGAGACCTGAAAGTGGACTGCCAATGAACCCACTTTGCAGAGGAAGTTTTATTAGAGCAAAATCACGAAGTTGGTACAAACCAATAACATGATCAACCAATAAGATCACAAGTCTAGGGCCAGGGGTTTAGCTCAGAAGTGTAAGTGCCTGCTTGGCAAACGTGAGGTCATGAGTTTGATCCCTAGTACCAAAAAAAAAAAAAAAAAAAAAAAAAAATCACAGTCTAGCTGCTTAAGAAATATTGATCCAGGGCTGGGGATTTAGCTCAGTGGCTTAAGCGCCTGCCTGGCAAGCGTGAGGTCGGGGGTTCAATCCCCGGTACCAAAAAAAAAAAAAAAAAAAAAAGAAATATTGATCCAGGGGAAGCAGGCTATGTAGCAAATGTGTATGGAAAGAAGAAAGACTTTTTTTTTTAGGAAAAGATGGAACAGGAGGTCCTGGTCACCCCCTTGGATAACTGATATCTTAGACTTTATTGGACCAGGTGAGAATCATCTTCAATTTAACACTTCTCCCTGTAGGCCTGGTAATTCCATCTTTATCTTGAGGCCGGGCTTCCAACAGATACTCCTCCACCCACAGTTGTAATGTGTTTTCATCCTCTGCACCGACTCTCTTGAGGGCCCAGCCCTGTCTGACTGCCTAGAATATTTCTACCTAACTTAGCTGTCTATAATAATGGGAGATTATTCAAGCTTGTCTCGACAGAGATATGATATCGTTTGGCCGGGCTTGTTCAAGCTCCGTTACATCATGGAGAGACTTTGATTGTTAAATAAATCTCTGCTTTAAACTTGGATGGAACTACACAAAACATTTCATAGACTATGAAGTTATGCTCTGCAGCTACTGCAGGGCTCACATGGGAAGCTCCATTTGATTTGTACCCATATTCTGCGTTGCAGACTCAGCCAGATAGGGCTTTTTCAGGCTCACATGGCCTCTTAGTCCCTAATAACAACCATCTCTGGTCACTTATAACAGAAGGAGCTTCCGGGACAAAAGCAAAAACACTGTGCATTGGCTTCACCTCCCTTGTGCTAGGAGCCAGGTCACTACCAGAAGTAAATTTTCTTGAGGTTCCTGAAAACACTGTATCCTTGGTAGAAAGTGACATGCCAGCAGAAACAGCCTCTCTTCTTTGCCAGACACTGTCTTTATGGGATGTGTCCCTACTGTTGCTGCTTCCAGGTGAAGGGAGGTGAGGACACATGGAGACAGATGGAAGGAACACCTGAGGCCCGTGCAACCTCAGGCTTCACTACAAAACTGCCCTGCCTCTGCCATTTAAATCATCTGTTCTCATTTCTATACTCAACATTTAAAAGCCTCCTTATTTGAAAAAGGCATTAAATGGAAAAATAAAGGCAATATAGTAACTTCTACTAAAAATAAATGTATTCATTTTTTAGTGTTGAAGAATTAAAAATAGAAGTTCTATTCAACTCAGCTCTTCCCTTTCTGGGCATCTTCTCAAAAGAGTTAAAGACAGGACACTACAATGATACATGCATCCCATGTTTATAGAAGCAGAACTCATAATAGCTAAATCTTGGAAGTTGCCTATATGTCCAACAGATGAGTGGATAAAGAAAATGTGGTGTTTATAAATAGTGGAGTACTTAGTACTCTGCCATAAAGAAGGATAAACTGGAATAATTTGTAGGAAAAATGGATGCACCACGAGACCATAATGTTAAGTGAAATAAATCAGATGCAACACAAATATTGTATTGTTTCTCTGATATGAGAAACTCAAAGTATGAATAATTTAAAGAGGAAAATAGGGCCGGGGATTTAGCTCAGTGGCTTAAGCACCTGCCTGGCAAGCGTGAGGTTGTGAGTTCGATCCCCGGTACCAAAAAAAAAAAAAAAAAAAAGAGGAAAATAAAGATGAATAATAGGGAACAGGGAGATACATCTTTTGCAAATGCAAAGGAACCAAGAGATGGAGGGAGGGGAAAAGGAGAGGAAGGGGAAGTAAAAAGAATTATGATGTGTTGTGTATATGTACCAATATCCCCACAGTGAATGTAATCATTATGTACTGCAAAAATGTACTAATAAAAAAATTTAAAAATTAAAAAAAGAAATGTACTTTCTTCTAGGTGACTTTTAGTAATAATACATAAAAGATGTTTTTTTAAAATGCTTTTACTTGGCAAAGTACATTAGCAACCCTAAATCAGCCTCCCAAGTATTTTTGAAGTTTTACTGATTCGTGAAATCTGAAAGTCTGGGAACCACTGCTTTAACTTGAGAAAAACTCACCCTTGGACTAAGGTTCAGAATTGGTTTCAAGGCCAGCGACTCACCTTTCTGGCCACCTTTTCTAAGTTGAGAGACTTGTATCTTTGACTCCTGTACTTCATCTGATTTCTTTCTTAGAAAGAAGAAAAAGAAAAGAGTAATTCACAGTCCTATAAAATCCAAAAAAAGATATCAATACACTTCGTTCTCTCTGTCTACATGTGCATGTACACACACACACACACACACACGAACTTCTTTCTCCCCATGTACTCATCACATATATTCCCCAGTTGGCCACACGTGCTTTCTTCATTTCATTGCTCTGTCACTCTCTTAACTGCTCCCATGACTTAACCACTTGAAAGCTGTTTGCAGACATCAGATTATTTATTCCTTTACTTTTGTAGTAGTGGGAATCAAACTCAGCGACTTGCACATGCTAGACAAGCACTCCAGTGCTGAGCCTTATCCCTAGCCTTCAGACTTTTAATTACACATTTTATTCCACAATGAGCCTGGGGATAATTATTAAAGACCAGTGGTCACAGCTGAACATTCTGCCATGAGACTGAAGACGTTTCAATAAATAGAACAGTGGTCCATGCTGATTGTAATGCGAAGCAGGGCTGGAATCATCTGCATGAGTGAGGCAACTGCACCAAGCCAGTACTGCCGTGTGCAGCTAAGGGGGCAAAGCGGCTTTGATACAGAGAGGCCAAAGAGAGAGGATTTGTTTTCTGAACAGGTTACTTGTTTTTGCAGCATTCTTTTGAGACCAGCAAGCAGAAGATGAAGCTGGAGGTCTGGCTTTCTAAGTGTGATTCGCAGCACAGATGCATGACATGCTCACGTGCTCATAAATCATGATTCTTTGTGGTCCTGTGAGGCTCAGAATTGCCAATGGCAAGTCTCTTCACTTCTCAGCCTCAATTTCTTCTTTTGTAAAATCAGTAATAATGATGACAATGTAATCGACAAAAGTATCTACTAATCTGCCTGGAACAGAGCACATAACAAGTACTCATTAGGTGGTGAATACACGTACTAATACCTTCTTTTAAGTCTTGATCTTTTAGAGGTATATTCCAAAGTACTGAATAATACATAATCTCAGCTAAAATTATCTAGCACAGAGGAACATAAATAGAAATAAGGTTGATCAATTGTTGATAATTATGAAAGCTGGGTGCAGAAGAAGTTATTCAACTATTCTCTACTTTTGCATAGGTTTGAAAATTTCCAATATAAATAAAAACAACAGTAAACAAATGAAAGTCAGCACTTTCTTGTCTAAAGGACACTATTTAAATATTTTCAATACTTTAAAAACACTTCACATATTTCCTTTTAGCATCTTTCAATCTTTTAGGGATATTACTTCAATGAAATATAAGATTTCTCTTTTCATCATTAGAATTCCCTGAAGGAATTCTGTCTTACCTAAACAGAGGAAATAAAATTTAATTCCCAACCTGCTAGATGTCAGATATGCTGAGTTCGTGTTCCCCAAAACTGAAGAATGAATTCTAAGGAGCAACAGAGATTAAGAGCAGGAAAGATTTGTGGAGAGAAAGAGAGTTCCTGAGACAGGTAGGGACCCAAAAAATGAGTTGCCTTAGACCTCACTTTACAGAGGAAGTTTTATTGAGCAAAATCATGAGGTGGGTACAATATGGGACAGAACTATGATCAACTAATAAGATTATAAGTTTAGTTACGTAGGTAATATTGATCCAGTGGAGATGCAGGTCATGTAGCAAGTGTAGATGGAAAAAATAAGGACTTTTTAAGGAAGAATTAGGGGGTGGCTGATACTAATTTATCTCTCAGGGAGGCATGTAAGCCTAGTCATTTTGTCTTTATCTTGAGGCCTGACCTCCAACAGATGTGCCTCCAGCCACAGTTGTAATGTGTTTTTATCCTCTGAATTGACTCCCGGAGGAACTAGCCCTATCTGACTGCTATAATATTTTTACCTAGTTTAGCTGTCTATAATATTGTTGGGCCTTTTTCCTAATCAATTATCAGTAATTGAGTTATGGTTGCTAGAAAAGAGCAATCTGGCTAGAATATTCTGAAGGAGAGAATTTAAACATTTAAAGTGAAATTGTCTTCTTTATGCAGACTGACAACTCCAACAGTGCCTACAATCAAAGCCTGCAGTTGCAAACTTTGGGAGAGAGGAATTCCTGGGCCACCCACAAAGCCTTTATAAAGTGGAGAGAGAGAGAGAGAGAGACAGAGAGAGAGAGGGAGAGAGAGAGAGACAGAGAAAGAGAGACAGAGAAAAAGAGAGAGAGAAATTTAAAAGGATTTGGTTCTTTCAAGAGGAAAAGATATTAAAATTGTGGATATTAAGCAAATTATTGCAAAAATGTTAGAAAATAAAATATTTATCTATCTATTTATCTATATTATTAAAAATCCATAACAGAAATTCAAACTTCCCTGTTAGAAATATAAGAGAGTACTTATCCTCTTCCAAAGATTTACTCTCCAAATTCCTTTCAATAATGGCATTCTACCCTGTAAGGTTAAGTATTTGTTTACATATCATTAACAGCTTCCTGGAAAACTCTCTGGGGGAAATTACACCAAGGCAGGAGATACTCACTGCTAGAGAATTTGTGTGTACACTCTACCTATTGGGTCAGTCAGCTGAAAGCTTATTCTGGAATTATCATGTAGGTAAATGGGATATCATTCAAGCTACTGAAATTGAACACATGCACAGTTGTGTGCATTGAGGTAGATCTAGATGATACCATCACCCTGACCTGGTGGTGAACAACCGAGCTCTGAATCTTGCACACTTAGCAGAACTTGTTTAGGCTCTCTGGAAGGAGAGTGTTTCCTCTTGAGAGTTTGAGAAGATGGAGTTGAAATTACAGTTTGCTAAATGACCAGGTCTGGGGAATTGATTTGACTTCCAGGCTGGTCAGAGACCTTTCTTCACACCCACGAATAACATACCGTTTAGATGGTTTAGGTTCCTACTAATCTTAAAATTGCAAATAGCAAACTATGTAGGAAAATGTTGCATTATATGCATTTTCTGTCCAATGCTAATCATTTTTAGACTAAAACATGGGCATTTTTGTATTCAAATGAGTGAAATCCTTCAAAGTAGTCATTCAAAGCATATTGAAACTTTTTTTGGCATTAATCTGTGCAACCCATAAGCTACTTGCGGGCTGAAATTATTATACACAAATTAATTGATGAGGTCATGTTGGAACTGAGGGCACTGAGCAACCCAGCAAACAGCCTGCCACCCTGGTAAGTGGCTGTGGTCTGGCAAGCTGCGGCCACCCCAGGGCAAGAAGCAAGAAGTAACAATGTTTCCTGAGATCCCAGTCATGATGGAACTTAGAGTGTGAGCAAATCAGCAACCAGCCTGCTGCCTACCCGGGCAAGGGCTTAGAATCAAACATCCCCCCCCACACACACTGTCTTCAAGTGGGATCCAGGGATCTTGGCATCTCTTGGGAGCTTGAAGGTATGTAATGCAGTGAGTGGGGGGAATTTCCTTCAACTATCTCTTTGAAGGCAGATATTTTTAACACCATTTTGCTTTGTCCTGATTACTGGTGTTGCTCTATTCAATATTCTGTTTTGATAAGTTCTATAATATTGTGTATTTCTTTTGATTTTGCTATACCTGATTGAAAGAACAACTATTGTGAAGATAACGAGATATACAATGTTGCCTATTACTGTTGCCCCAGTGACCTGCTGTGATGTTCTGTACCAGTTTCACTACACCGTCTCAATTGGCTTTATTCCATCCTGTTTTGTTTTATATTACTACCTCCAAGTTAATAAAAAATTAAATAAAAAACAATAGAACATGAGAAAACAAGGTAACAAAATACCTACAAAAACTCCCAACTCCACCAAAGTGGATCCATGTGGCATGGATGAGGAGAAACTCAAAAACAAAACAACAGAATTATATAAGGTGATTAAAAAGGAAATAACAATAAAACAGATCAATAAAATACTTAGCAAGCAGAAACATGATATAACTAAACAGATAATGGACTTAAAAAGCAAAAGGAGGGAAAGAAAGTGCTCTAAAGGGTATAACTGCCTGTATGTTTAAGTGTGTAAGATTGATAACCATATTACTAAGCCTTTTTTAGATCGTTGAACAGAACTGTTTGCAGCCTCACTGTTTGAATGTCCACTTCGTATGCCTTAATTTTGTAACATGAACAACTATTTCTAAGAAGACAATATGTAATTTATCAACTAGTGATTTCTTACTGGTTTTTTTGAAATTCTGTATTATTTTGACCCTTTTTTCTGTTTTGCTTTTTTTCTCTTTAAATAAAATTTTAAAAAATTACTTGACAAGATTTGATTTTCAGTAAGTACCTTTTTAAAAATATAAATCTATTCTAGTTTGAAAGATAGTCTAGAAAAGCAATTTTAAAATTGTTAGAATGAGTACAGAGTGATCTCTTGGCTTCCATGGAAGGGGACAACATTCATTTGTAGTTAAATTCTAATATGTTGATTTTAAAGGCCAGGGTTGGGAAATAGTTTGTACAAGTAATTTCTGCAATACAGATTAAATGTGGGATCAGGACAATGGGTCCCACCACTTCCCTTCAGTGGGAGCTTCCTGCATTCAGGGACTTGGATGCCAAGCACATCAGGTAATGACATCCTCATGGCCCACATGCACTAGGGAGTTCCTCAAAATCCAAATGTAGTACTGGGTTATTATCTTCTTTCATGATTTCAAAATATGGTTTCTCTTTTTACCTACAAAATAAAACATCGACTTTCTCAACTTTGCTTTTTCGTCTCCCTCCTAAAGTTTAAATTTGTAAAGCAAATTATTTGTGGCCATAAGTTTGGTTGTGATTCTTTTTTTTTTTTTTTTTTTGCTATTGATTTTCACTTGGATCATATTATAATTTAGCCGCTTTTGTGGGTGGTTTTTTTCCTCATCCACAAAATGTATTCTCTTATTATCTGGGCACCAGAGAAGATCTCCAAGACAACAGGTTTTTTTTTTTTTTGGTACCGGAGATCGAACTCACAACTGCACACTTGCAAGGCAGACGCTTATGCTGCTGAGTTAAATCCCCAGCCCAACAACACTTTTTTTTTTTTTTTTGGTACTGGGGATCAAACTCACGACCTCATGCTTGCCAGGCAGGCGCTTAAGCCACTGAGCTAAATCCCCAGCCCCCAACAACACTTTTTAAAAGTTGGGATACCATTCTCTTTGCCTTCATATTAATTATGCAAACAAAGCACCAGGAAATTATTTTTATTCTAAATATATCAGAGATGACATGGGAACTAATGTATTCACTGACATCAAATTAATTTGAATAATTTTTAAAAGTACTAAAATTGATATTGAAGGAAGAAAAGAGTACAGCCTACATTTTGATTGTCATTGGGCCACAAAATAGGTTTATGAGTGTATTTAATACACTGGGTGTATTTAAGGTTGGCTTTTTTCTCCCTGAGTAACCTGGCTCAGGCAAAAGTTAGAGAAGAAGGGTAGAGGTGTGTATCTTGCCAGGCTGAGTCAGGCCAATGCATCTGCTGGCTGGGCACTAACGTGGGCGGACACCTGTGGCTCCCAGAACAGCTGTTTGGTAGAGGGCCAGCGAAAGCCCCATTGTGGGGTGGAGGCAGGAGGCCAGTTAGGCGGCTAATACATTCTGGCATGGGCTGAAAGAACACCTGGTTTCACTCTGTGGACCCACCACAGAAGGTCAAAGAATGTGTTTTCTGGCGGCAGCCCGATGGCCCCAGTTTTGAAGTCCCAGTGGTCCTGTTCTGACTGAAACAGAGAGAAACCCACCTTTCTTCTTCAGATTTACTCAGAAGCCAACCTGGGAATCATCCTATTCCAGCTTTGTTGAAATAGGCCGCTATGCCATTTGGTGTGTGTGTGTGTGGAAATGGTGTGGGGACTGTAAGGCAGGGGTGGGCTCTAGGGTTCAAAATGAAGCAGTTCAGGACCCTAAGCTCTAAGAGTTTGGCTGCTGAATGGCATCACAGACAACTTTCATCCTAGACTGGCTCTGACCTTCCCTTCTTCTTCTTCCCACAAACTCTAATGACATGCTTAAAAACCATTTTGGGTCTTCCATTGTAATTTTGTCATCAGACCCTGGAATTTCCGCACCAAATACCATTACCTCCCAAGACAGGAGCCCAGAGTGCACCCTTCCCTGACCCTAGAGGCCTCACATCCATTTTTTCTCCCCAAGAAGGATCCCATTTCTTCTGGCTTGGTGAGTTCATTTTTCTCTGACAGAGGAACCGCCTTCCCAAGTTTATGGCTTATCTCTAGATGTCCTCCAAAATTCCAGTGCATATAGGTAGGGCTTTTGGTAGTGGCCAGATAGAGGATGTACGATACTGAATCGATTCACTTATTGGTTTAGCATAGTTCTGGGTGTGGGCGATGGAATTACTTAAAACAGAGATCTTCCCTGGATGTGGGTGACACCAACCAATAGGCTTATAGCCTGCATGAAATGAAAAGGGAGAAAAGGAATTCTTGCTGCTTCCTACATGCCATACCATGAACTGTTTCTCCTCTGCCATGTCCCTCTGCCATGCCACCCTGCCTTGATACATGTAGGCTATGGACAGAAACCTCTGCTAACTGTGAGCTAAGCTAAACCTTTCACCCTTTAACTTTTGTGTGTCCAGTATTTTGTCCCTGCAATGACAGAGTAAGACATCAACTTCCTGATCCAACTGCAGACCAGGCAGCTCTCCCTATATGTGCTAAAAAAAATGTGACCCTCTTCTCACTGGTTCTGTGACCACTGACTAAATCACTCTGAACCGCAGTTCTGACATTCATAAGTGGGAATTGATAATATTATTAGTTTTGTTGCAACTCATTTAATGAGAACATATGTGAAACACCTAGCACAGGGTCCACATGCTACAGGCACACGGCAAATACTTTGTATGAAGGAATAAGCATGGCTGAGATTATTCTCTAGACACAGTGGCTCACAACTGGCTTGAAGGAGTTCTGAACTGAAATTCCTGCTTGTTGCCTTTGCTTGGAATTGCAGGGACCCTGTCTCAACTCCTGCTCTGCCACCAGGAATTCCACAGTAAGCACAGTACAGTGAACCCATAAGGTAACCTGCCCTGGCTAGTGGCATAGATCAGGCGCCTCCCAGAATCACCTAGTGTTACCAAGGGAGGCATACTGTGGACCCTGACTTGTGTAAGGTCCAGAGTTGGTAGAATTCTCATCTGTGAAACCACTTCTGTCAGTTTAAGTGTCTAAATCCAAGAAGTCTTGATTGATATAGTTTTCAGTTTCTGGCAATGAAATCTGACTGATCAGGTGTGAAATTCTGTGCCCTAGGTGAATGAGACTCATCTGGGCTCACTTCCCTGGACCTAGGGACAACAGTAGTACTGGGCCCTTGTGTAACCACTGTTATTCTGTAAAGACAAGCCTTGTCTTGGAAATTAGCTTCATTACTTATGCAGTTCCAGGCTTTCAGAGAGCTTTAGAGAGCCATCAGTCAAAAGACAACAGGCATGATGCGGGTTTCTCCAAGTGGAGCTTAAACCACAGTTTCATTTCTGGCCTCAGAAACTGTATGAATGAAATAAGGGGCAAGAATGCTGATAATAACCCTTTGAAACAAAAAAGGAGTGGAAGAAAAGATCACTTTCCTTATAAACTGGAGCTTGAAGTTTGAGGAAAACCATTGTGATTAGCTGTTCTTTTGTTTGTTTGTTTGTTTTAAACACGCTTATTTATTCTACACGTTCAGATGTGAGACAGAATTCGAAACACCGTTTATCCATTCCTTTTTATCCAATGACTGATCTTTTATCGTTCCTGTGATCACTTATTTAGAATTTTCCAATTCTCCTGGGCTAAGACTTTTCTCTGTGAATTATATTTTTTTTCCTTCTTTTAAAAGTAACAACTCTTTCTGCATCTACATATTTTTGTTATCAAGGTCCATACCTTTTTCCCTAACTTACTTGGAAAAACACCTGGCCTTTTGGAGCAAAAGGGCTTAAGAAAAAAACTATTGCTTCCTGAGAAATAACAGAATTTCCAT
This sequence comes from Dolichotis patagonum, assembly GCA_004027295.1. NCBI lineage: Eukaryota > Metazoa > Chordata > Mammalia > Rodentia > Caviidae > Dolichotis > Dolichotis patagonum. The sequence goes on along the minus strand of PVJX010000561.1, from coordinate 135,871 downwards.
GGAGAACAGATTGTTCTTGGAGTCATACCTTAAGCAGTAGTGTCCTTTAGATATTTTAAAGGGAAAAAAGCACTTATTTGGAAACTTGAAAGGAACTGTAAATTAAAACTCTGATAAATCTGAGCTAAAGCAAGCCTTTTTTCTTGGTATTCCTGCCTTCCCTACTCCTGGTAGATCTAATCTTTGCAAATGCAGTGGAAAATTAAAATGGGTAGCACTCATCATTTTTTCATTCATAAATATTCATAATATTTTAGCCAATTTTGATTCTTAGGATGACTAGGGGACCGGATAGTCTCTCCCATGACTATCTAATCATTTCACTTGACCCAACCTGATTTATTTGAGAGAGACAGAAGAGAGAGAAAGATGGAGGAAAGAAACAGGGCATGTGGATGGACTTGGATTGGTGCTATAATGCTTGAACATTCTATATTTTCCTGTGTAACTGATAAAGTTGTCATTATGAGAGTACTCGAATAGCCAAGCATGCTGGATGATCCCTTCACACTGGAAAGTTTTTCTGATTTACCTTTATATATTATAGTGTTATTCAGTTCAGTCAAGCCTAGGTCACTCATCTTCTTCAGCCTAATAGGAAATGTCAGAAGGTAGAAAAGTGGATCCATCATGCTTCTATTTACCACATTAAATCTGCTGAGAAAAATCCTTAGAATCATCATTTGGTACTTTTTTCTAATTACAAGCTGTATTTGCAATACTAAAAAAATTTACACAAATGGCAAAAGGCCAAAAGAGTTGTGTGTGTACCCACTGACTGCAGTGGTAGTGGTCAGTCTGGACGTCCTTTCTAGCTGCAGAAGAACTGACTGATAGGCTGGCTTTTCTGATGTAGCCCCACAAGAAACCCTGAAGCCTCTGCATTTAGATAGACTAAAATATGATTGGTGCAATCCCCGAGAAGGGTAGTAAAGATTCCGAATCATCTCAATTCTGGGTACTGTCTGGATAATTTAGATAATGCAAGAGTGCTGTCCCAGTGGATAAATTCCTTCTACTGCAAGTTTAGCACAAGCTTTTCAGGGAACACACAACTTCCGTCTGAATCATTCTTACAAGCTGAATTTTTATTTTTACTAAATCATGTTAAAAAAAATCTGTGCCTGGTGTGGAATTTCACTCCATCAAGTGTTACAATGACTTTCATTTTCATCACAAGCAGAAGAATGAAAGGAGGACAAGTGTTAGGAAACATGGCAATAAATTAGAATATAATTTACAAAAGCAAAAACAGTAACAGTGTACCACATTAATACTGAGTATAAAATAATAAGCAACAACTAATCACAATAATACAAAGGTAATTTTGTTCTGCATTATTAAGGATACCTACATGACATTCACTCAAATAAAAAATGTTCCTAATGAAATGAACTGTTGGAAAGCCCTGTGTATCTTCAGGGTTTTAATCATCTGGGTACATTTACTTTTCCTTTTTTGGTAGGTATGACCTATACACCAGTGGCAGACCCTGCTTCCAGCAGCAGGGTTGCAATTTCCTTGGGGTTCCCTAAGTGTCACTCAGCTCACTACTTCTAGAGTGCCTGCCACTGTGGTCTCAACTCCACTGACAGTCCTGTTGTTACTTAGGAACAGAACTTCATGTGGGTGGCCACAGAGGAACAGCAGTATTGTAATGTGCTGTGGAATATACTTTTTTTTTTAACCTTCTGAAGTTTAAATTCAGGGTCTACCTGAAAATGTTTAATCCTGTTACATTCTGTGCTTCTTTTCCTCCTGAAAGGGGATGTGACGCTTTCCTGGAAGCAAGCTGCCCTTGATGTTGCTGCATGTCTCAGAGGCAAGCCTTTTCTAGCACCAGTTGAGGTACTGCAGTGCCCAGGGGTATGGCCATTGCAATGTTATTTTCCATGTGAGGTAAAATAGAGCCTTTAGTCAGTAATGTAAGAAATCATTATGAAATAAAAACATGAGTTGATATTTGTGCCGGTGAAAGATACAGATAGCAAATCTATGCCCAAATTGGCACAGACACTACCCAGTTTTTGTTTCACCAGGGCACAGGAGCACCAAGTTAACTTTTTTTTTAAAGGACCAAAGGAATTCAGTGCCAGGGCCACGCTGATCACGGACCTTTTCTCTTCAATGAAAGAAAGAAAAAAAAAAGCCAAGGTAGCTCTTGGTCTTCTAAGGGTAGGATAGGTGGGGCCTTGGCAATATCTCTTTTGTCATCAATAACTCTCTCCGGAGAACTCAGGGATGAGAAGTGTGGTATTGAGACAGAAGAATGTAATGAGATAAGGATGGTCATGATTGGGTGTCAGGAAACCCTGAGCCACAGCCAACCCAGAAGTTTAGATTCTCACTTCCTTTCAGAAAAAAAAAAAAGTCAACCTCAGATCATGGTATTTGTGACACACAGATGTGCAGTTTCAGAGCACAGTGATGGATATAAGTGAAATGTGCTTTTTTATTGCAAGTATTATCTTTACAAAATGGCAATTTGCTTTAGAGTTTTAGGTTCTGGTGTATGCATCGTGTACATACAGGTATGATACAGTAGGAATGTTGGACACAAGCATATTCATTGAGAATCTGCTATAAACTACAAGTGTTCAAGTAAAAAATATTAACAAGTACCCTTTTTAAAAAAAACCTAGCTGTTGAGCCTTTTGATGAAAGAGCGTGAAACCTGAAGATAGGGAAGATAAGAGCTAGTCATTTTAATTTGGGAGGATGCAATTCTGGAATTTGACTTGTCTCAGATATGATTTCACATTTAATCAGCATTTAGAATATCCATAAAAATACAAAATAGTTGGTTGAGTGACTATTAAAATTATGCTTCATGATTTCATGATGTTTTCTTCTTTAGTTATTATCTTTTGCCTACTTTAAAACTCATAGAAATAGCACATTTATGTGCAAGCACACTCATCTATCCATATATTCAAAAGCATCCGCGTGCACACATACACACACATACATACCCATACTTGCTCTCATATAAATAAGTGCCCTTCTACTGTATTAAAGAAGGGACATCTGGAACCCATTGTAATTGTCAGTAAATTGCAAAAGGGTCTGCCTTGTTCCCGAGCCAGTCTATCTTTTGCATGGCATTATCTCAGTAAGCTCAACATGCGTGCAATGATCTAACAGGGCAAAAGCTGTCCTGTGGCTGGTGAGGATGTAAAACACAACTGAGCTGGTGTAACTCAAATAAGGAGAAGGCATTCTGTGTGATAGCAAAGAGCCTGATACTTTAGTCTTTACCATACTCCAGGTCTGGGCTTCTGCATGAAATTGAAATGTTTTTCTCTTAAAGTTTTAATGGAAATCTCAGCTTCTCTTGCAAAATGGCAAGTTGGCCATAGTCTTTTAGCACTGAATTTATAGACTTGCACAGCTGCAGTAACTGATGCACTGCTTTAAACTAAGTCCCTCATTGTTCAATGCAATATAGTTTTATATACGGCTCACAGCAGTGTTCAGAACAGGGGGGTTAATCCTAAGGCAATTAAGTGAAATGAAGAAAAATAATACAAACTTTCATTACTTTTGATTTATAATTGCTCTTAAATTACAGTTGAAAGCCCATTTTATAACTTAAATTGTGGTGTTGTTTAGTGAGCTAAAGTACAGTAAATACTTTTAAGTTATGACTTAAGAATTCTGAATCTTCACTTCTATAGTTGACCAAGTCATAACAGCTACATCTTTAAACAGTTTTAAATACAAATGGATTCAGTGTCATTGCTAAGTCCATAATAAAAATTATCTTAATGGTCTAAGGAGGTAAATAGGCTATTGGATTTACTCGAAAGAACACAAACATTCCACAGTAAGCAAGTCTCCCTGTGTTGTTTGGATCTCTCCAATCTGGCATTCCCTCCTAATACTGTGTCCAGCACTTTGGATCAATAAATCCCACTTCACAGAAGTTAAAATAATATTGAAATCCTGTCAGCGAGGGCTGACCAGTGGTTACGTTCTCCACAGGGTAATGCTTTTGCAAGGACATCAGTCCTCTTCCTCTGGGTGGCTATCTTTGATGGATGCATTTCCACGGTGAAATGACAAGGCTCTCTCTCTGGCTTTCCATGGGTCAGTGTCCTTGGCAGGTTTTACAACACATCTGTCTGAAGTATGCTCGACTGCAGAACTTGAACTTCAGCACCAGTGGGCAATAAGCCACTTTGTTCACATCTTTGCACTCTAACAAATAGGAGCAGAAAATGGAAAACAATTAAAGGCACATAAACAAGTATGTAAACAAGCCGATGCACCTGGATGGTTAGCAAGGACCCCCTTTGGGCCAGTCTACTTTGGCTTTCACATCCTTGTGGTTTTTGTTTTTGTGTTTAAGTATACTCTGTCTGGTACATCCTACCAGAAATATTCTTTTGATATATTTTAACACAAAAATTTAAAAAAAAATGTTTGCAAGGCTTTTCTTCCAGACTTTTATAAGTATGGTGCATGCCCACTGTGTCTTGAAAGAATTACCATTTGTTGGGATAAGTGATCGCTTTAGACAGCTTGGAAACATGAGTCATTTTTCTTACAGTGCTTTTATTGCTTCTTTCTCAAGGGTTATTTTATTCAACAGTGCAAGGTTATCCAAAATCAAACATGAGTTGCGTTGTTTGATACCAAAGTACACATATTCTCAGGAGAATCTGTGTCTGTCAGATGTCAGGATGGGCCTGGGTGAACACAAAGGATTGCTGACAGTGGCCTAGATTCAGCAGCTGCACTAGACAAAGAGGAAAGCTTCAAGGGATTGGCCTCAAATGGCAGCCACAGTCTGTGGGTTACAGAAACATGTAGAAATGCCTTTTTTTTTTTTAATTTGGAAGTGAGACATGGCCTCCTTTTTTCCTACATGTATTTTCTCTCCAGTACTAGAATTGCCACAATTGTAGTCTGCAGTTCTTGCAGAAAGAGGTGAATAAAAGATTTCTTCCCCATCTCCCTGTGGAGGTAGGTGCTGAGGTGGGACGGCACAGGGTGTTGGTGGGGAGGTAGACAGAGGTTTGCAGGCTCTGATTTTCAGCAGCCCTCCACATCCATTCCACCAGGACAGTCTCATTGCTAGAAGTGATATTCTTCTCCAGGATTCCAGCCACTTTTATCTTGGAACTTTAAAATATTGTGTCAACCTAGTAATTAAATTTTCATATGTCTTTTTTCAGGTGGCTATTCTGAAATACACTGGGTAAACTTTCTGAGGCAATTAGAACTCAGGCAGGTTACCAGGTAAAATTAAGTGTGACAGAACAGTTTTTGTTGGTTTCCTGGTTGTTTGCTTGTTTTTCTGGTTCCAGAAACCCACTAAAATTCTGAGCAATCTAATACCTAGTTTATGAGCCACATGATAAACATGGAAAATTAAATGCAAAGAAACATGAGTTTCTAGCTGTTATTATCAAAAAGTATGGTAACAATCTTACTGATCTTATTTTTAAGGTTCTTTCACTGAAAATCTTCAAATTTGAAACTAGAACCCTCAAAACCTCTAAAGATGTAAACTCTAGATAGGGTGTGGTGATGCAAGCCTGTAATCCCAGCACTTGGGAGGCTATCATAGGAGGATCACCATGAGTTAGAGGCCAGTCTGAGGTACATAGTAAGTTCAAGGCCTACGAGACCCCGTCACAAAAAATAACCTACCAAACAAAACAATATTAGCTCTACCACCATCAAACTCCATCTAATTTACAGAGAGAATAATACTTAGAAATTTGAACAAAGTTTTCATATGATATTCTTAGTAAATTTAATTTTTATCTGAAAGAAGGCAGGAGGAACAAAAAAAACTTTAAAAATTATACTTGAAAAATAAATCAGATGGCATTTAGTGAATCATGTGTGAATTCTCAGTGAAAAGATTTCTACAAATTTTATATTGGAAGTCAGTTGGAATTGGTTTTTTGTTTTCCTCTCTAAATAGTCATGATCAGTAAAAGTAACCAAGAAAGTTTTGATTCGAATACTTTTGTGGAAAAAATCTGTTACTATCACTGTTGCCAAGAAAAATATCCTGTCCAGGTAAAACAACTGCTAAAATAATGAGAAAAGCTAAGTGCGCCTCTAATGACACAATGTCACCCACTTAACAGGGGAGCCTCTCTCACACTCTGAAATGAGACATGGCATGACTGCTTAAAATACAAAGTAATCTTTAGCTTTGACTTTCTTTGCCAAAATATAAAAATGATTTAGTTCATAAACACAGAAGAATTGGCTATTTTAATAGTACAAGGATATAAAATTGGAAGCCAGACTACATTGATAAAATCCTAGTTTTATTCTTTACTGACTTTATGACTGAACAAATTATGTAACCTCTCCAAGCCTAAGGTTTTTTTACCTGTACATTAGAATAATTATAGAGTATCCACTCTAACATGTAACATGTGTAATTACATGAACATCCTTATGTGCTGGAACTAGAGTAGTGCCTGGTACACAGAAAGTGCTGCATAAGTTGTAAGATATTAAAATGCTGTTGTTATTAGTGTCTTTTACTTACGAAAGAAACAAAGAGTTACACTCTAAACCTTTTAATAAGGATGCAATATTTGGACTACTACCATGAAAATACTGCCCCCCAAAAAGGAGATAGTTTGAAAAATGTTGCTCTAGAGACTTAAGACCAAAAAAAAGCCTTGAGTTTGAAGGTAAAACAAAGATGAATATTTCCAGGGTCATAACTTTATTGCAAGACTCCTTACTCCAGTTTTGGAGGAGTTGATGGAAAGTGAGAATTCTGAGTTGATCAAAATATGAACAAATTCACAGATCTTTTTCTGTTAGGTTTTTAGACTCTGGGATCTGATTAAATAATACATAACAAATAGAATATTTATAAATTGCTTCTCCTTCCATCTAATCGATTCACCCATCTTCTATGAATATAAGCAGCGGGGGATTTGTTCCTTCACCAGGTGCTGGAAAGAAAACCTTCCTGTGTGTGCCCAGGCCCTGTTTCAGCCCTCTGGCTGGGAGCATTACTGTATCCAGACTCAGGGTGGGCTCAGGGCTGGCCCAGACTGTCTCTCCCTTAACCTGCCAATAGCCTTGTTAAGTTAGTTACCAACTAATTCATTTGGAAGCGGGAAGTCATTTGGGTCCTGGGATCAAAATTTGGGGAGGTAGAGATTCATGAGGAGGACCTCTTAAATTGCCCTTGGCAGCAGCACACCATAGTAGCTAACAGCCAGGAAGTCTGTAGTCAGGCAGGGATGCATTTTGGCCCTACCTCTATAACATTTGCTCTTTGCCAAGTTATCTCAGGAGTTATCTCAGATCCTTCATCTCTAAAATGAAGACCATGATAAGGCCTGCTCTTAGGCTTCTGTGAGGTACTGCATAGACTGTAAAGCACAAGCCATGGCACATGGCGTAGAGTAAACATTCAGTGTCTTCTCATTATTGACAACAAAACATCTGCTTCTGAAAACAACCATATATTATTTCTCTGATATCCCTATGGTAAGGAAGATAGGCTCTCAGGAAAAGTTACGCATTTGCACAGAAGCAAATGAATTGAAAGCTATTAAACAGAGTGCAGAAGGTAGAGGTGAGGAAAAACCTGGGGAAGATCTAGAGCCTGCCAAGACTCAGAGAACAGGCCCTGATGAGACACACATTAATATAGAGGTGCTTAGCCTGTACAAGGATGTTTAGCCTTAATGGAATGTGAGGACTCCGGAAAAGGAGGGTTATATGGATACCTTTTGTGTTTTGCTTTCTAGGAACTGTCTTGACTAGAAGAACTGATTCATTACAGTCTTGGGATTGAAAATCTATTCACCAAAGGTCAACTGTGACTGGTCTTTTATTTTCTCTTTAAAGTTCATAAGAGGCCTTCATAGGTAAATGGAGGCAACTTGAGACTATCCTCATAAGTGAAATAAATTAGAATCATATTTATAAATATCACATTGTGTCTCTAGTATAAAAAGTAATAAGAACTGTAGGAGTAATAAAACCCAAAATGTGTAATTGCTATTGTAAAAAAGAGAGGAAAAGAAAGTGCTCCAAAGGATATAACTGTATATATGTTTAAGTGTGTAAGATAGATAACCATATTACTGAGTTTTTGTTGGAGCATTGCACAGAACTGTTTGCAGTCTCACTGTTTGAATGTCCACTTTGTATGCATTAATTTTGTAACTTGAACAACTATTTCTAAGATGACAATATGTAATTTATCAACTAGTGATTCTTAGTGCTTATTTTTTAAAATTCTGTGTTATTTTTACCCTTTTTTCTGTTTTGCTTTTTTTCTCTTTAAATAAAATTTAAAAATTTATACTCAAGTAATAAGTAATCTAAAATAATACCATAAGATCTACTAAAAGAAAATTTTAAAGAAGTTTTTTTTTTTTTTTTTTTTTTTTAAATAGGCTCTATAATTGTAGTATGAAGAAGCTTTGGTCTTTACTATCATATTTTCTTCAGGCAATTGCACTAATATCTACCCAGGCCTTGTGAGCACTAAGTGCTCTCTCTACCACTCAGCTCTGCCCCTTTTTCCTCTTGCTTTTTACAAGTCAATTTGAGCCAGTGAGGCATAGGTTTTAAGATGAAAGTGTCTGACTTTTCTCTTTGTCGTATACTAGCTAACTATTATCCCAGGAAGAAAATGACAAAACTTTTTCCTCATCAAGTTATTGGAAAGGTAAAACTTAAAACATTATGCTGTTTTTAGGAAACATTTGGGATCTAACTAGTCAGTCTCTCCCTTTTTCAAACTTTACTCTATCCCTAAAAAAAGTCACATTTCACCCAAGTACATAGGTTTCTGGTAGGAATGATGATTTTTGGAATCTTCTCAAATTCTTATCAGAAAGACTTGAGAACACATCATTACATCAAGGTAGTTCTTATGCCCGCTGATGTGTCCATCATTAGAATCTTAAGTAACTTGCCACACATGCTGAAGTGGTACTTATGGGTTATCTAGGTTTCAGAAGAGTTGAATGATAAAAATTATACAACTTGTGTCATAGGTAACACATGAAACTGCTTATCATTGCTGTTCTAATGAGTCTTTCCCCAAGTACTTTACATTAATCTTTCAAAATACTGACCTAAAAGACATGTTTTCAAAATACACTGAATAGAGGCTTATCAATTTATGATGTAATTTAATTCAGACTCACTGTGACTTCAAAGGCTTCATTTGGTCCCCAAAAATAAGACCAACACTTCAAATGGAGTTTTTAATGTTTACTTCAACCGAATGTTGCAAAATTTGCCTACACAATTCATTGGAGTAAGTTGAGATACTCAGGGACAGATCCTTCCATAACCATGACCATATGGACCCTTGTATATCCTTCTCTACAGAACACATACCCTCTGTGTTTATAGGCTTTTTGTGAGATACAGAATACAGTAAGTGGGGTTATAAGTTAAGCACCTAAATGTATCTTTTGGATTAAAAAAGTGTAAACAGCTGTGCTTCTGACAGCCTATGGAAAAGGTGAGAAATGTGAGAAATGGTGAGAACTGTGAAGGCTAAGCATGTACATGTATGGTGAGGAGTTGGGTCAGGGGATGTGTAATTAGTGTGTTCTTGATAATATTGTACTTGAGCCCTTACCGTTTTACATGTTTGAGCTAGAGAAGGATGAAATTTGGGGGGATCTTATTCACTAAAATGGGAACAAACTTTTATCCTTGAAACAAGGTGATATCAGCTATCAAATTTTATTCTGATTTATCTCACAATGGATGAAACTGTCCCTTTCTCTCTTTGCTTTCTCAGTTTTTCTCCAGTCTCATTCTGTGTTATGCCACTCACATTCAATCTCAAAGTGGTTTAATCCCAATCCAAATCCAAGTTCCCTCCAAACCAGACAGCTAGGAATGTGAACCTGAATGATAAGTGGATTGTGAGCTCTTTGAAATGGCAAAGAAACAAACAAACAAACAAAAAAAAACCTTGCCTTCACCCTCTTGAAATCAAAGTCTTAAAATTATCTTTATTATTTTTCCACTGATTTTGATACATCAGATTCCACACCAAGACCTGAGTTTAGTAGCTGCTTTGTTCAAGAAATCGTGGTATGAGATTTTGGAGGTGCCTAGGCTTTCCCTGAACCATTTACTTGCGGGAGATTGAAATGAACCAAAGCCATCATTAGGCATTCCAAGCTGGTAAACTCATATACACTAACCACACCTTTCCTGAGTTGGTTACCAGTTTATGGCACACTATGAACGACTACCTGGCAGTGCTAAATACTAGATGACACAGTGCCTTGTGCTATCAGGCTGAAAAGACTTACCATATAAAATATAAGGAAAACTGAAACTGCATGAATAATGACTAAAATGACATTTTGGACAAGATTTCAGGTGAGATTGACCATGCTGGCTGCCATATGTACTTTAAAAAATTATTCTTAGTATTTGAAATACATTTATATACAATGTATCAGTAATCCACTTTTAATAGCAATATAGTGTTACCCTCATCAGCAGTGGTTTCAAGATCACATCTATAATTTGTTAATCTTTCATTGAGGTCTTTCAGAAGCAAATAACAAACACAGATATTGAACACAGTGAATTCAATCTTTCTGCTTCCATTTCTTATTTCCCTCTCACTATTTTAATTTGTTTGTGTTTGTTTTGTTTTGTTTTTTGAGATAGGGTCTCGCTGTATATTCTGAGCTGACCTTGAGTTTACTATGCAGTTCAGGTTGGCCTCAAACTCAAGCCTCAGCCTCCCAAATGCTGGGATTATAGGCATATGCCACTTCACTTGGCACAATTTGAATTTGTTGATGCTCTACTTGTGAATCTTTTTCTATTACTGTCCCTGGATATTTTAACTTCATGTTTCTTCATTCTCTCTCCATTTTTACTTTTTAACTTACTCAAATTTCACTATGACTGCACACATTTTCCCTACATCCTAATGCTTCCCTACTAAACCATGAACCCTTCAGTGCCCTGCTCAAATTCTTTGTGATGTGCTGTTGTTAGCACCATCTCTTGTATATTTTCTCATGGTAGCTTCTTGCTCCCCCTGTTAAAATACTACTCATGTTATGAAAATTATTTGTTACCATATTGCCACCTCTACTAAATAGAGCTCCTTTTGAAGACAGGGACATTGTTGTATTCCTTTCATGGTCTCAGGGCCTGACACACAATAAGTATGTTTGCTAAGTGAATCAATGGTTGGATGGATGGAACACATTATTTAAAAGCCATCACCTCAAGGGATAGATATATTGGTGATAAAACAAGTTTAATAAACAGTTAATGGTAGAATTTAGATAGTAGCTGTTCACTGCAAAATTTCCAATTTTGTTATATATTTGGAACATTTTTCTTTTCTTTTTTTTTTTTTTTTTGGTACCGGGGATCAAACTCACGACCTCATGCTTGCCAGGCAGGCGCTTAAGCCACTGAGCTAAATCTCCGGCCCTGGAACTTTTTTCTTAACAAAATATTTAAAGTGTGTTGTACCAATTACCTAAACCTTGTTAACTAAAACACTGCTTAAAATTTTTTACTTTTGGCTCATTTCATCCATAAAGACTCATCAAAACATTGTATTTGAGATCTCAAGATAGCTTCCATAACCCCACCAGTTTAGTTACAGCTAAATTGGCTATGCAGTAAAATTGTACTGACAGTTAAAGGATCCCAATTTTGCTGGGAAAATAGGGATCTTCTTCTGTTCTCTTTCATAAACCAGAAACTGCTTGTTCCTCGACTACTGGACTTTTCAGTATTAAGATGCATTTCCTTCTCTTTGTGATATGATTCCTCACAAGCCTTATCAGGCCAGTCTTATGTTACTTTTATCCAAGAATTTTTTCTCTTTTGAGATCAATGTTATTTTTCTTTTCTATTTCTCTGCGGATAACAGCTTGTGATATACTGAGTTTTTACAGTTATTCATTATGACTGGCTCACAGGCTCAATCTGCCTCAATCCAAAAGATTAAATCACTGGCTCTTCATTTGAGCTTTCCTTAGCATTTGTGTAAAAGGTTCCACACAACACTTTCTGCTTCCTTTTAAAAATTTTAAAAAATTAAACAAATTCATTTAAGTCTTTGTTCTGAAACACTATGAATTTATAAACATATTTTCATTGTCTGTAAGAAATAGCAGAGGTTGGCCACAGTGTCATTTTTCTTATCAGTAATAACTCTCAGGACATTGTTACCAAGATTATATATTTTATGCATACTTACAGTGAATAAAATTTGTTTTCTACAGTCTCATGGAAGAGAACTATCTATATTTAGATCATTTAAAAGCTATAATTTTTCCAAGAACACTACTTCTGTCTGTAATGAAATTGGAGCCCTTCTCAAAATAGGAAAAGCTTATTGTAGGGACAAAGAAGATTTTGCAAATTAAAGTTGTGAATTTTTGACTAACATAGAATGAAATGATACTATCTGAAAAGGTAAATTACATGATCAAAAAAGTATATTATGTTGAGGAACTTAGATAAAAAACAGAATTTTTGCAAAAATTCAAGGTTTTGCATCCTGTCAAACAAGATGACTACTTTTCCCAAAACAAAATTGTAAGGAAACTTTAAGATCATGAATATAATTTTTAAAACAATTTTCAAACTCAATAGACCTGAACAAAAAGAATAGATCTCTTTTGCTAGGGTTTATAAACATATTGTTTTCAATTAAAAATTATAAACAAATTATTTGACTATACACACATTGACAGTTTTTTTTAAAAGCAGGGCTTTACAGTGGGATTTTTTGACATAATTTAAATTTATGACTTCAAATACTGTTTATGTATTTGATCATGGCTTTATATTAGAAAATAGTCTAAACTTCTTGACTATACAATAATTGGCATAGTTCAGATCATTTCTGACATAATGTCTTTCACATAGTAGCATACAAAAAATTTTGAAAGAATGACTACTTGAATAAAATACTTTCATTTAAATAAAAGATATACAGGATGTTGGCATCTGCCATTTGTAAAGGAATTTCCATAAATATAAGAAAAACAAGAAAATTTCAGGACAAAGTCCCATGTCCTCCTTTATAAAGAGATATATAATTATTTTTTCACTTTTTTAAATGATAAAATAATCATTTTTAAAGCACAGTTGTTTAAATTTATGATTTCATAATATATACAAAAAATATGAATTGAATCTTCATGATGGTTAGAGACTCATTATATTCAAAAAGAAACAAAAATTTTCATTTTACAAGAATGGCTCATTAGAAATCACTTGTAGTGTTCTAATATAAGTCAAACATGGAATAGTAAATGGGAATTGACCTTATAGGTTATCCATTCAAATCTCATAGATAGGTAAACTTAGCTCCAGAGAGGTTAACTAACAAGGTCATACAGTTAGACAAACAGGCAAGAAAAAAATTTAGGTTTTCTGCTTATAGTCCAGTGCATAGATCTCACAAATGTGCTACACTAACCACACCCTACCTGTAGCTCTTCAAACCATGGGTAATAGTAGAGGTGAGTTCTAGGAGATCACAGGACAGCTTTCCATGGGAAACTCACCTTCGGTGTTGGAGATGGGGAAGCTGTCACATTTGCTTTCACACTGCTGCATTGACAGAGGCCGAACAGTTTCCGGACAGTCACTGGATGCCTGTCCAGTATAGGAGAGACATTGCACAGTTCTCATTTGCTGTCCAATGCCACACTGAGCAGAACACTAAATTCAAAGACAAACAGAAACAAAACACTGATCTTAGCAGTTCTCAGAGGTTAAAAAATATTGTGTAATATTTTAAATACCACATATATCAACTTTGGGGGGGGATAGTACAAGGGATTGAATCCAAGGTCTTTGTACTTTATTTTTTTTATTTTTGTTTTTTTTTAAGACAGGGTTTCGCTATGCAGTTCAGGCTGCCCTTGAGCTCACTTTGTAGCCAAGGATGATCTTGAACTCCCAATGATCCTCCTGCTTAGCTTCCTGAGTACTGGGATTACAAGAGTGTGCCACCACACCTGCTTTGCACTTCATTTTTGAGATAGGATTTAAATTACCCAGGCTGAGATTGAATCTGTAATTTTCCTGCCTCAGCCTTTCAGAGTGCCAGGATCATAGGCACGCACCACCAAGCCCGACCACAAATATTAGCTTTAAAGCTCAGATTCATCTTTGAGAGGTGTAAAACTACAACAATCTATTACAGAATTATTTCCAAAACTTAAAGATCATATTATTACCCTAAAAAACAGAGGCAACATAGCTGGAGACTTATAATCACAAATAAATGGAAATTTCCTGGGCTATTACTCCAATGATTCCAAGCAAAGTTGATGAATTCTAACAGGCAGGCAATGGGATAATTCTTCTGAGGAGGTAGAACAGTCAGAGACCCATATTTATTATAGATGTGCAGGTAAATAAACTGATGGTCTGTTGGAATGCTCTATATCTCATCAAAATGTTAGTTTAGTATAATAGGATTAACCATTTTGAACCTATGGTTGGGATTAGTTAAAATTAAAGCCTGAATAAATATAAAAAAGAAAAAAAGCTTAAGTAAGTACTGTTGAATATTCTCAGGTACTATCAGGAACACAGACCTGACAAGTGGTCTGGCATTAGCAGTTAGTGTGTTTTCCTCTCTTTTTTTCACCTACTCAGAGATTCAGTCATTCAGGGTTGAAGTTATTGTGAGTGGTTTAGTTTTAAACTGAGTCTTATCAGCTGTGCAGACTGAAGAATCGAGTGGGGTCTGTTCTTCCAACCCGACACCCAGGAAACCAGAAATCCTATGAGATCTGCAAACAAAGGAATGAGGAGCCTACTGGCCACAAAGACAGAAATATTTACAAGGTACACAAAGTGAAGCCTTGTTGGATTTGTTTATAAAAACTCTCAAAGTGCTCACAGGATTTGCAAAAATATTCATATAGATACTTTTTAAAAATGATTGCACTATAAAAGTGTACTAAAGCATCTTTGAAGATGTATTTTCTTTTTTTTTTTATTTTAGGAGATTGAATTGAAAATCAAGATAGGAAGAAATAGATCTGACAGTATTTAAAAGAATAATCTCAAATTGAACAATAGATACTTTGTGAAATTAAAAACACACAAAAACTTTCAACTGACATTTATGTAATAGTGTACTGCAATAAGGAATATATAAGGAAAGAAATATCTAGCTGGTTTAAAATAAAAATGTAAGAATATATTTGAACATGTCTTTAAAAGTATAATATCAATTTTTAAAATAATATCAATTATGTATTGTGAAGTTCTGACACTTCTGTAGTAAAAGGTATTTTCATAGTTAATGGCATATAAATGCTTAGAGAGAATTGACATCAAAGGAATGAGATGCCTACCAGTGCAGAGACAAGAGATTCTATGTTTACCAGATAAACCAAGTGAAGATTTTTAGAAGGTTTATAACATTTTATAATATTATCAGGTATATTCCAATTGAACATTTTGTAAATTAAGCTAAATACTTATAATGCAGATAAAACTTTAATTATCTTATGAATATACTTTTCCCCACAGAGCGTAGAACATAAACAAAGTCATACTTGTACAATTATATGTTATTTTGATTTAGTTCAGCCTCAGATATTGGAAAATGACTATCTACAAGGCCAATTATGAAATGACAAGATAAGAAACTTGCAGTATTAATTTTTCATAGATTTCTTTTTTAACATTTAAAAGAACGGTAATATACATCTAAAATGTACAATAAAATCTGATTCTCTATGATGATAAAAATTATTATCTTTCTCCAGTCACTACTTTGACTTTGTAGTTTCTCACTCAGATCTCATACTTAAATTTCTTGAAAAAACTTGTATTAGTCTATAATTTTAATGTATCATAAAAGATATTCACTATGAGGAACTGGTACATATACATACTACATTTTAATCCTTTTAACTTTCTCTTCCCCTCACCTACTTTCCATCCCCTATCTCCACAAAGTCTACTTCTCTGTTCCCTGTCAGATGTCTATGTGTTAATGGTTACTCATAATGACCAAATCAGACTCGCAGATTTGTGTCTAAAACTGCTGCACTTTAGCAAGAACCCCCAGTCTAATGCCTCACCTGGCCCCAGTCTCCGGTCACCCAGCGAGGAGGTGGGCAGCGCCCCAAGCTGCAGCGGATGCGAACAGGAGGCTTGTTCTCCTCGGGACACTGTGCAGCTGGAAATGTTTTAGAAAGGTCACTGCTCTTGCACAGAACAATCCGATGCTTAAATCCTGGACCACATTTTGGAGTACACTGGAAATAAAGCAAATACTAATAAATAACAACAGTTAAAGACAGGAGAACTGGAAGAAAATCTTTCTTAAAGTAAATGTGCATATGTACAGAATATACATACACACTAAATTCTAGGCAAAGTTTCTCAGATATGAAATGCCTTAAAAGCTTTTAAGCAGAAGTAGTTTTATCTTTTCCCTAGGATCTTTAAAAGCTAAATCCAATGTTGTTTTTCTTGGCTAAATTATTTTCTTCTTTTATTATGGATAGGTTTATTTTTCTGTTCATCCCAGTCTTTGGCCTCATTTCAGCTGTGATAAGATTCTGCTAGTATAATGTGGAATCCTTGGTTTCCTGATTGTTGGGTGTAGTCTTCTATAAAAGAACTTGTATGCTATTATTAGACCCCAGGAACTTGTCTCTTTGAAGCAAGTTATAAGTAATGTAGATCAACTATTGTTATTGTGCAGAAGCTAAGAATATATGGCCACAGGTGAAGGTTTATTGTACAGAAAATCACTAGGATTTTTTTTTTCTTATGCTTCAGTTATAAACAATGAATTCAAGAATTCTTCACAATTGGGTGGGTCTGTTCTTCATACTTAGGAAAAGATGCTGTGTCACAAATCCTATTATTTACCTCATCACTAAGTGTTTCTATAAGTCCCCAATTTAACATAGTACCTGACTGAAGTGCTCCAGCATTGTCCTCCATGTATCTGGAAACTTTGTTGAAATCTATTACTTTGTCTTAGTTGAGTGAGGAATTTACCTACAACATTTAGAGGCACTGTATCCAAAACTTCCATTCAAAAGACATTTCCTTGTCTCCTACAGAATGACCACACCAAACTTGAGGGAGGTAGAAAAGAACGGGATAATTCACCCTCAAGGAGCTCAGAGTCTTATTTAGGAAATAGAAATGTGAACACAGGTGAATAGTAAATACCATAAGGGTTGATATAGAAAAGAAATTTTTGTGGCCTCTGACCCACCTCACCAATGACCTACTTTATAATTATTTATTTATGTATCTTCTCATATCTACCACACTATAAGCTCCTGAAAATTATGTGACTTCTGTTTCATCTTTACACACACACACATACACACACACACACACACACACACACACACACACACACATTTTATCCCTGGGTTACAGCTTAGGGCTTTGAGTTAGCATTTAATAAATGTACATTGTCCTTCATCTGAAAAGATACTGGTTTTGATTTATCTAATGATGAGGATGCCTTAGTGAATATGATTCATGCCTAAGTGGTTTTTTGTGGGTTTGAGCCTAGTGTGTGTCAGAGTAGAATAGAAAAATACTGACTTTCAAAGGAAGATCAAAGATCATATACAATATCTTTCTCACAATGAGTTTGGTAATAAACACATTCCCTCCAACTTAGAAAAAGTTTCATGAAGCTGCATTTTGAGGGAAAATAACATGTAATTTTTTCCAAGGTAGCTCCAGCAGAGAGTTAAAGTTAAGACAGAAATTCTTGATACCCATTATTCCTTTTCATAGCTAAACTGACATCCTTATATCCTGCTCTTGCCTCAGTCTGCTCATTAATCAGGCACTGTGTTATTAATCAAATTCCTAAATCTCTCTCATATCTACTTATTTCTATCTCTGTTGCCACTAACCTTTCTTCAAATAAACATCAATTTCCCACATAAATTTTGCAACTACTTCTTAAAATCTCTCATGTTTCTTGCTCTTGCCTCAGTCTAATCCATTTTCCAAAGGTCTCTCTAAAGGGATCTGTCTAAAACAGAAATATGATAATATTGTCTTCTAGTTCAAAAAAATTTCCAATAGCTTACAATCACTCTTAAGATTAAAAAAATACAACTCTGTAAGGGGCTAGGATGTTGCTCAGTGGTAAACCATTTGCCTAGCATGCATAAGGCCCTGGTTTGATTACTTGCACTACAAAATCAAATACAAAAATGACTAAATTCTTTAAATCTGTTTGCTATACCATGATAGTAAGGCTATATTTACTTTTGCAGTCACCTCTATAATATATCCCAGCCTTACTAAATATTTGTGTTATTGTCTAATGCTAGCCTAGTTCCAGGCAAAAAGCTAATGCTGCTGGTCTCCTGTAGGTACTAGGAGTGCTACCAATACTATTAATAGAAGCTATTATTTAATAAACATGACATACATTGTGTCATGCTAAATACTATAATTTATGGAGTCCTTATAAAATCCCTATGAAATGGTAATTATTATTTTTTATTTTTATTTTTGGTACAGGGGATTGAACTCACGACCTTGCGCTTGCCAGGCAGGCGCTTAAGCCACTGAGCTAAATCCCCGGCCCTATTTTTTATTACTTTTTAAATGAGGAAACAGAGTGATAAGTAGAAATTTGAATAGATATTAAATGGTGAAACTATTTTAATGCTAATTCTCACACATTTATTGGATCTTAGCTTCTATATTATGTACTTTGCATATATTGTATAATGTAATCTTCACAACTTTACCACTTGTTCTTATTATAAGAATAAACAATAAATCTTTATTATAAAAATAAGTGGAGATGAAGTATAAGAGATTTATAAAAGGTACCTTTATATTTTAAGGAGATGGAATTAATTTTTATATTTTGAGGCTACAGTCAGTGTCTAACTTGGGAGCTTTACCTTAAAAAAAATGCACAAGGGACACTTCCCTGCCCCAATCACATTTTAAAATTATGTGTAGTATATTAAATGCTTAGACACATATATTTTGCTTATCATGATATTTTTTTCCAGTAGTAGTAAGCCTTGGCTCTTAAGAATGTAATAATATCTAGAAGTCTTTTCAAAGAGCATATGTCAAGTGCTGCTTACAATTAAAGGAGGCAGACAATGCAGACAAACAATTCATTCATTTGTCTGAAGACACCCGGGAAAACAAATCCAAATTAAACACACAAGACTGACAACAAGAAGTAGCACCAATACTTATTTAGCCCTTTGGTTGTGCCAATCCATCTAATTTTCATTGACACCCCATGAAGACTATTTTCCTATTTATTTCACAGGTGATACAGCACCCAGAAGCACAGGTAGGTCCAGATGCAAGATTCCTACCTAAATAAAGCTCAAGTGGCTCACAAACCACCTATATGACAACATGCAGTCAGATGCAAAGGCAATCACACAATGACTTCTGTTTAGGCAAGAAATCATTTTAGAAAATCACACTTAAAAACTAACTAAGCCAAGGATACTCTGTCCTATACCAAGAGAAGTAGAAAATCAACTGGATTCTCAAAATAGAGAATAGCTGAAAACTACAGTAATTCCCCCTTTATCTGTGGTTTTGTTCTCTGTGATTCTGTGGTCTAAAAATATTAAATGGAAAATTCCAGAAGTAAACAATTCATGAGTTTTAAATTGTACACCATTCTGTGTCATGTGATGAAATCCTGCAGAGTCCCGTCTGGAGCAAGAATCATCCCTTTGTCCAGCCTATCCTCACTACACACTACCTCCCTAAGCCCAGTCACTTAGTAACTGTCACGGTTATCAGATGTCTCCCTAACACAGTGCTTGTGCTTAACCAACCTTCATTTTACTTCATACGGCCCCCAAAGTGCAAGAGTAGTGATGCTGGCAATTCAAATATGCTAAAGAGAAGCTGTAAAGTGCTCCCTTTAATTGAAAACATTAAAGTTTTCAACTTAAAAAAAATCACATGCTGGGGCTGTTAAGATCTATGGTAAGAATGAATCTTTTGACCAAATCTACTTGTGAAACTGAAGAAGGGAAAAGAAATTGATGATAGTTTTGCTCTTGCAGCTCAAACGCAAAAATTATGGTCACAATGTGTGATGAGTGCTTAGTTAAGATGCAAAAGGCCTTAAATTTGTGCATAAAAGACATGACAGAAAACATGTTCCAACTGATGTCAAAGGCACTGAGCCATACAAAGACTTTAGCAAGAGATTCTCTGAAATGAAGGACACCACACCATTTAATGCAAGAAAAGATGGGCACAGATGCAGGAATAGGCTTGGAATAACAAATACAAAAATTACTTGAGTGGCTTCATCTGTGCTAAAGAATATGCTGCCACATTTCCAGAAGAGTTGAAGAAGGTGATTAAAGAAAAAGGATTCCATCCAAGCAAGTTTTCAGTTGTGACAAAACTGAGCTCTCCTAGGGCTGGGGATTTAGCTCAGCAGCACAAGTGCTTGCCTGGCAAGCACAAAGTCATGAGTTCGATCCCCGGTACAAAACACACACACACACACACACACACACACAACAAACAAACAAAAAAAAACCACTGAGCTCTCCTGGAGGAAGATGCCAAATATTCCTAAAAGTGAAAAGGAGGCAGAAGGGAATATACATAGAGAAGGACAGAATAATGCTGGTACTATGCAGCAATGCTGCAAGTCATATTATAAAGGCAGGGCATATTTGGTACCAGAGTAAAGTACCCAAGTGCTATGAAAAACAAAAGCCAAAATAGTATTTTGAGAGAGGGGACAACATTCACGAACATGTATTTATTTATTTATTTATTTATGCAGTGCTGAGGTTCAAACCCACAACTTGAAGAATACTATGCAAGCACTGTTCCACAATTAATTTTAATTATGTATATTGTTATAATTGCTCAATTTTATTATTGCTATTAATCTCTTCCTTTACCTAATTTGTAAATTAAACTTTACTGTGTGTATGAATGTGCAGAAAAAAACATAGTATATATAGTGTTCAATACTAGCTATAGTTTGAGGCATTCAGTGGGGTTTCAATGGATAATAAGTAAGGGACTGCTGTAAATTTCTGCTATATTCTTCCTACTCGATGGCTATAGTAGGCTTAAGGCCTATGGATATAGCTAGAAATATTATACATCTCTAGCCAGGCTCGCAACTCTGGTCTCTGCAAATATTGCACTTCTTAAGGATGACTATAAAACTAAATGTTTGAAATTACTTCTAAAAAATAGTAAAGGCACAGGGATGCCACATCGAACAAATTCATTTTAAATAGAACTCTATCCAGCAAATCCTTTTCACCTTATGTCAAACATGTTCAGGCAGAGCAACTTTAGTTTGTTTTTACTCTTACTTCCCTCTGTTTCTTTAGCCTGTATCTCACTATTGCCTCTTGTTAGACTGCTAACAAATAAGCTTGTCTGTCTTATAATTTCAATTTGATTTAATTATATAAAAAATAAGAAACTCTAGAAAAGCAATGGTTATGTACACAATTCATAGGAATTAAACTAAGTGTGAGTGCTTCACAGTATTCTCCATAGGTAATCCTTGGTCCATAGGCAAGTAAAGAGTAGGTTTTTGCACAGTTTTTGAATAAGAAATAGAGTCCACTAGTAGTCAGTAGAAATTTAAATACTTAGCTTAGCAAAAAAAGGTTTTTTGTGGAAGAATAATTTTAAATATCAAAATATATCCCATTCTTTCTCATAAATCATTAAGTAATGGGGTAAAGATAATATTTCAGTAGATAATTAATTCTTTAATAAAATCATGTCTATTTGTCCTTATTTCTGGGAAATAGTGATTCTTTCCTCTTTTATTTATATAATTATAATCTTAAAATTATTTAAAATGTGATCAGAGCATGTGGTTTTTCATCTCAGTGGGATATAAGAGGTAATTTTTATAATCACCTCTATATATAAGAGGTGATTTTTATGCTTTAGCTTAATGCTTCATAGTTAAGAATACACAAAAGTATATTTTAGAGGAAAAAAAAAGGTGTTTTAAATCACACCAGAGAAAATGATTTGGTGTTCACTTGTAAAGAATAGATAGTATAGGTAGTAATATTTTGGGGCTGGGTATGGTGATACATATCTGTAATCTCAATACTCTGGAAAGCTGAGGCAGGAAGATTGTAAATTTCAGCCCAGTCTGTGAAACTTAGTGAACCTTGCCTCAGAGTAAAAAAAAAAATGAAAAAAGGCCAAGCAATGTAACTCAGTGTGAAGGCTCTGAGTTCAATCTCCAGGTCCACAAAAAAGGAAAAAAAAAAAATATGTTAGATAAAATCTTATTGCAAGAAGTGGATTTAATTTACTTAGAACTTAAGAGTATGCAGGTGATGTAATAATTGTCTTCTCAAACACAGAGCCTCATAGGGAAGTCCTTGTCTTGTCTCCCTACCTCTAGTCCTTCTTAAATAATGATACCCAAGTATAAGTCTTATAAAGTCAGTTGAGTATGATGCTAATAGCTCATTCATCCAAGAGAAATACAAGAAACCGACATTTTTCAGCAGGTACTTTGTGGGAGTCAGAGAAACCATTCTGATACATCAAAAGAACAAGTTAGGATGCTGGAACCCATCCATGGTATGCAACAATGCTTTCAAGATCTACTTGCCAAATGAGGGGGCAAAAGCACCCTAAGTCAAATGTAGCATGGATGATCCCAAGATCAAGGATGATTATAGAAAATGAGAAAGCTGTGGCTTCACTAATTTCACAAAAGGATTCTGATGAGCCACTTCCCACCATGGTAATTTGCCTTTTCCCCCTCTTCTGCCATAAGCACTGGGTGAGTTTAACTGATGGGAAAAGTGGTTGCTGGCTTTACAACAATGGAAATTAGAGTAGCAAACAAAGAAAAGGAAAGGGTCAAAAGGTAAATTTCTCCTTCTGCAGCATATTTTCACCACTGAACCTCACCCTGTGATTAGCAGAACTCAACAGCTGAGTTAGAAATGAGGAGACAGCAGAAAGAAGAGGGAAGTTTTCATGGGTGTGTCAAAAGAAAATTGTGTAAAATATTTGCAAAAGGGTAAGTGAAAGAGATTGAACATTGCCTGCTCTTCAGCTGGACCTGTTCTTTTCATTAGGGGAAGTGTTCCAGTCCTCTGGGGAGAACAGGCTCCTTTGTTTCACTTCATTCTCTACAGTTACTCAGACATTTATTTCATTTAATACTATTTATTCTTATTTATTTTTTATGTATCCAGAGCAGAGGGGCTGCCTTGCTAATGTGAAGAAGTAGAAGTAGAAGTCTGAGAGTACAATCTACAAAATAAATAGGCGAGACTGTATGGGACAAAATTGATGGATTTGCTCTTGGCCAAAAATTGATGATGTGAAGATGGTTTTCAAGTAAACAGTAATGGCAGCATTTCTTAACCCATGTTTACCACTCAGCCTTCCAGTAGTTTTCCTGGGTCATCTGTGAGAGATAAAAGCAGCTCCCAATGCTTTATCTGAGAAGATAGTCCTAAAATGGATACCTCCACCTTCCCAGCACCACTTCTTTCCCCTAAGCTTTTAACCTCAGAAATGTGATTAAAAGTGCCCTCAGCTTTTATATTTCTTCAGGAATCTTCCAGGAATGTCTATGAGCCTCTTAGAGCTTTTTGAACATGTTACTCTAAAAGCCTGTGTTATTGCTTTGGGCTCTTTGTTGTTGTTATTTATTTGTCTCTTTTGTTTCCTGTTTTTCTTGTATTTTGTTTTGTTTTGTTTTCTACCCTAGTACAGAAAGGATAGATGTACATGTATAGGCTTATACATGCCTAGAACTTCTAAAGAATTAACAAGAATTGATATTATTATGTGTGATGGTATAAACAGCTACTTTGAAGAAAACAAGAGATTATGGTAGCCGTTGCTGATTTTCTAACATCTTGTTTTGAAGTCCAATAATGCTTTTATTCTTTTTTTTTAGTCTGTTTTAATTTCGATATGTGTGAAAGTACACACAGCTATTTTGAAGAGAACAAGAGACATTATGGTAGCCATTGTTGATTTTCCTATTGTCTGGTTTTGAAGGCCTGTAATACTTTCATTCTTTTATTTTGATCAGTTTTATACTATTTTGTTTTGTTTGAATTCATAGTGTGAGAAGGCATGGACAGTTATTTCGAAGAAAACAGGAGACATTATGGTAGCCACTGTTGATTTCATGTTGTCTTGTTTTGAAATCTTGTGTTGCTTGTGTTGTTTTGTTCCAATCTGCTTTGTTTTGTTTTATTCTCTTTAAAATAAAAATAAAAAGACTGCATAGATAAGAATAAAAATTCTAAACTGGGAGCGGTGGTAAATGCCTATAATCTCAGCTACACAGGAGTCTGAGGTAAGTGGATCATAAATTTGAGATTAGCCTGGGCAACTTAGTGAGACCTTGTCTAAAAAACAAAATAAAACAAACAAACAAAACACCTGGGGATACAGCTCTGTGGTCCCTAGGTTCAATACCCAGTACTGAGGAGAAAAAAATCTAAGAGCAAGTAAGTACAATCTATATGACATTCACTTCTTAAAAGAAAAAAAAAACTTTAAAATGGTATTTGGAATAGTAATGTATCGGTAAGCTATACATGCTATTTCTCAAGGTAATTATATTTGGTTGTCTTATCTTAATTAATAATACAATGATATAGAAAAGTGTAAGTCAGAAGATCAATGTAAAATGAGTCTGTATATAAGGAAGTTTTGGTATTTTAGTGGTTCGCAAAATTTCTTTTACTTTCTACCTACAAAAGTTGAGTTGGAATACAGCTTGATAATCAAGTCTTCCCATTATCTATTACTTTTTATTACTTTTACACAATCTCATTTTCAATTTTTTTTTAGACAGGGTCTCATTTTATAGTTCAAGTTAGCCTTAAACTATCAGCGATTCTCCTGTCTCAGCCTCCCAAGTGCTGGGATTGTAGGCATGTGCTACCATGCCTGCCCTTTCAACTTATTCTTAAACACTTTTTTCTCACCCTGTATTCTCTTACAATCTTTGTGCTTCTGTTTAGTTCTTTCTCCTAGGAATGCCTTCCCCAAAATGAGAAAAGAAAGAAGGGAAAAGATTATATGTCTGTATATATTCATATAGATAGATAGATAGATAGATAGATACAAGATAGATAACTATACTGCTAATCTGTTAGTTCATCAAAGAGAACAGTTTGTGTTTTCATTGTCTGATCATTTTTTTATGCCTATATCTAATAATCTGACAACTACTTTGAAGAGAACAATAGGCAATATATTAACCAATGTTAATCTTCTATTATTTGGTTTTGAAATTCTGAAAAAAAAAAGGAATACCTTCCCCAGTTTCCCCATTCTCTTCAAATTCTGTTACTCTACCAAATTCAACTCCCATCAACTAAGTAGCTTTTTCAAGCTACTTTGATTTTTAAGCTCTGAATTTTTATATTAGTTATACATTTACACATCACAATCCATTGTTTGTTAAACAATGTCATATTATTCTTTAGTTGTGTCATGAATGCATCTTATTTTCTCAAGTCTGAAGAATTCTTCATATTGTCCATAATGCTTATCCCAGTAAGCACTCAATATACTTACTGACTTGATCTGAAACCTTAAAACTGTTGCAGGCAATCATAAATGTGTCATTTTAATCAATATTTATGGTCTGCCTCTAATAAATGTAGGGCTGAAGAATGTCTATTTTTTTTCTCAGTGAATTTAGTCTTTCAAATGAATTTAGAAGTTAAGACCCTGATTGTTAGAAAATGAAATCTATAGTGTTTTCTGTAACCACGGACTGGATAGTACCAATGTCTTCATATTTGATTCAAAGTTAGACAGGCAGAATATAATTACTGAAGCAGGGATATGGCCAGGAAACTTGAGAGAACACTCCCAATTCCTGCCAAAGATTCCACTGATAACCACAACCAGTCAGAATCCCCACTTCCATGCAGCATCTTAAACACAGTCCCTCTTTTAGCCTTGTACCTCCAGCAAAACAAAGCCACTAAGTAAGATTTACAGGAGGAATACTTACATCTAATACTTTAGATGTTCCTAAAGAACAATATTTAATTTTGCTCTTGGTCTGTGACTGAAAAACTTATGAAGTCTACAGGAAATACCCAAAGCAATTACTACAATGTTTCTGGCAGGATATATTAGAATACAGTCTGAGATGAATCCTGTTTTGCTGATTTGAAATAATGATCTCTATAACCAGGTACATTTTTTTTTTTTTGGCCAAGTACATTTTTTAACACTAACCACCATGTGGAAGGAGTCTGTTATTCTTTAGGAAATGTGGAGAGTGATATAGTATGCATATGTCTCTAAGGAGTCAAATATTAATTACTTCTTACCCTACTTTTCACAAGATTATTTCTCTGAGCGCTACTTTTTGTATGCATGTATGCCCCCCAAATCTTAGATTTTATACATTAGTCAGGTAAATCAGGATTATTATAAATTCTGAACTTGACTTTTTGGTATGTTATATGTCTTAGCTCTTTGTCTTTTCTTCAGGTGCAAAGAGAAACAATTAATGCAAATATAGATATATCACAAGTTATAATGAATTGATAAAAATTCATACTAAAAAGTTATGCATTAGGCTGTTACATTACTTGAAAAAGAAGATACAAAAACGTTTTTGCCTTTAAGATCCTAAAAATGTCACTCTAGGTCTTCAATAGCTTCAGGTAAGAGAGATTCTTGTCTTTGCTTTTGATCACATATGACAAATTCTGAGCTTATGTTGCTGCTTAATAGTAAGAAAGTAAAAAAAACTAACAGGAGTGCTTACTATAGTATTATTTCAAATTCACTTTAGACTATGTTTAATTAAATTGATGACTAGATTCTCATTGACTTTCTTGACTCAAAAATCCCTTACTTCCTGTGGATTTTTTTTTTTTTTTTTTTTTTTTTTGGTACCAGTAATTGAACTCATGACCTTACACTTGCCAGGCAGGCACTTAAATGCCTGAGCTATATCCCTAGCCCTAAAAACCCCTTACTTCCTAACATGTAGCAGTAAAACACAACATGACCAAATTCACCATTATGCAGTTCTTACTTGTTAAGTGCTAAGATGCTCACATGCTCAGGTGTCCTTAATATTAAATGCTTTGGTATTGATAATTAAGACATCTCAAAACCTACAGCCTCAGATTTCCTTACTTCAGACCAGTCCAAAGTCACCCACTGAGGTGGACACGACTGGTTGTTGCAGGGTTCTTTTTCGATAGGCCGGTGTGTTAAACAACCATTGTAGTCCAGTGTTTCCTCCTCAGAAGGTCCAATTTTCCTGATGCAGAGCACTGCCCTTGTTCGCATCCCACCATCACAAGTCTTGCTGCACTCCAACCAGTCCCCAATGAACCACCTGTAGCAGGAAATAGAAGGCACAGGAAAGCATTTATTCAGTGCGTCCAGAGATTTTCAGCTCAGTGAAGGCACATAGAATGGACTACATTCTTTTCAGTTAGTAAGTTGCCTTCTAGAGTGTAGCACATGGGCTTTGGAGGAACACACACTCTTAAACAAGCAATGCACTATGGATTTTTTAACCTCTTACTTTTCTCCTTTTTTATTAATTCATAAAGTAAGGGTAACAGTTATTTCATGGGATTATCAGGAGGATCAAATAACATATTTAAAGTTTCCAGAGTGCTGGTACATGTTAGGCAACTGGCTCTTCACTGGGAGAAGAGAATTATGAGTTGTGGTATTTGCCAATTTTTGTAGTGCGAATACTTCACTAGGGCCACTTCCAAACTGTAAGTTTGACATACTGAATATGAAGAGAAGACATGCTAATCCTATGGTCCCACACACAAGAAATAGCTGGCTTTCACATACCTCTGAATGTGTCTGACATATGGCAAACAAGAAACCATAACTATTACCATCATGATCATCATGATCAATACTTGAGGCTGGTTCTCCCATCACTGAGAACTGTATGCTAAAACCATCCTAATGGAGCTGGAGATATGTTTTTTAATTTCAAAAAATGAAGTATTTTGAAGACAGGCTTTCCAGTCCTTATAGAAGGCCCAGCTATACATATTAAGGACATGTGAGTCTTAAAACACATCTTCAGCAAAAGTAGAACCCTTAGCCAACTCTATGAAAAGACAGAGACTCCTTGTTTTGACTCCTTATTTCTTAAATAAGCTTCTATATACCTAATATGGGAAGAAACTCAAATGTCTTAAAATGAATACATCTCATATCTGTAGACATACTACTCCTTAGCCATGGAATCATCAGTGAACTTTCATATACTCAAAATGTCAGGGTTTTATGGTAATACTTCTGCAGGACTCACTTTCCTGGAAGCAGAAATTGGTGCACTGGATATGAAAATGATCCAGCTTAGCCCAATGAGAATTCTGCTTTAGAAGTTTTATATTTCAACTCAAGCAGAAGGGGCTCTTTCCTTTTTTATCACAAAGGTGTACAAAGACATGAGTCTAGAGATTTTGGTGGATATTATCACTTCTCAAGTAGAATTAGCTGATATGAAAGAATGCAGAGAAGCTGGAAAGTCCTGAGTGTTTGAGTCATTGATTCTAGCATTTCCTCACACTAGGTTTATCCTTAGTTATACTTCCCTCAGCTTTGTTATATAAACTTTATGTATTGAAGCTAGCTCAAGTTGAAATTTCATTATTTGCAACCACAGTCTTGGCTGATACATGAATGCATTTAATTTAACAAAACATTTCTGAATGCCTACTCTGCTCAAAGCATTGTATTTTATCTTATAGAAAAGTAAGGACCACTGTTAGGAAAATAGTTCTCCAACATCATGAAAAAAGCAGTGATGGAACCACAATCTACTCCTCCATCAATTATTCTTTAAACTGAATTTCATTTTTAAACATTGCTGAATATGGACAGTAAGTCACAAGGTGTTTTCTTCAATCCATGATTACAAGTCATGCAACTATAATCAATGAACATGTTTATGCTCTCAGGCAGTAGACTGTCCAGAGAAAGAACAGAAAAAGCTGAAGAACAAATTCCTCACTATCTCCTTGAGCATAGCTCCAGTGTGCCAGTTGGATATGGAATATAATAACTTAGTGAAGTCAGATTACTAGTATCTTAAATTGGAGCCTGCATTTAACCAACTAAGCTACAAATTACCTTTGTTCATTAGTTTTTGTATTATTATTTACAGAGGAAAATCAGCATTTAGAAATATAGTTAATTTTTAAAATTCAAAATATTTTTTGTCAAAATCTAAAAATGTTTCACCTAGAAAATATTTAAAGAATGATAATCAGGTCTGGGGATTTAGCTCAGCAGCGTAAATGCCTGCTTGGCAAGTGTGAGGTTGTGAGTTTGATCCCCGGTACCACAGACACACTTCAAAAACCTGATGTTAACATTTTTTTTCTGTTAAAGTATTTTCCAATGGAGATTTAAAATGATTCTCATATTCTTTCTTTCTTGTTTTCCAATGATGAACATGATCCCAAGTTGTTAGTACCATTTTTGGTAAGGAGGAAAATGTGTACTGAGAATAATACTTGTATGCTGGCCATAGTGAAATTCTGATTCAATTGGCAACAGTGATTTCATCACCAAATTTAGGAAATAAAACAGGAATGTGTACAAATCAGCCACAAAAAGCTCAGTCATTCCACCTCCAGTCATGATCTCACTAAGTCTCAGAATGTATGAGGGATGGGGACTTTCTCAAGTTAAACACGGGTGCTCAGAATTAACAGCAGTGATTCAGGAGGTGCTGCTGTTGTTTGGAGCACAGGGTCAGGCTACCTCTCTATTTTTATACTTTGTCCCTTCTTTTATTGCCAATCATCTTTCCTCAGAAACTCATCTTAATATATCACTCTACCCTTCACCTTAGGATATATAAAAGTAAAAACATTAATCATCTTCCTAATTTCCTTTCTGGATTTTAATTTTAGACCTCACCTTCAGCCCATGTTGCATCTTTATTATGAATCACATTACCATCTGCTTGTCTCAGTCTCTGTATTATCCTGTGTACTTAAGACATACTGTTGCCTTCATCTACCTTCTCCACTTGTTTGACCCTGTGATGCAGTCTCCTTAGTTTTCTTTTTGTTTTTTGTTTTTCTCTTTTAAACACAATGGCAAACATATGAGCACACTCTGTCTGCTAACTCTTCACAGTCTTAGGACTGATCTTTCTTTTCTTTCTTTCTTTCTTTCTTTCTTTCTTTCTTTCTTTCTTTCCTCTTTCTTTCTCTTTCTTTCTTTCTTTCTTTTCTTCTTTCTTCTTTTTCTTTCTTTCTCTTTTCTTTCTTTCTTTCTTTCTTTCTCTTTCTTTCTTTTCTTTCTTCTTTCTTTCTTTCTTTCTTTCTTTCTTTCTCTGAGCTCCTTCTAACATCCAGTAATCAGATTGTCTTCATCCTCAAAATTGCCTTCAAATCCATTAGATGCTACTAATTACAGGGATTCATGTGTGAGTGTCAGAAATATGAGTGACTTGCTGAAGCTTGTGTAATCTTATCTACATTCTCAGTCTCTTATTACACTAACAATAATAATATTTGGAGGAGGGAATATGAGAGACACTGCAAAATTTTGTCTCAATATTGATTGTTATTTCCTTACAATTTAAAGGAAAATGGCAGAATATATAAAATTAAATTGATATTAAATATTCAAATTGAGAGAAGAGTGGGAAGGGGAGCAGGTAAGGGGGAAAGAAACAAGGCAGGGAAGGAAAGAAAGAGAGAAATAGGGAGGGAGAGGGGGGAGAGGAGAAATGAATGCTGGACTGGCAGAGTGCAAAGAGAGATGGGTGGGGGTGACTTTCCAGTCTTTGTTCTAGATCTAATCATCAACCCATTTATAAACACAACATAGAAAAAAAATTTTTTTTGGTACCGGGGATCGAACTCACAACCTTGCATTTGCCAGGCAGGCACTTAGGCCTCTGAGCTAAATGCCCGGCCCTACATAGCAAAATTTTTTAAAAACTTCATAATTTGGCAGTAGCATTTTCAACCAATGAGAGATTCAATTATATAACCTATTGTCTATTTACAAAGTCACTAAAATTTGCCTAATTTTAAAATACTTTTTAGAAAGATTTTCAAAACAAAAAGTTGGCAAGAAATTCTTTATTCCTCAGCTAATTGGAAAGTGAAACTAATATTGAACAGAATTCTTTATGTTTTAAATATTCTACAGTCAACATTTTTTTAAACTAAAAAAAATTTTTAAAAAGGCCATATTGTTTTTATTGCTCTTTCACAAACTTATAAACCACAATATTATAAAGGAATAATATTTAGTATTTAAAGATTCTTCACATTAAGTCATATGTATAAATATTATTGCTTTTAAAACAGCATGGTAAAAACTGAACTGTTGGTCTTTGTCTTTGGATTCCAACTCAGCATTGCTTCCTTTTCTTATGGAAGTAATACAAACTTTCCTTAGTCATATCCTTTAATATCAACTCCTCTCTTTAATATTTTTTCTAATTATTTAACCCTATGCCATGGCTTCCATTATTTTCACTCACAGGCAATTCACCATCTTCCTCATTTGAAAAAACGCTGTTGTGAGCACACTAACTTTTCCTACTGAGACTTCTGCTGGTCCTTCACAGTGTTCCAAATAAACACTGCTATTTTATTTTCGTCAATGCTCATTTTGTGTCATTTTATTCATACCGTGACAAATCCTAGTGTGTGCTGTTTTTTCCACTGTATTTACAAATGCTGTTAATATAAGAGATTTGAAATATTTCATTATTTGAAAAGATACTTTCTGATAAAAAACCTTAAATGTTAAATTATTGATAACTGGGAAAACAATACTAGAAAATACAAATTCCTTCCTCAAGTCAGGAAAATATATTTCAAATACATTAACATTTATATTAAAATGAAAGGAATCTTGAAAGCATAGTTTCAAAGTGCATGAAATCTTTCTAAACACTATACCAATGAAAGAAACAGAAATTTTATAGTTTTCCTAAATAATTTTTAAAAATTTTACCAGTAGAATAAGTCACATGAAAAACTAGGAAAAATATTTGTAACACAAATAAAATATTTAATATTCTTAATACCCATAAAGAGCTGATAATGACAAATAATAAAATGAATACTTCCACAGAAAAATGGGACAGACCATGAAGAAGAAAAGAAATACACTAACCTCTCTAAGTTCATCAAAAAGAAGTTTGCGCTTTCATTGTTTGACTGATCACTTTTTCATGCCTACATCTTGTAATCTGAACAATTACTTCAAATAACAATACACAATATCTTAACTAGTGTTAATTTCTTACTATTTTCAGAAATTTTATGTCATTTCTCTCCTTTTTTATTTTTAAAACAAAAGAAACCTGTGTATCAAAATAAAATAAGTACAATGGCTACTAAATATAATTTTAAAATTTTTAGCCTTAACAATCTAAGAAGCACAAAAATGCAATTAGAGATCAGGCTTTTTTCAGTCATATAACAACCAAGGCAATCTTAAACTAATAATATCAGTGTTGTTCAGTTCAAGGGAATAGGATTCTTACACACCATTAGTGGGAATATATGTTCATCCAATTTTTCTAGAGAACAATTTAACAATGTGTCTCAATGACTAACGTACATCCATTTGAGCCAGAAATTCTGCTCCTTCTTATTTAGCATAAAGGCATAATTATGGAGAGCACAGTTTTAGTGGCAAAAGTAGTTGGTGTTGTGGTATTGCAGGAGCTCAAAAGCTAGGGTACAGTCAAAATTGCACAACAGTGAAATACCAGTTTAAATAAACAATGACATATCTACTAAATGTTGTCAAAGACACGTTGAAAACATGTTGAGAAATAAATACATGACTAAAGTATAAATGGTATACCATTTTGTTACTATAGGTTCCTATGTATACATAGGGAAAAAGATTGAAAATACATCAAAATATTAACTAGCATTATGTGTTCAGCTTCTTGTTGTAGTTTCTATGTCTATCACTTCATCATCTGCAAAAAATAACCTATGAATTTGCTTTCACACTGAAGCTTACTGAATTATAATAGTCTTTCTATGATTTTTAATCCTTTTTATACCAATGTGTACTGGGAATCTCGTTATACATGACAATTGTTCTAAAGAATTATGATTTCCTCCTTCAGAGCATGAATTCAAATGAATAAAGAAGAAATTAAAAAGGAACTTTAAAATGGACTAATGAGTAATATTTAAAATATGGACCTCAGATGTTTCTAAAAAAGAAAACTGTCAGACTAAATTTTTCTATTTTTGCATATCCCCTTTATCTTTCTCTTTTGAATTCCACTGCCCCACTTCCAAACTTAAATAAGTAATTTCATTTCAGAACTGTAAGAGGAGAGACATGAGGAAACTTAATTTTAATCATATATGTTATTATCTTGATTATTCTGAAACCATTAAAAAACTTGAATGTAATACTCAAAGCTAAAATGTATGGGATGGAATGACTAATGATTGAAATCTCTATGGACATTGGACATTTTAGTACATAAACTTAAATTAAAAATTTAGGTCAAGTTTAATCAGTTCCATTCCGATACCTTACATGGTGATAAAATGCCAAATACGATACTTAAAGTTCTTGGTGTAAAGCAATGAACTGGATGAGTTGAGAGTCAGAATTACATGAAACATGCTGATGTTACCAGAAGAATGGAAAGAACAAAATTAGCCCATGGATTTTGAGCATCACTTTGTTTCACACAGGTTTTCAGTTTTATCTTGAGATAAATTTATAAACATAACTGGCAGAAAAGAAGAAGATAAAAAGAAACAACTTGTTTTCATGATACATATGATAGGTTACATTTCTATGTTTTCTCATGTTTGAACCTTTTAGGAATTAGTTACATAGTGATCACATTTCAAAAAGAATAGGCATAAACATAAAATCTTAAAATAAAAATGTCTATCACTCTAGGTACTTCATGCTCCTTACTTAATAGCTATTACCCTAAATCTTTCCAAGAGACTAGTTGATTCACATGTTCAGGCAGATACTGACTTCAATTAATATGAGTTCATAATGCATTACTGTTTTGAAACAAATATGAGGAAATATACCTTTTAACCATACAAAAGATCTGGATATTTTATCCATTGTTAAGTCCCAGGTGTTTTTTTTTTAACTCCAATAGGACTATTTCTAGAAAAGGGGATTGCTTCATTATAAAGGTCTCCTCTATAATACTAAAGAGTTTAGGACATATACATTCATTTGCTTACTTTTCTTTTCCTTACCAATTTCATGTTGGAATAATTAGGCAACCAAGAAGTTAATGTTTAATCTGATTTCTCAAATAAGAGTAAGATGACATTCACAGTTTGTCCTACAGCTGTTAGACAAAATCTATATAGAGATCAATATTATCATGATCAAATTAGTACTAACCTTGTCTATTTTCACATAATTAATGCCCTTTGTTCAATCATGAAATCTTTCTGTTCACAGATTATAAAGCATGGCTCACTGACAGCAGGTCTCATTTTAAAGCCATCATAAAAATGACTCTCCTAAGCTTTGCTTTACAGTGAGTTGTAATTGCTACATTAATCAACAGACTGTTGTCTGTGTCCCCAGAAAATAGGATGCCTTCTAATGATGGAACTTAATTTAAGATGCCATTATTTCATATATCATTAAGAAAGGGGAGAAATGTCAATTATTGTTGTAACACCATGACTTGCAAAATGAATCTACATATATTCAAAATGTTAAAATGTGAAAAGATGTGTGTTTTTTAGAGTTGATAAAATATAATTTCCAGCACTGTGTCAGGACCAAATATACTGAAGCTGCTTCTTGAAAAGAGTTGAAAATTGATGAGCAGGGATTTTTACTTAGTGAAAAGGCCACCAAAATTCCACCACCTATGATGTTTTCCTCAGTCTAATTTATTTGTATCACATAAACATGTTTTTAAATATGAATACACAATGTTTTTTCTAGGCACTCGAAGAAAATAATTCTCATTTCTCTCACTTACTCAGGGGGGCAGGGCTCAGTATTGCAGGCTCTTTGATTTTCGGGTGGTTTACTGTCAGGATCACAATAACTGTTCTGGACAATGGAGTTGTCATCCAACCTTTTACAGACCACCTCCTGTCTTTGGACACCTTGAAAAAAGGAAAACATCATTAATTGAAAAGCAATTTACCTTCCAATAAGTTAGGTATGCATAGCTTTCCTCTGTGGCAATCAACCTCACTGGATCGCTGGTGACTTATCTGTTCCAGAAACAATTGACTGCTCCTCTGAAAAGGAGAGAAGTCCTGGTCATTATATTGAAATTGTAGTTAAAATTATTGTTCTCATATTTAGAAATATAACAGTTTTCAAGTCCAGAAAAGAAATGATGGGCAGCGTTAGTATCTCCATTTGTATATTCATCTTTATGCTTTCCTTAAAAAAACAAAAACAAAAAAATACCCGAATTTCCTAAAACATCATCAGAAAAATGTATTAATACACATTTCAATATAAAACAATGGCTATGTAATATTTTTAAATAAATATTTAAAAATAAAACACTATGGACCAATTTGCTTTTTGATATTTTGTATAACAAACTCCATCAAATTTAGTCTTTGTTAGGACATATCACATCCATATTGCATTTTTTTTCCAATTACATAATGTGTCTTTTCAAAAGTTAATGTAGTTTAAAATTTAAAGATTACAGTGGACCCATTATGCACTGTAACCAACTAGGCTGTTCGTCTTATCAGAGCTGGATGCTTACTGACACCATTATCAAAGAGACACACAGTTTGTTCAAATATTGATCTATAAAAGTTATCTCATTCTTAAAAATTAGTATAGGTGACCTGTTTATCAGAGCTAAAAATATTCTCATGAAATGCTAAATATTTGTAGACATTTTTATTTTTTATTTTTATTTATTTAATTAGGTACCGAGAATCGAACTCATGACCTCGCGCTTCCCAGGCAGGCGTTTATGCCGCTGAGCTAAATCCCCAACCAACATTTTTATTTTTAAACACACGCTTTTATTTGTAAACATTTTCTCTGTAGTGTAAAGGAATAAAAAGAAGCAGAAACAGGTATATCAAAATATTGACTAGAAGCAAACCAAGCTATAAGACAGTGTTTAATAGCTCAAACCATACAAAAGTTTCTCCTGAAAAAGAAAAGGTGTTCTCCCAATCACAAATTCAACTCTTATTAACAAGCAAGCTAAATTCCTAAGAAGAGTTGTAAAAATAGTGTTAACAGTATCCAGGAAGTCATAGCTTTTCATTTAGCTAATCCCACACAATTCTTTAGGTTTTTTCCCCCAGTTGTTTCAAAGTAATAGTCCCCTAAAAAAAAAAAAAAAAAGTTTGATCACAAATTAGAGAAATTCATGTGAAACAGGTTAATTTGGTGAAGGAAACTTTCATCTAAAGAGGTAGACATAAAATGCTTCCCTCCAGGTCCCTTAAGAATCACAGGAAATTTTATCCATGGAAGTACCTCAGTTGGCATATTATGCATCTTTAAGCACTTTGAGTTTAAAGACTGACAAGTTCATGACATTTAGAGCCAGTAGTCTCCATGACAGTGATAACCAAAGTAGGTATTTCTTATTGCTTGCAGTGACTTAAGGTTCCTACTTTCAGCAACAAAATTTTAGGCTTTCTAAATTAGGGGTCTAAAACATAAGCCAAACAGTTTATTGGCAATATATTTTAAACTATGTATTATATTTGATCCTTCTCAACCCCTAGAAAAGGCCAAACAACTCAGTTTATGCGATGACAACAGTTTGGAATTTTTTAACTGTTAAACTTTAGATTTTTGAGGGAAGAGTGATTCACACCAGGCATAGCTGTAATCTATCCACAGATGTTCCATGATACTCATCAGATTACCTCCCTGCTGTGTCATTCAGTGGGCAGATAACTAAATCCATGTGGTCCACCTAGACAGATACCTCTACCATTAGTCATAGCATTAACTACCAACTCTAACAGTGGCTCAGATTATCCATTTACTCTGGTTCAAAATGTTGCTTTAGTCAGGCAAGTCATTCAGATGTGACTATATGTGACACAGAATGATGGCATTTAATACAATATCTTGGTTGTTTCTCAGAAAAGGATATACATTTTCAACTCTACAAAATGGAACTGATGTTTTATTTCAGTTGCAGAAGAATTAGATCAGTTTCTACTGCTAAGATAAATTCTATTTTCTTTAAATTAACTCTAGAATTGTTGAATTATTTTACATTTATTCCAAAGTAGGCTTCAATTTAAAGTAGTGTTTGTGAATTGAATTATAGATGAGATAGTCGTAGAGATGATTAGCAGAGATTCACATTTTAAGATAAATTCTAGCCATGTATTTTTTTTTAAAAAACAGGCAATATAGATCAATATAGATCAATTTTTTTAAAAAAAAATAGACAATATAGATCAACATGTAGTTCAGTCTGGCCTTGAACTCACAATGAAGCTCAGAATGGCCTCAAACTTGTGGTGACCCTCTAGCCTCAGCCCACCAAGTGCTGGGATTACAGACGAGTACCACCATGCCTGGCTCCATGTATGTGATTTGAAAAAACTTTCTTCATACTATTTATTGCTAAAAACTTGAAAAATATGCAAAACCATAAGAAAAAAAACAAAAATTATTCATAGTCTCAGAGTTTAGACCTTTATTTTTTTATTAGTCTTCTGCTATTTGGTGAGATACAGTAATTGGTTTTAAAATTACATACATACAAAATTGCCAGATTAATGTGGTTCACAGGTCATCCATCCATCCATTCATCCATCCATCCATTCAATCATTCATTCATTCAACAAATAATAGTTACTAAATGCAAACTTTTTTTTTTTGTCTTTTTGTGATGGGGTCTCGCTATGCAGCCCAGGCTGGTCTCAAATTTGCAATGATCCTCCTGCCTCTGCCACCCAGTGCTGGGATTATAGGCATACATCACCACATCCGGCTCAAATACTTCTTATAAGATATAGGACTAAGTGCTTAGAATAAATTAACTAATTTTGGCTAGGGCTTTTTAAAATCAAGGAATTAAGGATATTTCAGCATACATATCAGCTTTATAATTTTAAGCGGATATTTTTTCTGAAGCAAAAATTAAAGTTCTTGAAGAGAGATAAGTT
Organism: Dolichotis patagonum; assembly: GCA_004027295.1. Lineage (NCBI taxonomy): Eukaryota > Metazoa > Chordata > Mammalia > Rodentia > Caviidae > Dolichotis > Dolichotis patagonum. Next base: position 97,733 of record PVJX010000561.1, on the reverse strand, counting down.
ACTTTATATTTTACAAAGATGTATTTTTCATTGTATTCATCTTTTATTAATTTTCTTCTAAAATGTTATACTAGACAGTGTGGTATTTCACACTGAAGAACTGCCTATACCAGTAATGCATTCCAAATTTTCCTACAACATTCCACTATTTTCCTCTAACAGCATACAAATTTCCTTCCAACTTTTACCCCCACAAATGCAGGTTTATAGATTTTTTTTCTGCTTTGTTTTAAGTCAGTACCACCAGGATAACTCTAAACCAGTGCATCTAAATGAATAAATTTTAAAACATGCCACTTTTTAATTAAGGCAAACAATCGCTTCTCGGCAAGATCAAGTGTGAATTAAGGCAAACACAGCTTTTAACTTTTGAAAGTAGACAATATAGATCAACAAGAGAAATAGAATTTGGAATATTTTTATATGATCAAGTCTCTTGTACATAACTTCTTTAAAAATAATCTGAAAAACATTGCTATGTCGCTTTTTTGTTGTTGTTTTTTTGCGGTACTGGGGATCGAACTCACGACCTTGCACTTGCCAGGCAGGCGCTTATGCCGCTGAGCTAAATCCCCAGCCCTCTATGTCGCTTTTAAACTGTCAGGAATAATTACATTCAGTTATACAAAACCACTATGCTTTCAAATTTAAAGACTTAATATGTTTATTACCCCCCCCCAGTTCTCATGATCCGTTAGTGTACATCTAATCAAAACCAAAATTTTAGTGGCTTTATCTCACTTTCCTGGAGATAGATGTCTTTCAGAATTTAATTGGCCAAATTTAAAACTGCATTACTTATATTTTATTCTTAAACAAAGTCACAGGCACACCAACTTTATACCTGCTATTTTTACCAGTACTTTAAGTCCTCTAAAACTAAATGCCTATTTATTCCTTTAATTTGTGTAACTGTTGATGTTTTTGATATTAGAGAACGAAGTGTGATGGTGTGATGGTTCTTAACACAGAATGTAAACCGTGGGCCAGGGCTGTAGCTCAGTGGTAACATGCAGGCCCCGGGATTTGCCTTACTATAGCTAGCAACCAAAAGTAGCTAGCAACCAAGACAACACTACATAACCACAGTACACAGAGCATATGACCCACAACATTAATTTAATCTAAACCTTAGTGCAGATAGCATCCAAAGAGCAATAAGTGCCAGGAAAAAAACATATCTCTCTTTTCTGCCTTAAACTGTTAGAATCTGGCCATTGTGCTGTGTGATTGTTGGCCAGACACAAGCATTGCAGGGCAGAGCAAAGCCCATCTGCCTTGGATCTAACAGCTGGCACCCAGGTACCAATCAACCCTCTTCATATGGCTTTCTTATTCTGAATAGTCTGCTGGTAGTTTTTATCTTTCAAATACTTCTCCTCTCTCTTTCCAGTGTCTTCTTTTCTGTCCTGAACAAAAGGAGAGGTCTTGGGGAGATGGAGGATGACTAAAAGGCAAATTTTGCTCTAAAAATATTGTATTTTTTGGAGTAACTGTATTTAGTGATCGTAAGGTAGCATGAGAAATACATACTATGGGTTTACTTGAAATCACACTCTGGCTAGAAGGAATCTCTACTAGCTATTAACAGTAATCTCTTCTGTGGAAAGTATCTATCTATATCTGTATCTATGAATATATATTTCTCATATAGAAGAAATCGGGCAACATTTAAGCTTGTGTGTTGACTTATTTCATTTAAAATTATGTTCTCAAGTTGCATCCATTTGGCTATGAATGCCTCAAGTTTATCTTTTTTATGGCAGAGTAGTACTCTATTAGATATAGATACCACATTTTCTTTGTCTATTCATTTGTTGATAGACACATATAGCTATTATAAATTGTGCTCTGTAAACATGGTATGCATGTCAGTAAAAGAAAGTCTTTTTTGCCTATACTCTGAGTACTCTGAGTAATATTTTGGACATTTTTAAAGATCACAATACACTGTATACCAACTATTGTTATTCTCATTATTTTGTTATGAAATTTTATTTTTTCATAAAGGAATAGTGCTTTTCATATTTTATTATGATCTACTTATATCACATTAAAATTTAAAAGTATCTAACTTACCTTTAATTCATTGAGTATCTACTATGTCTAAAGCAAGATTTCATTATAAAAATGAAATAAGATGATCTTGACCTCAATGAGCTTATATTATAGGAGCAGGGAGCTAAAGCAGGAACTATTATAATTATATTACATGATGGAAGGTACCTTATCTCATAAAATACAGCATTTTCAGTGTAATGCTTTTGATTTCACTGCCTTGCCATTTTGTTACATTGCTCTCTGATTTCTCTTTCCTTGATCCTCACAGATCTTAAGAACTCTTTTCATAGCCAGATTACCATGATGTCATTCCCTGTCACTTTACCTTGTTCTCATTTTTTCCTCTCTCTGACTTCTACCATGGCTGGTTGTTTCTTTGAGTTTTAGTCAAATAAATGATCTGAAGTAAATTTTCATTCTCTTTTGTAAAGTAATACAATTGAATTAGATAATTTCTAATGTTTTTTTCTACAAAACTCTACCAAGGTTATCTCTAGAATTGAATTTTAAAAAATCTTTTCTCTCTTCTGTATCTGCTATCCCTTTACTCTATTATCTAAAAACAGGCGTCTGGTATTTTCTAGTTATTTTGAAGTCTTTTTCAGAGCCTCACGTCTTACTAATTCTTTCGACTTGTCATAGCAGTTAGGTGGCTCAAGAGGCCAAATACTAAGTAGAAATAGAAAATTTTTGAATGGCAAGTTTCCTAATATAAACAATTGACTCACCTTACTAAAAAATAATCTATGTGATCTTTAGTAAGAGTTTATTTGTTTCTAGCACATAGTTTAATTATTTATGGTATTCATTTAAAATATTAAAAGAATAATGTTGAGAGTACAAGGCTTTGAACTTCTTCCCTGCACTGTGATATATTTATTACCAACAGGGAGTTTTTTAATTTCAATCATATATACAATGTCTTTAGGAAACCAAAGAATAAATATTTCAGATTTCAGTTAAAGAATAATCCATAAACAAGCTATTTAGCCTTTAAACTAAAATCATTTTTTCAAGTAACAAAATAGGGGTTGTAATAAGATCTCACCAAATTGAGATGTTTACCAATATAGAAGGTATTATTTTTTTTTTTACAGTGTATGACACATACTAGCTTTTAAGGATGCTTAGTGTTAATGATGGTTGAGCATGCTATTTTGGACAGAAGTTTTGTGAAATGAAATAGCAATTGTGTTACTGTTGATCATTAATGTAACAGAAATGCTCGTAAACTCCAGCTTTAGCTTTACCCAAATTTTGCAGTGGGTGAATATGCATCCAAACTGTTTATATTAAGGAAAAATGCAATCACTAATAGCAACAGAAATGATCAAAGAGGAAGAATACCAGTATTAGGGAGAACGTTTTGAGTTAGTAGAGATTTCTAGCCTTCAAGTATAAATTTTAAATGCAAGCCACAATACACAGAGGTAAATCATAAAAATTGTCAACATTATAAGACTAATCTTTTAAATGTAAGACTTCTTACACTGTATTGAAAATACTACACAGGAGAACTCAAAATAAAAAAAAATAGATAATAGGGAAAGCCACATGTTTAAGGGAAAGGTGAATGAAAATAGTTATTATGGACAAATAAATGAATAAACCCATTAGCTTCCAGAAGGGTGAACCAACCACAACCATGAATAAATGCACGTAGGAGTTACTCCTTTCTCAAGGGACATATTATATGAGAATTTACAGAAGCCAGGTAAAGTTGACTACAAAACACCCAAAGATTAGAGAATCTGTGATGTTCATAGGTACCTACTATGATGCTCTGGGCAAGTAATCATACATGTTAAAAGACATTCTTTTTTCTCAACATTGAAAATGACCTATAAGAGGAGGATGGTGAGGGAGAGTGAAAAGGGAAATGCCATGGTGAATGCAGTGATAGACCACTGTCTAGTCTTTTAAATTTCTTATTTTTCAAAAAACAAGGAGAAAATTAGGAATAATGAACAAAACTGAATGTAAACCTTTAGTCTTTCTAACTTCAAGACACTTTGTGTTTCAAGTTTTTAAAAAAATATTTAAAACATTCCAATGATCTGTTTTATGTTTAAGTTTGGATACACCGAAATAAAACATAAAAGAATCCTCACAGTTTTAAGACATAGGACAGCATACAACCTCACACCAGAAATACCTCTCATGAGCAATTTTTCTTAAAATCTAATTATGTAACTATATTTCTTCAAAGGGAAATAAATAGCAATGAGTACATGCTTTCTTTTTTTTTCAAACTAAAATTTCCACTTGAAATTTTTCAATAGTAATGTCTAAGTCAAAGATAATTTAGTTTTAAAATCGATCTTTTTTATGTCTTTCATGACATTTCAGTCAAGTCTATTTGGAAATTTTTTAAAAATTGATTTTGTTTTCCTCTGTATGCTCCAGATGGGACTCCTCTGCTTTGACTTCTTGTGAAAGTTAACAGCATTTGTGTCCTTTATAAGCTGCCATACAAGTGTTAGTCATTATTTTGTTATTATGTCTATAAAAGTCAAGTCTCAGAACTCTTCACTTGCTTTAAGTACATTCTGTGATCTCTCCAAACAATGGGAATTGACCCATTAGTGATGTTAAATACGTTAAGCAGGCATTTTAGAAATGGCAAAAAATTAAAGGAACATTTGTAAAAATGTAAAGAATTTGCTTTTGTTTTATCTGGTTCTTTGTTTTGTTTTAATCTGGTGCTTAGTATTGGCCTAAAAATTGCATGGTACTTTTTCTAATAATCACTTTTAAAAATTTAAAAATTATTATTTTACAATAACCTTCCTATACTTTTAAGTACACATTATGCTTGTATCATTCTGGAAAACAATAAAATATATAACATAAACATATTTCCACAGAAACAATGTAGTAATACCCAACTTTTAAGAAGCTTCAAGAATCTGCATGACAAATGTATTAAAATACTTTGAAAATTATGTTATTAATAAATAGAATAGCATAGATTATTCTGTAAGCCTGTTAATCACATAGAAAATAATTTTATCTGAAGCTGCTTTAAATATATCCTTATTTTTCTCCTTCTTTATTTTAATTTTTTTTCTTTTTCACCTATCAAACTTTTACTAAACAGAGAAAGAGGACAAAAACATTCAGGAGGACACATCAGAAGGAATATTTAATACGGATATGGAGGAGAGACTTACATATTATTCAGAACCTCTAGGTCTTTATCTGGAAGTGTAAGACTCCATTTTTAAATTCTGATCATCACCAGAGCCCTGAATATTGAGTTTATATGCATTTTACCCTCATGAAATGAAATTCAACATCTACTGTAAGGATTGGTATGACATTGTATGAATCTTAATAATATTAATATTACACTAAATCAGAGGTTCTCACATTTTTTTGGTTCATGTATCCTTAGTATCCAATAATACTTTTATAGAACCTCATAGACAAAAGAAGTCTAAGTTTTGTTTATTAAATAGTTAATTACAAATAACTTTTTGAGTACCAGGGATCAAACTCAGGACCTCATGCTTGCTAGGCAGACACTTATGCCACTGAGCTAAATTCCCAGCCCTGTTCCAAATAACTTAATTGTAAAAGTGTGTACAGTGTACAGTTATTACCATTGTGTTTTTCCTAAAAAGGTACAATATTCTGCAACGCTTCTGTGAGCCCACTGAAGTGCTACTGGGCATCTTGATGTCTTTTGAAAACTATGCCCCTAAATAAGGAAAATCTAAAATAGAAATTAAAAACCACTTAAAAACCATCTTAAAAATCTCAGAGAGTAGAAACCAACTCCAATACATAGTAAGGATCCAGATAACCCAGGCAAAGATTCACACAGTACAAAAGAATTTGTCACAGCTAAAATGAAAGAATATATAAAATAATGTCAAAGTTTATATGATTATTCTCTCTCACTCTGCCACACACACACAAATTAGGCAACTAAAATTACATCCTGGGAATAAAATAAATAAAAGAACCATTAAATACGTAAGTTAATAGTCTACCTACATATACAAGAAAAAGTAACAGCATCTTAAATAGTCAATGATGATTGATCACAAAAACTTCTAAATAATCAAATAGTATACAAAAATATGTGAAAACTCCCAAACTATGCTCTTTGATATTTAAATAAAATAAAAATAGTCTCAAATATATTTATCTCTTCTTCCTCTGTAATCTATGCACAGCTTTAACTTATCTTTTTTTTCTTGTGAGCTTCAAATCAAAGTTTAGCAGAGATATCTATCAGAAATCTAATCAAATTCAATTTGGTATATGATTTTTTTTTAGTCCTACATAAAGAAAGAGAAAGGAAACCCTAGAAAAACAAACTGTACGAAGTAGCAGGAGTGACAATTGAGGAAGTATGAAGATCTATTCTCTTATCCCAGAAACTGTATTCATTCCTGTCATTAACTTCTTCAGTCAATGAGTAGCTAATTTATACGAGTGTGTTAGTGATGGATGCTCCCTGAGACATATGCATCAGAATACTAATTCTTTGTAGATTAAAACTTTAAATCTGTCTCAAAGGCAATACTTTTCAACTTTTGCAACTTTAAATCTGTCTCAAAGGTGATACTTTTCAACTAGGGCTGGCTGAGACTAGTGGGGCATGCCTATAATCCCAGCACTCTAGAAGCCTGAGACAGGAGAATCATCATGAGTTTGAGATCAGCTTAGGCTATATAGTTGGTTCAAGACCAGTCTGAACTACATAGTGAGACCCTGTCTCCAAAAAATTAAATTACCAGAGATCCTTTCAAAATCTGAAATCCTGACCACACCCATAACCAATTAAATAGAATGGGCTAGGGGCACTTGGGTATCCAACCCAAGTATCAGAACACTTCAAAGTCTACCTGGTGTATCTAATGTGCACCACAGTTAAGACATATTGCATTTACAGATAGGGAAGGAGGTTTTTTATTTTTTTAAGGAGGTATTTTTGAATAGAAAATATAGCATGTTTCACTACAGAGTTTGTTAACTGGTGAAATGATCATGAATTATTATTAGACAAATTCCACATTAAGAATCTCAATGTAGTTTCAATTTTTTGGTCTTGATTTCAGCAAATGACTTCACTTTAATTCCACATATAAAATAGGAATGTTAGTAGCAATGTCTATCTTATTTGAATATTGAGGGTTATCAAAGGAAATAGGGCATCAGAAAATGTTTTATAAAATACAAAATTTGCATTTGTTATTATATAGCTGAGCAGTAGAATCACCTGGAATTAAAAGTAGTTTTAGTGGTAATGTGGATTATAACTGCAATGTGGATTATAACCTAAAAGACTAGTCACTTTGCTTTAATCAGCATTTATTTCAGGAAATCTTAAGAGTTTATCCCAGAAGTTTTGAAAGTATAGCTCTTGAATAAGTAGCACCAGCATTACTTGGAAACTTGTTCTGAAAATAGTCAAGTTTTACTTCACTGGGCTTGAGTTTTCTCTCTGAGGAAGTCACAGCTGTATCTTAAAAATCACATTTCTCCTGAAGACAATACTCCATACCATCTCTGTGTTCCCAATCATGATAAGGAAGTGTTTCATCACTGACTCAGAATAAAGACTATTATGTGGACTGAATCACCACCAATGTTTCCTGCACAATATATTTGTCATTTAGTCTGCTAAGCAACAGAAAAATAGTCTCAAAATTTCTTAGCTTAGAAGATCTCACATGAGAAAGCACCCTATCCTCTGGCACTCTCCTCCATAATACGTGGCACTGAACCTAGGGCCTCTAGGCAAACGCTCTACCACTGAGCTATATCACTAGCCCATTTACTTACATTGAGAGTTTCTCTAAGTTGCCCAGATTGGCCTTAAACTTATGATATTCATGCCTCCCCCTACTGAGTATCTGGGATTACAGGTGTATACCACCATGCCAAGTTTTTTTTAAGTATAATTATTAAACCAGGCATAGTATACATGCCTGAACCCAAGCACTCTGAGATTAAAGTAGGAGGATCACAAGTTTCAGCTTGGCCTGGGCAACTAAGTGAGACTCTGTATTAAAAAAAAACGCCAACAGCTAGAGATGTAGCTCAGTGAGAAAGTCATGGGTTCAAGATATATATATATATATATATATATATATATATATATATATATATAAAACAAAATGGTGAGATTGGGATTCTTTGGTCATATCCATCTTCCTTGTTACCTTTTCTTAATTTTTCCTCTTCTTCTTTTAAGGTATTAGGAATTGAATCCAGGGCCCTTGCACTGAACTAAATCCCCATCCTTTTTTAGTTTTTATTTTGAGACAGGGTTTCCCTAAGTTATCCAGGCAAGACTCACACTTGTCATCTTCCTGCCTCAGTCTCCCACAGTGCTGGAATCTCCCTCTCTTCTCCTTTGTCTTCCTCCTTAATGGTCCCCTTTCTCTTGAGAAAGTGATGATTACTGACCCCCAATTCAAAGTTCAAAGGTTAGTAAAATATATGTGGGATAATAATAGATAAGAACACTTGCAGAATCTTGTGAGACTACAATGGAAGTTCTTTGAGATTGCTTGCTTTCCCTTTTTCCACTTAAAAATTTTTTGAGAACCTCAAGATACCCAGCATCTCCTTGAGGAGATAAAGATATAATATCACAATTAAGAACTGACCTCAGTGTTCATCCTTAGTTTCTGAATGAAAGTAGGCAAAAATAATTTTTTCAAAGGTTTCTTAACTGCAGATGAAATTTATTTACTATTGCCAAATCGATGATTTGGGCTGCCTTTGATCAGGGTCCTTGATCCCTAAGGGACTTTACATACTTCCCTCAAACATAAGCTTCATACATTTAAAGAACTTGATATCAGAACTGGTGGTATGTATAGAAAGAATCAGCAACTGATATTTGTCCTCTCTACCCTAGTACAAGAATTCTATATCCTACCCTACTCCCAGAGTTTCTACCTATTGAAAATATACAAAACAAAAGACAGAGCTTGGATTTTCTTACTCATGCTAATTAAAATTATACTGTTTCTCCTTAGCAATTGCTCTATCCTATCTCATAAAAATATTAGCAATTCTAAATTCTTATTTCCTGTACTGGAAAAGAACAGGTACACACATTACCTGCCAAAAGTAATTCCTTTCACTCATTCATTGTCTATAAACACTGATCGAGTTCCTAGTATGTTGCAGATGTTGTTCTAGGTGCAAAACGAGTCTACAAAGATGCCCAGATTCCAAGAGTCAGGCTACAGACTGTGTCTAGCATGCTAGATTTCAGTTTCTCTGAAAGCCAAGACCAGTGGGACACAAACCTGACAGAATCCCAAACATCTGTAAAACTTGTTAAAATATAATTTGCTTGGCCCCATTCTGAGTTTCTATTCAGCAGGTTTGAAACAGATTCCCAAAATTCATAACTGATGTTGATGCTGCTGGTCCAGGGATCATACTTTAAGAACCATTTACCAAGGCAAATGACAGCTTTTCACATCATGCCTGCCAACTTTCAAGCAAGGTACCACCCTTTCCCAAGAAAGGCAATAGCTTTATGAATATTCATAATCACTCACAACCAAACAGATTGGGATCCCAGAATCACTTCAAATATTTAAGATCAGTAGCTCCAGAGTCAAAGGAAGATGTATAACAAGAAAGAGAAAACCCTCTTTCCAGGGTCTTTTCTTCTGTCCTGCTTTTTCTTTGTGTTATTTCTATCACAGAAAATCATTTCTATTTCTTAATACAAGTGTAATGGAAAAGAATAACACTTATTTAAGCTTTTCATACTTTGGTACTTCAATATGGTCATAGATTTTTCTTCCAAATTAAGTTCTATAGCCCATCCCACCTTCATTTTTGTTGGACTATCTCCTTTCTGAACAAATACAATCATAGGGTTGAAGGAACATTGAGAATTCATTTAATCCCTCCTTGGCCTCAGACAAGACTATGTCCAAACCATCCCCAAATATAGCAATTTCAGCAAAAGAAGAGCAGACACTAAGAATTTCTCATTCAACATGCTATTACACACTTGAAGACACTAACATTTTCCCCTTCAGCCTTCTTTTTTGTAAACTAATCAATGTTAATTTTACTTTCCTTATTAGATTTCCTAAATTTTAAATTGTTTGGATTCTAATGAGTTTATCTCACTTTACTTCAAAGCCTGAATTATATATATACTGTTCTAAGTACAACTTATTGTTGGTATGTGGAAAAGGGAGATTAACTTTAGTTTGACTAAAAGAAATTTAGTTAGAATAAAGATGTGTAAATATGCCACTAAAATATAATGCAGTAGCATTCATTTGAATAGTTAATTAGTTAAGGATAATGAATAGTGGCATTATTTGCAAATATGTTTTTATTTATTAAAAGAAAGGTAATTCATTATAGTTTTTTAAAGTTTATATTATAAATCACTAACCATTTTTCACATAAATGGATGGGTTTAGAGAATTTATTAAATATGGCACAAATGATACATAACCACATTTCATGATATTTCACATAGGACAGAATATTAATATGTTATTATTCATTTGTCTTTTTCATGTGTATAATCTTTACTATTGAAATTAGAGTTGTAGTTAATAGATTTAATTTGCGCACATTTAAAAATATTGAATCTTTATATAAATAATTATCTTCCTGAAATAACTTCTCCAATTCAAACCTCAAAAATCAGAGGTGTTTAGAGATTCAGTGAATGTAGGGCAAGATGGTAAAGTTACAGGAAGTCATCTCTGCAGCATTTAGGAAGGGAATACAATACACTATATGTTTTAATTTTATCCATTCTAGATATCATTATTCCAAACTTAATCTTTGCTTCTGGAGTGGTGAGATGCTCTAGTTCAGCCTAAGCCTGAGGGATAGGTTTGTTTCCTCGCCTATTGGGATCAAGATGTACGGTGCAGGCGATGCATTTAGTCTCCAGAGAGAAGGAAGATGCTGCTTGCACAGCACTTCTACTCACCAGTCCATGCAGCAGCAAGGGTGTTGGCTTTGAAGGAAGCCAACTGTCCTGCTCTCCCAGCCAGAGGTAAAGAATTGCATTGGTGGCCACTAGAGGGAGGAGGATTAGGAATAGAGTAAATTGTGGGGAAAAGGCACCCATGAAAAACGCACATGGGACAACCAACACATCACCAATCACTGCCTAAGCAGCTACCTCTACCTCTGAGGGATTACAGTGGGGTCAGTGCACACCATTAGCCCAGAGACCTAGGCACCAGTAGTTACTGTAGCATCCCAGTACATAGCCCCTTAACTTTGATGGCTGGAGAAGGCAGTTTGAATAGGATTGTGGGAAACACAAACATACAACCACAAACACACTATTACACAGACATACAGTCTCATCCCCCATTATAAGATGTTGCATCTGTGATGTCTGATTCTTGCTCATTTTCTTATTTAAAACTGTTTATTTATTTAATTTTTTTTAAACCAAGAATGTGTTCATGAAAAGCAAACAGCCCACCTTCAAGAAAGTCTTGGGAAGAAGCACCAGCAGACACTCATTGTGCCAAGATGTATTTTACCAACAAATCTGTATAAATTACATGAGGTGAAAACAAATGGAATATAATATAATTAAAGCAAAGTTTCTTTTGCTAAATTACCGCTTGAAGCAAACCTGCAAAAAATGTTTCCAATTAGCTTCTTCAGCAAACACAAAGCATAGCTCAAAGTATGTTTTGCTCTCCATCTTGCCCGCTGGGTGGGCTGCCTAGTGGGTGTCTTACCTCCAGCACAAGTAGCTGAGCATTCTGACCAAGGCTGATGATTCCATGTAAAGCCCACTTCATTATCTCCGCTGCCAGTCCGAGTGATAGGAACGTTGAACTTATACCGAATTCCCAAATTCTGTTCCTGGAGAAGAACCTGCCATTGAAAAAACATAGTGAAAATAATTAAAATACAATCAACTCTTATTCAGATATTTATTACTTCTTTTGAAGAAGAAAATATCATTAAGTAAATATTATAGGAAATTTAAGACAACCTTAAACATATATGCATTTATATAAAATTTTGTTTCATTTTCATAAGTAGTTTGAGCCAATTCTTTCATTCATCTTGGTTGGTTAAAAAAAATTCAAGAAAGCACTGAAAAGATAAAATAATTATATGGAAAGAATGCTACCACTTTAACTTCGGATTCTTTGACTTTGAGCAAATAATTTTATTTTCCTTCATTTTATCCCCCAGTAAAACTGAAAAATTAATTAACACTTCCTACCTCATAAGGCAGAATTACAAGTAGAAACAAAATGACTAAAATACATTTACCATTATAATAAGATTTTCTGAGGTGGGACCTAGAGCTTCCAAGGATTCTGGTTCATCTGTTGGTCTTTTGTAGTGAAAAGCTGTCCCAGCAACATCAAACTTTCTAGGCCAATCAATAGTCCAGGCACCATTAATATAATAATCATCCCCTTCTGATTTTAACGCTGGAAAAAAAATCAAAATCCACCTTTAAATGTTAAGCTTCATTTACTAAATTATAACAGATTAATTATTGCCCTGAAACATACAATGCATACACATTTTCATTTAGAGATGATACATGACTTTTCTGAAATGCAAATCAAAACTATAATTTTCATGTGAATGTTAAGAAGCTATTAATTAAGTATTTTTGTCATTGATAGAAAAGAATGAAGGGTTTATCTAGAGAAATACATGTGGAACTAATAAGGAAAATTACAAATAGAATAACTGGGGTGGGGGCAGAGGTAGGGAGAAGACTTTCATTTCCAAATATTAAACAGAAATTAAATAACTCTGAAGTGGAGGACAGTCTATGACATGGCACAAACAAAGACACAACAATGAAGTTGAAGTTAAAGAATGAAAATAAAGTTAAAGAATAGACCCAAGTACATATGGGAATTTAGTATATGGTGGAGGACATATCTGAAGTTAGTAAAGGAAATATAACAAGAAATAAGGCTAAGACAAAAAGACTAGCTTTGGGGGGAAATTTGCCTAATTTATATTTCATTCTTTATATAAAATAAAATGCCACAGCTTGGCATGGTGGCATACATCTGTAATCCCAGCATTTGGGAGGCTGAGGCAGGAAGATCACTGCAAGTTTGAGGCCAAGATGGGATACATAGTAAGTTCAAGACCAGCTTGAACCACACACAGTGAGACCTTTAAAAAAAAAAAGACACAATTCCATTCTTAGGTAGATGTCCAAAAGAATAAAAAACAAATACTCAAATACTTGAATGCACATGTTCATAGTAGTACTATTCCCAGTAGTCAAAAAACAGAAACAACCCATATGTCAATGAATAAATAAATGAATGGACAAATTGTAGTATATGCAATAAAACAGAATATTATTCAGTCTTAAAAGAATGAAATATTGATACATCTTATAGTGTGATGAGCCTCAAAAATATTATGCTAAGTAGAAAGGCTAGAGAGATAAGGACACATATTGTATGTGTCTTTTTAGAAGAAATAACCAGAATATGTAAAATTCCAGAGACAGAAAACAGATCAGTGATTGCCAGGGAGAGCAGGGAACACCTGGATAAAGGATAGATGGCTTCCTTGTGGGCTACTGAAAATGTTTCAGAATGTACTAAAATGTCACTGAATTATTCACTTTTATTGTTTCATTTTAAATTTTATGTAATATGAATTTCACATCAATAAAAAGATTTTTAAAAGATTAATAAATGCCAGATGGATAAATAGTTAAGTATAAAATAGTGAAGTTATAAAATACTAGAAGAAAATATGGCAGAAATTTTTTCTCACAACATTAGGGTATGAAAAGATTTTCTAAATATAATAAGAAACTCAGACATTATAAAAGAAGGGAACTGGGGATATAGTTCAGTGACAGAGCATCTGCCTACCACATACAAACCCTGGGTTTAATTCCCAACACTCCCCTCCAAAATAAAGAAAAAGATATGCTTGCATAATTTTTGGAAACCTCTACAGAAAAAAATACATATTTTAAAAGTTTAAAAATAAGTGGTTAAAGAAATGTTTTTATACTACTATACAAAAATTTCTATAAATAAAACAGCGATAAACATGTCAATTTAATTTTTTGTTGGTATGCTAGCTTACTTCAAAAACTTTAACAGATCAGACTAATAAGCTGCAGAAAAGAATGAAAAGCATCACAGTACAGAGAGTTTCTGACTGTCTCTAGAGCTTTACCTCTGGTCCCTAAGACCATTTTCATCCCCTTCACTCTCATCTGCCTGACAAATATATCTGCATTTCCTTACCTTCATATGTGTTGTAGGGACTCATTTATTTTCCAAATAAAAAATTTGATTAACCCTTTGGGATAGGAACATATTAAACAAAATTAAGGATTATTTGATGTTGACTATTACTTGTAATTCACAATCTGTTTCAATGCTCCTTTCCAGTGGCTTTCCATCTCATTTAAAACATCAAAATTAATTAGGTTTGAGATGAAATAGTAAAAATAAAAAATAATTGTCAGCTGCTTTGAGATTTTCAATTTGGATGCTTTCTTTTCTTTTCTCAACTACTAAATGAAAAGATCCTAACTTAATTAATGGTATCATAATGTCATTTAGGAAAGCAGCAAGCATTTACAAAGCATTCCATTAACTAAAGGAGGAACTGGCATCATGGAAAGAAAACTATTAAAGGGAAAAAACTGATCTTATTTTTGTTTGGAGTTTTGCTGAAGTAGAAAAAAACCTAAATTATAAATTAAAAATAAAGCTGTCTTCTTAAAGAGCTTGAACATACTAGAACTCTGTCTGAAGATGCATTATGGATATACTCCTTATTAAAAACAAAGCTTTAAAGGATATGTAATAATGTTTTAAAGGAAATGAGAATCCATTTATGTCTCACCAGGAGTTTCTGGAGAGATGAAACCAGTCTCAAAAGATCACACTTCAAATAAATAAAACTTTGACTTAGTTTCATTTTAAAATAACAGGTTCCGGACTTGCTCTTCTACTATAAACAACTATAAAACACAAAATGGATGCATGTGCTACTCTTAGACACAGGGCAGGACTGTGAACTCACTATGATCTCTCCAGCTTTGTGCCTGGAGCCACTTTCCCTCAGTGTAAAACCAGAGAAACCAAGCAGAGCATAATGGTCTTGCTCAATTGTGAAGAGAGATCAGAAATGGGAAGGCCGAGATAAGAGGAATTTGTAAAACATAAGAACTAGAGTGGAAAGGGTTTCTGCTACTAATCAGTATGTGAATATAATAAAATTCAACGCAGCCAGGCAAAAACCCAAACTAACAAAAACTATTGGGAAATTGTAAGCAGAACCATTGTATTTTAAACACCAAGGCAGTCTAGACGCCTAAGAAAAATCATGACTTCATAGTAGGAATAAGCACACTACAGGATAAAAGCCATCCTGGACTTGCCAAAAAATGCTCAAAAACACAACAACAAAAGAATCAAATTGATCAATAAGTTAATTAATTAACACTCTTTAAAGGTAGAAAACAAAATTCACACTCAGCACAGACATACAATGCATAATAGAAAATTGCTAGTAATGCAAAAGAAAAAGAGGAAATATGACTCAAACAAGAAACAAGGCCAAACAAAAGAAATACTCAGAAATTGCTACTATTATTAAATTAGCAGGAATAAATTTTAAACAACTATTAAAGTCCATTATAAAACTTCAGATTTAAATACAAATTTTATTTCAAAAAGATAATTTTAAAAATTTTATTTTAAAAAGAAAATTGACCTGTTGTTGTGGATTAAACACAGAGCCTCTTAATTATAGCTCCAGCCCAATAAACAACTCTTTGAAACACAATAAAAATATTACAGGGTTACAGCATATGGATTAGGTAGTAGAAGGTACTCAAATGTAGCCCAAAAGAAAGAAGGGACCAATGGAATTAAACAGTTTCAAAAATATTACCATTACAAACAAGATGGTATAATATGATTTTAGGGTGTACTATGATAAATTAAAGATACACTTTATAAATCTAAAAGCAACAATAAGCCAATAGTAGAGATAAAAAGGAATAGTATAAAACACTTGATTAATCTAAAAGATATAATAGAGATATTTTGCAAAAGGGAAAGGGGCCAAGAGATGGGAAAAGGATGGAAATGAGCAGAGGGAATGAAAAAAGAACTAAGATGTGTTCAGTATGTGCACCTACTCTCCACGAAGAACATAATCACTATTTCTGCAAATGTATATTAATAAAAAATTAAAACCTGTAAAAAAAGATATAAAAAGAAACAATAGAAAACAGCATAGGACAAACACAGTATGTAATAGCAAGATGGCAGACTTAAACTGAATATTGATAACTACAGTAAATATGAATAATCTCAATAAAGAGTTGGAAAACTGGCCCAGTAACTATTTTTTTACACAAACTTTTACTGAAATGTAGTCAGATCCATCCATTTTTGTGTTATCTACATCTGCTTTTACACTACAGTGTCAAGACTGAATAGTTGTGCTAGAGAATATATGTCCTGCAAACCTGAATCTACTGTCTGGGCATTTATAGAGTAAGTTTGGCAGTACTGCCTCCACCCACTCAACTAGAGACTGCAGTTTAAAAAGGGACATTTGATAATGATAAAATACTCAATATGTCAAGATGTTACAACCTTCAATGTGAATAAATGAAGCAAAATTATAATTATAAACTAATAATATAGAAACAAATTCACAATTATAATTAGAGACTTTAACATGATTCTTTCAGTAACTTGTTTAAACAAGAAGACAGAAAATAAAGGTATAGTAGATGTGGGCAAAAACTATCCAATCAATGCAATATAATTGACTAAATTTGTAGAATACTAAATTCAGTAACAGCATATGCATTCTCTCAGGTATATGCTAAACCACAAAATAAATCTTAATAGACAATAAAATAAAATCATACATAGTATGGTTTATGCCTGTAATAGAATCAAAATAGAAATCAATGGCAAAAATGTGGGAAACCCTTAAAATTTTAGAAATTTAATATGGTAAGATAAGAAAATATTTAAACAGTGATACTGAAAATATAACATATCAAAATATATGTGAAGTTAAAGCAGGTTTTAGAGGGAAATTTAAAATGAAAACTGATTGTAGTACAAAAATATTTAAATATCAATAATTTCAGTTTTTCTTTTTAGAAACTAGAAAAATAAGAACAACTTAAATATAAAGTGAATGAAAATGGAAACCAATTAAAAAGTGAGAATCAGTGTAATGGAAAATGAACAACAGAGAAAAATATTTAAACAATAAGCTTATTTTTTGAAAAGATTAATATAATTAAGAGACCCTCACTAGAATGATCAACAAAAAGAAAATACATGGCCCTGAATCAAGGCCAGCAGATTGCTATAGCTGCTGGTCTCAAACAGGAGCCTAAGGAGAATTCTTTCTGTGGTCTGTTGGCCATTTTAGAACTTTGGAAATGTAATGGTCAATTCATCAGAAGAAAGCGGCTGTGAGTGTGGCAGGCTTCGGCGGCCCGCAAGAGAGAGACCCTGGCATCTCGGGATCTACACCATGTGGCGACCTGGGGTGCCGGGAGAACAAGGAACTCCCCCCTTCTCTGGTGAGTGGCTATGAGCCTGCGGCATGTGGACTGAGAATCAAACATCTCATGTTGTCCCATCCCCCATCCTGTGCCCCCCCCCTTAGCAAGTAGGAGCCAGTGAACTGGGCATCTTGTGAAAGATTGGCTATGTTGTTTTGTATGAACTCTCCATATACAAAGATATGGACAACCATTTGAAAGAAAATGAGACAATATGATAGATAGTGAAGATCTCTGGTTGTCTAGCTTTGAGATTTATGCTTTCTTATGTCCCGTTTTGTTCTGTTTTGTTGTGTTAAATTTTACCCCCTTTAAAATTAAAAAAAAAATAAAAAATAAGAAAAAGAAAATACAAGTTAGTGATAAAAAAAGAAAAAAGAAAATTGCAATAAGTTCTACAGACATTAAATAATATAAATTTTATCCAGATTCTTTCAGAGAATAGAGAAAGAATGAAAATATATTATGAAAAACAGCTTTTTTATCCCAAGAATACTAGACTTGGTTTGGACTTAAACAAAACCAATAAATGCATTTATAATGTTATAGCCAGGAGGAGGAGAAAGAAAAAAACTCAGTCCAGGAAACATGGAATGGAAGAAAGTGTAAGTTGCACACCAGGAATTTCTGGGATCATGGTAACTGAAGTAAAAAAACTATTTCATGAGGCTGTAAAAGAAATCAGATCAGAAATAATATCTCAGGTAAAAAAAAAAGAATGACAAACATAATAAAAGGGTTGCTGAATGTATCTAAAGAAGACATGGATTAAAAAAAAGAGAAGCATGAGGGAAACTTTGAACGAACAATATAGAGAAGAACTGGAATATATGAAACAGACTCAAAGAGATATCCAGGAAAGCAAAAACTCCATTCAAAGCTGGCAAAACTACTTGAAAGAAACTGAAAACAGACTTTCAGACCTGGATGACAGGATGGCAGCTAGTGATCACCAAAAGAAAGATCTCTTAAAAATCACAAGGAACCAGGAAATAATTAAATGGCTGAAAGATAATACAAAGAAAAAATAATTTAAGAGTGATAGGTGTCAGCAGAAGTCAACACAAATGACATAAAGAGACTACTTACAGAAATAATAGTAGAGAACTTCTCAAGTATGGGAAAAGGATCTGACATACAGATGAGTGACGCATATAGAACTCCAACTAACTATAACCACAATAAATCCACACCCAGACATATAATAATCAAGATCTCAGAAATTTAGCACAAGAACAGAATATTAAAGGCTGCTAGAGAAAAGAAACAGATCGCGTATAAAGGAAAACTCATAAGAATCACAACAGACTTCTCAATTCCAAACCATCAACTAAAGAAGAGTTTGGAGTGAAATACTTCAAGTCCTGAAAGAAAACAATTTCCAACCCAGATTGGTGTACTCCAAAAAACTATCTTTCAAAATTAATGGAGAAATGGGATACTTCCATGACAAAGAACAACTGAAGGAATTCATGACCACCTAACCAACCTTACAAAGGGTACTGAAGGATAGTCTAGAGAGATAAAAATGATCACGGTTCCAGGAACAGGAGGAGAATGAGATCATTGATCAGGGAAGACAATTGCATGGAGAGAAAAAGTAGGGAGCCAATGGAAGAAAAAGCATGGAAGAGATGAACCAGTGCATAGTGGCTATACCCATTAATGAAGATGGCCTCAATTCACCAATAAAAAGAAATACAGGCAAAGTGGATCAAGAAACAAGATACATCAATATGCAGTATCCAGGAAACACATTAAGTCAAAAGGAAATTCATACACTGAAAGTCAAAGGAGAGAAAACAATGCTCCATGCAATAGGGAACCAGAAAAAAGCAGGGGTATCTTGCCCATGAATGGATAAGAAAGACACAGCAGTTTTATACAATGGAAAGCTACTCAGCTATTAAGAAAGATAATCACAAAGCTCTTGTGGGTAAATGGATGCAAATTGTGATCATGCTCTTGGATGAAATGGTTCAGACTCACATGGGTGAATATCATGTTGTCTTCCTAGTATAAAAAATTGAAGGAGCGCACTGTGGGGTTGACTCGGGGTGCCGGGAGAACAAGGAGCTCCTCCCCTCTCTGGGGGGAGCCTGTGAGTGTGGCAGATTTTCAGCGCCCCGAAGGAAAGAGACTCTGGTGCCTCGGGACCTGCACCATGCGATTGACTCAGGGTGCCAGGAGAACAAGGAACTCTGGCTGTGAGCCTGCCGGCGCGAGAATCAAACATCTCATGTCGTCCTGTGCCCCGTCCCCTGTTGTCCCCCACCGCCCCCTGCTTAGCAAGTGGGAGCCAGTGAACTGGACAGCTTGTGAAAACATTGGCTATGTTATTTAGTATGAGCTCTCCATATGCAAAGACATGGACAACCATTTGGAAAAAAACAAGAGACAATGTGACAGATAGTGAAGATCTCTGGTTGTCTAGCTTTGAAATTTATGTTTTCTGTTTTGTTTTGTTTTCTTTTGGGTACTAGGGATCGAACTCACCACCTCATGCTTGCCAGACAGGCACTTACACCGCTGAGCTAAATCCCCGGCCCAAAATTTATGTTTTTTTATGTCCTGTTCTGTTCTGTTTTGTTGTGTTTAATTTTACCCCCTTTTAAAATAAAATTTTAAAAAAGTGAAGGAGTTAGTGGAATCCAAAATGTATAATAGATACTGTGAAAGTGAAAGAGGAGGAAATGTCTAAAAAAGGGAAGGCGGCAGCCATTGTTAATTCCCTATTATCTTTTTTAAAAGTACTAAATGACTAAAGTCATTTTCACTGTTTTGTTTTGATTGGTTTCATTCTGTTTTGTTTGGTTTGATTTTATTATATTTGATGGCATGGGCAGCTATTTTGAAGATAACAAGAGGTATTATGGTAGCCATTGTTGATTTCCTATTATCTTGTTTTGATGTCCTGTATTGTTTTCATTGTTTTGTTTTGATTGGATTCATTCTCTTTTATTTTGTTTGTTTTATTCTCTTAAAAAATTTAAAAAATAAGAATAAAAATAAACATGTAAGTAATTATTATTATTATTATTATTATTATTTTAGTTATGGGGATTGAACCCAAAGTCTTCCCATTGAGCTACATTCCCGGCCCTTTTTAATTTTTTTGAAACATAATTTCCTTAAATTCTTAAAATTTCCAGGCTAGGCTTGCAATTGTTCTTTGTTAGTCCCTCAGAGTGCTGGGGTAACAAGCATGCAACACCATATCTAGCATAATTTTTTATGTACTGGAAAACGTGATACTTTGTGGTTTTTGAATGGTGGCTGGATCATGGGTGTGTGAAACTGGGATTAATGGGAGCATGGTACTGGATTAGTTCACTACTTGGTTTAGAATAGTTCTGTATGTGGCTTGAACAGCCTGGGTGTGAGTGGCATCAATCAATAAGCTTGCAACCTAGATGAAATATAAAGGGGCAGAAAGAAGCAAGGCTCAGTGCATTCTGCCTACCCTCCCACAGACTGTTTCTCCTCTGCCAGGCCCCTCTGCCATTCGTCCCTGCCTGGGAGCCAGTCAACTATACACTGAAACCTCTACAAAGTGTGAGCCAAATAAACCCTCCATTCCTTAACTCTGAGTATTGAATATTTTGTCTTAGCGATGAGAAAAGTAACCAAGACACTGATCTATACATTCCATAAAAATCTCTTTTTGTAGAAATTTACAAATGAATTCTAAAATGTATATGGAAATGTAAAGAACCTAGAAAAGCAAAAATAATCTTAAAAAGAAATGTGAAGATTTTATGAACTCTTGTGAATTTCGGGACCCCCTGAAAAACTCTATTACTCAATACAGTGTAGTTTTGGTTTAAGGACAGACACATAGATTAACAGATGGGGCAGCAGCCCCCAAGATCCGGCCATGGCCATGGTGGAACCCAGGTGGCTGCACAAAGAAGCAATTTGCCTGCCCTTTCGGTAAGCACCTTCCTCCGGCAGCGTGAGCCAGGAGGAGAACCAGTCAGTGGCCCCCAAGATCCAGCCACGGCCATGGTGGAACCCAGTAGCATCTCCTGTGAGCCTACAGGTGTGCGGGCTTGGAATCAAACATGCAACCCCCCCACTCCACCCCACCGTTAGCAACTGGGGACAGAGGTCTGAGCATCTCTTGGGAGGATGACTGTATGCAATATAGCAAATATGGGGGAATCTCCTCTATCTTCTGTTTGAAAGCAAATGTTGTTTTCACTGTTTTGTTTCATTATGATTAATTGCTTTACTCTATTCAATATTCTCTT
Organism: Dolichotis patagonum; assembly: GCA_004027295.1. Lineage (NCBI taxonomy): Eukaryota > Metazoa > Chordata > Mammalia > Rodentia > Caviidae > Dolichotis > Dolichotis patagonum. The sequence continues at coordinate 75,866 of PVJX010000561.1, read as the reverse complement.
TGGATTGGTTTTATGTTCTGTCTTTGATTTGATTTTGTTACACCTAATTGGCTAAACAGCTATTGTGAAGATAATAAGATATATTATGGTACCTATTACTGTTATCCCAGTAACCTGCTGTGAAGTTCTGTACAATTTCACTGCACTATCTCAATTGGCTTTGTTCTGTCTTGCTCTGTTGTATTTCTACTACCTTCAAAATAAAAAATAAAAAAAAACAGATGGGAACACAAATAGGCTTCTTATATGCATATTCTGTTGATCTCTAACAAAAGTAGAAGTAACTGAAAAGGAGAAATGGCAATGTTTTCTATGACTGATGCTCTAGCAATTAAATATCCATACAGAAATAAAAAGGCATCTCAACCCTTACTTTATTCCTATATACAAATTAACTCAAACCTTACTATATATTTCATGTAAAACTAAAACTATTTATTTTTGGTGCTGGGGATTGAATTTAGGGCCTTGTACATGCTAAGCATTTGCACTACATTAAGGCACACTGCCTCCTAACCCCTGTCCCTTAAAATTATAACTTCTTGAAGACAATATTTGCAAGGCTGGAAAAGTCAAAATTTCTAGGATAGAACATAAAAACACAAATTGTAAATGTTTAATAAACTGAATTTTTTAAAGACATCACTTAAAAACAAGCAAATAGCAAACTAGGAGAAAATACTCATGAAACACATATTGAACAAAGACTTTTGTACAGACTACATAAAGGATTAATACCTCAAAAATTTAAAAGTAGAGAGAATATTTTATATCTTTCATGAAAAAAAGATACTGAAATGAGTATAATTAAAAAGACTGACAATATTTAGTATTCATGAGGATGCAGAACAACTGAAACTCTTTTACATTACTGGTAGAAATATAAAATGATATGCCTACTTTGGAAGCATCAAAAACAACTTACAAAATCTCAGGCTACAATTGCACAGGGTAAGCAGTCCCATTTCAAAAGTGTGAACTAGGTAGATTGAAAAGAATTGGACCAAAGGAAGACCAAAACCCAGCAAGGTAAACCAGTAAGTTCTGCAGCTCTGTATCTGGCACTCAAGTTAAAAGGTGGTAAAATGTGAATTCCAAAAGCCTTGAATGGCTCCATGGCTATGGCCTTATTGGTTGCAACCCACAAGTCCTCTCTCATGGGATGGCTCCACTCACAGCTTGCAACTTTCTTCAGCAGACATTCCATGTTTCTGACATCTCTAACTTCCTGGGGTCTCCACTGCACCTTCAGCTTCATTCCCATAGCTCCACAAAGTACCCTCTCAGGGACTCTTTGCCTGGCCTCCCAGGATTTCCTTTGAAATTGGGGTGAAAAATCTTCCTAACCCCACAACTTTTGTTTTTTGCATTCCAGTAAAATCAATACCGTGTGAATGATACCAAGTATAGCTGACAGATCAAGTAGTAGCTTGCATCCCTCTTAGACCATGGGTACACTGGCCTCTGAGTGTCTGTGGCTTACCACAGTGAAATGAATTCCAGGAAATCAACTCTCTAGGAGGCTATTGAAGAGCAGACATCCCAGACACTCACTTCTCAAATTAAAGGTCTATATTTTGCAACCTTGAGCCTGCCATGGGTGGTGTCTTGCTGGTTTCTGAGGTACCCTTCACAGGTCTTTCTTTTTGTCTCTGTACAAAGTACTTTGTTTCTTTTCAATGGGGTCAGTTTCTTTAGCAACCACACTTACTGGCCCCAACTTTACACACAGCTCTTTTGGGACTAAAATTTAAGTTTTCCAATTTTATTTATTTATTTATTTATTTATTTATTTATTTAGTTTTTGAAACAGAATTGCTTTGTAGCACAGGCTAGCTTTGAACTAAGTAGCCCAGGCACCTTGCCTGGTTAGCTTTTTGGATTTTTATGCTTTGTTTTTGCTCCCAATTCTCATTACAAATCTGGCTAAAAATAGCCAGTAGTACTTATGACACAGCCTGTATATTGGGCAGCTTTGAAATTGTATCTCCCAGATCAATTAATCCACCATTGTTAATCTCAGTCTCCTGCAGTCTTAAGAGACTACAAAATATACACATATTTTCAACAGAACATAACACTCATGATCTTTATTACAACTGTCAATGGAACCCTGGTTCCTACCTGAAGTCTACTAAGCCTGGCCTTTATTGTCCACATTCCTGTCAGCACTGTGGTCTTCTGAGGTCAGAACAGAATCATTCAATAGGTTTTGCTCATGGAATTCCAAGGCCTCTCTTGCTCACATCTGTAAATCCTTCTATGAGCCAGTTCCAAAGGCTTCTAATCAATGTTGTCACATATAATTATAGCAACAATCTCACTTTTCTGTTATCAATATTTTTTATTAGTCAGCTTGCCTGTCATTGTGACATAATACCCAACAGTCACAAATTAAAGGAGAATAGGTTTAATTTGGATCATGGTTTCAGAGGATTCAGTCTACCAGAAGGCTGCAAGTTAAGAACATCATGATGAAAGGGCAAGACACAGTAAAAATGTTCAGTTTATAGTGGCTGGGAAGCAGAGAAGAACTGTGCCAGAGAGGAAGGGTTGAGAGGCCTAACATAGAAAAAGTCAAACTTCTTTGACCTACCCAAAAGTGTGCTCCACCAATCCTCTAGGGGGATCTCAGAACCAAACCAGTTGACTTTCCACCCTTACTGCTATAATGTGAGTTCACTTATGTAAAAATTTTAAAGTAAAAATAATACATATAATGTCAAAAAATACAGATCAATTCTTGCCTTAGACAACAGCTGTGGCTAGGAGAATGTGACTTCAAAATGGAATGAAAGAATTGTGGAATAATAGGAATGTTCTATATCTTGGTTGAGAGAGAAAGAGAGAGAGAGAGGGGGAGGGATGGTGGGAGGGAAAGTCGTGAAACGTATACACATTCAGGGAAAGAAAAACAACATGACACTTTTTCAACAGATGGTGTTACCCTCACATGGGGGGCCCCAGAGGATGTCATATATCACAAAAAAAAAAAAAAAAAGAAACAAAACACACCCACAAAAAAAACCCACAACACTGATGGCCTTTAGAGAAGAAACTGAAAATGCACGTGCCATGGTCTCAATGAACTAAAGTTATTCAAGCAGCAGTTTACTATACTAATAAATGTCTGGAAGCTAATGGCCAACACTTTGAGCATCTCTTGTAATTGTAGGTACCAAAGTTAATTTGTTTTAATTTCATGATGTCTCAATAAATTTGACAACAAAATATTTATACAAATTATTTTTTTCCTGAATGTGTATACATTTTTTGGTGCTCTCTCTCTCTCTCTCCCTTCCTCTCTCTCTCTCTCTCTCTCTCTCTCTCTCTCTCTATATATATATATATATATATATATATATATATATATCTCAGTTCTCTTAACAATTCTGGTCACAAACTGCTTGACTGAACTGAACTGAATCAAATTTCCTCATAAGGTCAACACTGGATCTAACAAATGAATTTGATTTGGTTCTCGTCCAACTTGATTTGCAACCAGAATCATGGAAATAATCTAGTTTGTGAACCAAGGTGTACATATTATACATACAGTTGTTAATACTTTTTGAATTAAACACTTGTAATGCATGCATTTTATTATATATAAATTATAACTAAACAAAATTGAGTTAAAAATCAAATAATTAACTTATTGAGCAGTAAGCTATACACTACTAATTTTTCTGCTTAGCAATTTACATGTAGCCCTATAAAACTTGGAAATTCTTTATTTTAACATGAAAGTATTCTGTCTCAAAACAGAATGTGTTCTGCTTCATGACTAGCAAAACAACTTACCAATATAGTTCTTTGACATGGCAACTTCTCTGACTTCAATGTGAACTGAGCCTCTCGGTATCTGTACAACTTCCATGTAGCCTAAAACACAAGCCAGCCAGTAATAAATTGCCTCACTCAAGAAATGTTTGGAAAACATTTTAAAATAACAGTTTCCTTAGTTTTTCCATTCTTTGTCTTTATAAATTATGAAATTGGGGTAAGTGACCCTTTGGGTTCATGAATACATTTTAGAGAAAAATAATTATTTTTCTCTAAAATTATCTTAAGATATTTTTAAAGCCTCAACATGCATATTTTTGGTTCTCTCTCTCGTTTTTTTTTTCAATGCATGATCTCAATCAATGCTCTGTGGGTATTTACACTTCAAAGAAACATGGCAAGTTGAGTGGTATATGACTATACAATTCCAGTATTCGGGAGACTGAGGCACAAGGATCACTTTTGCCAGAAGTTTCAGGTCAGCCTAGGCAACACAGTGAGACCCTGTCATGAACAAACAAGCAAACGAACAGGCAGACAAATTCTAGAGAGTACAGCTCAGTGGTAGAGGACTTGCCCAAGATAAGCAAAGGCCTGGGTTGGATCTTCAGCACTGGGAGAAAAAGGAGATTGAGAGAGAGAGAGAGAGAGAGAGAGAGAACTCAAAGAAAGAGGGCTAAATAAAGTCAAATTGACAGAGAATAAAATTCTCAAAAATATTTTAATATAGGTATACATAACACTTAAAGGACTAAAAACAACTTGGGAAAAACTGTTGTCTACCTAATTAAAGATTTTTAAGAATAAGAAAGTAGGGAAAAACATGTGTTTTGGCTCTTCTGAAGGAAGGATTCTTTCTATGCTCACCTCCTCTTGGTAATGAATCATTGAAGAATCCCTCGATGGCATCACATGTGCTTCCATCTCCCCCACAGACTCGACATCTGTCTTCCCTAGCATCAGATCCCAAAATATTATCACAACCTACATGCTGAAAATAGAGAATATTCAGTGTGTCAAAGAGAGAAATTCTTGGACTGCAACTAATCAAATACAAATAATTCATTTATTTACTTGTTTTTCTAGTAAAGGAAATTAAAATGGGTAACACTTGACTATTTACCTTCACTTTCTAGTAAGTCCAAGCTGATATTTCTCAACACCTATGTTTAAAGAAAACAATTTTGATTTCCTAGGAATGCATATATGTCTATATTTCTATTGTAGGCTTCACTTGTAATTCTTAAAATACTATAATTTGTTAGCAATGAGCTCTTACTTATACCCTCAATCAAGAAACCCAAGAATAAAAATAATGACTATGACCCTCTACAGAATTATAACTGCAAGAGTTCTCATAGAGCATTATGGTTTGTCCCTTGTTTCCTTTTGGGTATTCAATTGTAAGTGATGAAAATTAAGTGTGAAATCCACACCTGTGTAAGTCCTTAAAAATGAATACCAGTTTCTGCAAGCCAAATAAAATTACTATAAACAAAAAAGATGTAGGCATGCAAGTAAAGAAGCTAGAATTTTACATTTTACTTTTGCACTTAATTATGAAAATGTAGTTTCTTAGTATATATATTGGGTACTTATTTTGGCGCCTCCATTTGTACACTTGACCTTTAGCCACTTATACTAGTCACGTAATTCCTGATTAAAACCTGTACTTATGTCTTTGCTATCTGAAAAAAAAAAACCATGAATACTGTAAAAAAAATTTTTCTTCAAAAAGTAAAATATTCTTGTACACACACACACACACACACACACACACCCCTGAACTAGATCATCAGATATATTTGGAGGCAAATAAACAGGAAAGAAACTTTTCCAAGAAATTATGAGACTAAGCAAAACAAACAGTGCATGTATTTTTTCTTTTTCAGTTATGTGCTTCTACCTAAAGCATAACAAAAACCAAAAAAGTTATGACAACAGTGGTTTTTGTGGCTTTCCTTATAAGATTCACACACAGGTTGAAGAAACAATATGTATTTGCTCCAGTAATTTCCAAGTAATTTGACTAATCCCCTAATATAAATGCTTTAATAAGATAAAGAGTAACTCCATAATGAAACCCATTGTAAATGTTTTAAAAAGAGATAAAGTAAGAGGGGCACTGCTATTTCACACTTTCAAGAAAAAATATGCTGTGAAATACATAAATTCTTTCAATGAGAACATAGAGTACTTACATGAATAAGAGCTAAATTCTTGTTACTCTTTTATTATGATGTTGTTTGTAAACAGCAGAAAATAAAAGAGTAGAATATTTTCATACCTTTGGCAATGGCTCTAAAATACACCTAGAATTTTAGGGCAAATCACATTTGCAGGGTGATTGAATATGAATGGGTCATTTAACTACATATAAGTCATTCTTTACTGGAAATTGAATTTTTCTAAAAATGTGGCCCTCTTTTTAAAAAACTAAGCATAGATTAAATATTAGTAAATATTATTTGAGAAAAAGATGAAGGTCTCAGAAAATCCCAACAAACAGAACTGCAATATGTGCAACCTTGCATTCTCCATTGATACAGATATCCAGTGAATCCGCATTGCACTGGGTCCCATCGATCACTGCAGGGGCACGTTCGGTGTAGAAATTGTAACCTTCTGCCAAACAGTTTAATGCACAAGGTTTTACTCCACCTGAACAAATAAAATAGAAGAGGAAAAAACAGTGGTTCTCTTAATGAACAGTAATTCTGTATGATTCATAGCAAACTTACAATTCATATAGATGCCATTTCCTGATTATAAACCTAGACCTGTGGTTTCCTTCCTCTTTTTCAAAAACTTCATATTTATTTTCATTGTTAATGGAACCTAAAGGAAGACTGTCCTTCAATTTCAAGCTTAAAATTTTCAAGTACCTATTCTATATATGTATAATATATTTTATGTGAAAAAGAATCATGCTGGAGAGAAGAAAATCATTTTTAAAAGTTAACTAAGGAAATAAAGTTTAGGAGGCTCAACAATATAACTTTTATAACAAGAATTTTTCTTACATATGTTATTGGAAATAATATAAAAACTCTGCTACATTAAGCTGTAACTGGGTAGTTGTAAAATAAATCTAAATTTCTACCTGCCTAAAGCATTTCATATTCCATTATCTTGGTGTTAGCATGCAGATAAATCATTAGGAGATAAGCACATTCAAGATAAAATTACAGCATTAAATTTTAATAGTTATGAAACTAATAAAATATAAAATACATACTTTAACAAAAATGTCTAGTGCAATTTGGAATTAAATGCATATAATAACTAGAGCATTTTCATTTTGTCATAGAAAATTTAGGCTTCAAAGGAAAAAACAGGTAACAATAATAGCAATTTAAAAACCAGAATACAAAGCATGAGTTTTATAGTATATCGAGAAAGTAAAAACATATGAATTTATTTTAATGAAATCAGTACATTAAAAAGAAATTATGTATAAATATGCAATTATTTATTAAAATTATGAATGAAATATTTCCTTTAAAACCTTTCTTTCCTAAAATTTAAAATACTTCAGCCTTATTCTTGTTAGGCTGACAAAATTTCCCTTGAAGTAAAAAGGACTGCTAATAAAGAAAGTAAAGCAGATAAATGAAATCACAGGTTTAGGTCTCAGTGAAATTCTTAAAACCAAGTTGCTGGAAGGTGAAGGATGTAAAAGAACAAAGCTGACTCAGTGATGGAGTTGAGGATACATCAGAAAAAACACATCCACCAAAGGACATCACCATTAAATTGACATGCAAAAAGATATTTCAGTGTTGTTACTTATTGTTTTTTCAAGAGAAGATGAGAGTCTAGATTCTTTTCAATGTAAACCCTTCCAGTTTTTAAATGGTGCAACATTCATCCCTACTCCATCAGTTTACAGCCTCTGGCCTAAATTCATGTTTTCTTATATTCTCAATCAACTTTTATATATGATGATATTAATTTTAAGATTAGGTTAATGATACATTTTCCTACAGTGAACACAGAAATAACAAGTAATAAATACAATAATTTCTTCCTGAAGCTATATACAAATTATTTGCATTTGTTTTTATAAGAGTCTCACAAAAAGTCACTCTAAATTTTCATGAACCTTACCAGGATTTTTTTCATTACTATTCAATATAATTTTTTTCTCATTTTTTATTATAATTCTTTGGAATTTAATGTAGCACTTTATGTGTCAGGCTTTGAAAACAGAACCAGACTTTTGCTTACTCAACTTTAATATTACATTAATTATGTAAGTTAATATTTTACAGGAAGGACATAAAAATTTTCTGGTTGTACTCCTTAGCCCACTGCACTATGTCGTTAAAATAGAAATAAAAAAATTCTTTAAATAAAATTTAAAAAGAGAAAAAGAAATAAATTTCTTTGTTTACTGATTATGTGTTCAGCTTTTCCTGCTATGATGAGCTTTCAGAAGAAGTACTACTGGGGTAACATCATCAAGATGGCAGAAAAGGAACTCTATGATGCATACAACAGATGCATTGATTCTGACAACTACCCACAGATAAGGGAATCTTGGTGAAAGTTGGAGAATCCAGTGTAGATATTCCAGTACACCCCGGGAACAAAAAAATCTGAGAAGAAATGCATCGAGGGGGTTTAAAAACAGCTTCCCTTACCTGCACCACATCTACCTCAAAGAAGCACAGCTCAGTAAGAAGACAGACCTTCTTCAACCCAAAATTTACCCCACAGCAAAAACTGAGATAATAGAGAGTGGATACCAGGCTTTCCTTGTTATATAGGACATTGTCCAAGACGCCTGCTTCTTTCTCATCTCACACAGAATACTGAGGTGACAAGCATGGCTCAAGTGTTTAGGAATGGTTGGGAGAAGACAAAATAGGCCAGAAACCCAACCACTTTGTTAACTCACTTAGGAAGCCCATCCATGAGCCACTTAGGATGTTTTGTCTGTAATAATCTCTTATAAGTGGCCCCACACGTACTCTAAAAACTCTGCATGCCTACTTCTCACTCCCTAAGACCAGCAGCATGATCCCATAGTGAGGAAGTACAAGTCTAACACCAACATCTGGGTCAGCTTTCTAGGACTGGAAAAAGGCACACAGCTTAAACATTTTAGGATATCATCCTAGGGAAAACAAACAGGAAGTTCCCAACATCTGGGCTGGTTTTGCGGAATTGAGAGAGGACATATAATCTTAAGAATTCTTTCTCCAAAAAGGATAAAAATTATGGAGTAAGTACACTCATAGTCAAGGTATGAAAGAGCTAAGTCTTTAGCTGAACTGTTTGATGAAGATGTATTTCTCCAAGCGACAGTCATTATACCAGTGATGGTGAAACTTTTAGAGACTGAGTTCCCAAACTGTAACCCCAAATCCATTTTTTTATCACAAAGTGCCAATGCTGCAATTAAACCTGAATACAGAGTATATGATTAGAAAAAAACAATGGTTATCAATGCTTGGCTATTGGGGAGGATGTGGTTCATGTGCCAACAGAGAGGCACATACCCACTGCAGTATGTGTGCCATCCGTTCACCATCACTGTTACAGAATATCTTCAAATATGATTACAACAACATAAGACTTCAAAAAACAAGAAAACATGATACCAACCAAAGGAATAAAATAGTATTCCAGTAACTAACACAAAAGACATGGAGATCTACAAATAGCCTAACAAAAAATTTAAAAATAATTTGACTCATTCATAAAGCATGAACCTATTAGAGTGTATGAGGCTCCAACTTCAATTCCTAGCAGCCAAAACAAACAAATAAACAAACACAATGTTTAAAGGAGTTACAAGACAGCACAGATGGACAACTTACTTAAGTCAGAAAAGAATACATGAAGAAAGTAAAACATTTAATTAAGAGATAGAAATAATACAAATAGTGCTGGGGATATAGCTCAGTGGCATAAGCAACTGCCTGGCAACTGCAAGGCCCTGAGTTTGATTTCTGGTATGAATATAATGGCAACAACAAAAACAAAACAGAAACTGTGGATCTGAAGAATAGAATACATGAAATGAAAAGTGCAACAGAGAATATCAAGCATAGACTTAGTCAAGTAAAAGAAATTATCTGTGAACCCAAAAAGAGGTCATTTAGAAGAAAAGAAAAAGAATCACAAGGAATGAAGAAAATATACAGAATTTATTGGATACCATCAAAAAAAGCTATGCTATTCACACTGGGAATCTTGAAGGGAGAAGAGAAAAAGAAGAAAATTTATTTAAAGAAATAATGGCTGAAAACTTCCCAAATCTGATGAGAAAGATGAACTTGCAGATAAATGAAGGTCAAAGTCTTTCATTGGGTTCAGTCCAAAGAAGACTTCATAAAACATTAATCAAACGATGAAAAGTCAAAGAAAAAGAATTTGATAAGCAGTAAGAAAGAAAAGGGAATACCACAGTTGTACCCACAGATTTCTTTATAGAAACCTTGCAGTCCAGGAAAGAGTGAGACGACAGAGTCAAAACACTGCCAGAAAAAAAAAAAAAACTGCCAAGCAAGAACACTTTACCTGACAAAGCTGTCTTTCAGAAATGAAGGAGAGACAAAGACTTTCTCAGACTAATAAAAGCCGACGAAGTTCATCACTAGACTTGCCATACAAGATATGCTAAAGGAAGATGTTCAAGCTGAAATGAAAGGATACTAATTAGTAACATGTGGATGAAATTATAAAATTCACTGGTAAAGGTAAGTATATAGTCAAAATCAGATTATTTTTAATGCAGTGGCAGTATTTAAATCGTGTAATTCTGGCTAAAAGACAAAAATATGAAAATGCTATTACAAAAGTTGGAATATTTTGCTAATGAAGACAATAAACAGTTACAAAATGTGACATCAAACACATGAGAGTAAGAGTATAGAATTTTTGTACGTGATCATATTTAAGTTATTGTGAGCTTAAAATAGAATGCTACATCTCATGTAAACTACATCTCATGTAAACTACAACTCATGTGAGCCACATGGCGAACACAACATAAAAACTTTAATAGACACACAAAAGATAAATAGAAAAGATAAACAGATATCAAAATATGTGAGTACTGAAAATCACTAAGCCTCAAAAAATAGCAAGAAAATGAAAAAAAGAAACAAAAGAATCTATAAAACAGTCAAAAAAAAATGACAAAATAACAATAGTAAGCCCTTACCTATCAATATTTACTAAACACATTGCACTGCACAGTCAAAAGCCACAGAGTGGTCAAATGGGTTAAAAATTTTTACCCAATTCTATCCTATCACCTCTCAGGTGACCCACTTCAGATTTACAGACACACAAAGACCCAAAGTGGAGGGACCAAAAAAGTTATTCCATGTAAAAAAGAATCAAAAGACAGCAGCAGGAGCTACATTTTTATCTGACAAAAAAGACTTGAAGTCAAAGACTATAAAGAGACAAAGAAAGTAATTATTAAGTGACACTAATGACAATTTATTGCAATTTACAATTATAAGTATATATGCACCTACCACTGGACCACCTAATTATGTTAAGCAAATTGTTAACAGATCTGAGGGGAAGAAATAGCACTCTAACAGTAAGGAACTTCTATACAACACTTTCAACAATGGATAGATCATGCAGATAAAAAAAATCAATAAGGAAACAGTGGAGTTTAAATATACCGTAGGCTAAATGGACTTAACAGACACAGAAGACATTCCATCTAACAGTCAAAAAGAATCAACCTTTTTAAGTATGTGCAAAACATTCTCTAGCATACATAACATATTAGGCCACAAAACAAGTCTTAACAAATTTAAAATTGGAACAATATGGTGCAACTTTGCTGACCACTATAATCAAGTAGGCTTCACCCAGGGTTGAAAGAATAGTCCAACATATACGAATCAATAAATTTAATATACAATATTAACAAAATGAGGGACAGAACCTAAATCATCATCTAAATAGATCTAGAAAAATGTTTTTTAAACAAAATTTAACAACCTTTCATCATAAAATTTATCAACAAATTAGGTATAGAAGGTATACACTTAGTACGAAAAGAGCATATATAATAAGCCCAAACAAACAATATACAACGAGGTAAATTGAAATGCTTTTCTTCTAAGATCAAGAGCAGGACAAGGACACCTATTCTTACCACTTCTATTCAATATAGTATTAGAAGTCCTGGCCCAAGCAGTTAAGCAAGTAAAAAAAAATAAAAGAAATAAAGCCACCCAAATTTCAAAGTTAAAAAGTTCAAAGTAAAATTGTTGTCCTTCAGTCATACATATATAAAAAGCCCTGAAGATTCTACTAAAAAACTAGTGCAATCATTAAACAAGTTCAGTAAACACAGAATACAAAAACAGACTCAAAATGAATTTAAAACTTAAATTTAAGAGCTGAAAATGAAGCAAGATCTTGGTGGCATAGAGGAAGCAGCATTCACAGAGAGCTCTGATATATGCAGGTTGGTCGGTGTGTAGTTAATGAGGTGGTAGAGACACTAACCATGTGAATACAATTTAAATGAGATAGCATACAGCTGAAATATAGAAAAATGGAAAATTAAAATAACAAGTGAAGCCCCCACCCTGAGTCCTACTCCCAGTGCAGGTCTGCAGACTGTGCCATTCTGTGAAACACATAAAATGATTGGGAGAAGAAATTAGGGAGTGGCTAGTGATGAACACTATCCCAAATGTCACTGCCCACACTGCCAGCCAAGCCACATGGTTTCCCCAACAGAACATGGCTAGGCCTGAGATAATAATAACAAAATGTTTCCTTCTGTATTGCTCAGGGACATAGATAGGGAGATGAGCATCACACAGCACTCACTCCAGTCACTACTGCCCTCAGTGCTAGGCCGTCCTAATGAATCACCAACAAGGACATGGTCCAGAGTCTACAACAATAATATGAGACAGCTCCCTTTTCACAGATACCATAAGAGGTTCAGAGTAGATTGAAACTTGTAGGATTGTGGTGGTGCCAGAAATGGTGACTATAGATAGCAAAGTGAGACGAACCAGATGGTTCACACTCAGCCTTTCATCTTCTTGGCACCAGGCCCCAAGGGAATGACAGACCAGAGAGACTCTCATAGGATTGAGCTGAAGTTAGAAGTGGTGAGTGACAGACAGGACAACCTTGGCTTGGCTTCTGCCTCCCTGGCACTGGGCCCAGAGAGAAACAAGTACTAGAAAAAGACTTAAAAGTCAAGGGCGGCTTGGATACACAGACACCATTGGTGATGTGATGGTTAAGATTAAATGTCAACTTGATTGGTTAGGATGCTACCTGTAGGATTAGTACAGCACACTTCTGTGTCTGGGAGGGTCACTGAGACATGACTTCAGGTACTGTATATGGTCCCTGGCTCACTCTTTTCTAGTGTTGTTTCCCTGCTCTGCTTCCCAGTCACCATAAACTAAGTATCTCTGTTACACCGCACCCTTCTACCATGATGTTTCTGCTTTAGAGACAACTGATATTCGATTCTTTACAATCATGAACCAACTTACACGTCTCCTCCTTTAAGTTGTAGGTGTTGGGCACTGCATATCAATGATAGGAAAGCTGACTAATAAAGATTATTAGTACTAGAGAAGTAGGATTATTTATATACTATACCTTACCATGTGATTTAGAAGGCTTTGGAACCAGCTTGCAAGAGGTGCTTGAAAGTTCAGGGATTTAAACCAGAAAAGTCCCAGAATGCTATAAGTAGAGCGAGTGAGCAATTCTGGTTGTAGCTCAGAGATTTGGAATGCTGATGTGAATATGGACAGTAAAGGCTAGGCTTCTGAGGTTTCAGTTGGAAATGAGGACTCTATTTGGAGCTGCATACTACACTTTAGCAAAAAATTGGCCCATATTTTTCCCATGTTCTGATATTTTGAGGGAGACTGAGATTAAAGGCAACGAATTAATTGATCTGGTGGAGAAAATTTCAAGGTAACCCATTGTATAAACTGTAGCATGATTATTGCTGACTGCTTTTAGCTACATTTAATAGTAAAAATTGGTGGCAAAAACCAGAGCATAAACATTTTAAAAACTTAAATTTGGGCACAAAAGTAAAGATGAGGCCCAATTCATATGGTTGCTGAAGAGATTGGTTGCATAAAAAAACAAAAAAAAAAGAACAGACACAAAAAGCAGGTACTTTATACAGAGACAAGAAAGACACCTTCAGGGTATCTCAAATCAGCAAGACCTTATCCACCCAAGGGAGCAAAAGTATATATCTTTCATTTGACAAGAGAGTTTCTGGCTTGTCTGCTGAAGCAGAACCTCCTAGGGAACTGGTTCATTTCTGTTAGCTACTAGGAACTCAGAAGCCACTATAGTCATGATCCAAAGAGAGCCTAGATACTGTTCCAAACATATCTCCTTAAAACATGCTTAGTTTCCAAGTAAACATGGTAAGTTAATAATTCCACCTAACATGGTACAACTATCTTGTGTACACTCAGATATGTAATAATCCCTCTTCCAAAGTCTCAAAATTCTAGTTTTCAAAAGTTCAAGTCTCTTCTAAGACTCAATGTAAACTCTTCAATGTGAACAACTGTAAATACCAAAACAATTTAAATAACCCCAGGCTACAATAGAAAATGGTAAAAATCCCATTCCCAAAGGGAAGAATAGGGTAATAGAATAAAACCAAATCAACTGAAGGCCAGCAGGACAAAATTAGGTCCTACATATTGATATATAGCACTCAAGGCACACAATAGTGAGATTTGTGTTTCACAGGGTTTGGGTGGCTCTATCCCTATTCCCTTGCTGGTTTTAACCCATACAATCTCTCTCTTGGCCAGCTTCCTCTCATAATCTGCAGCTTTCCTCTGAAGAGTTGCACGTTAGGGAATTTCTGACTTCCTTGATTCTCCACTGGCTTCATTTCCAGTTTTAAGCATCCACCTCTGACATGTACATTTCCTGTATCCCTATTATTTCTCTGAAATCTGGATGGAACCCTCCCTGTCCCTACAACACTTGCATTCTGCATGCTAGTAAAAACAGTATCATGCGGATGATGCCAGCATCTGCTACAGTAGGAACAGTAGCTAGGCTCTTTGGATCATGACTGTAGTGGCTTCTGTCAAGTCACATGCAGAGTTAACTCAAAATTTGTTGATTGAATGAAACTTTCAAAGTCTTGAAAGGAAAAAAAAAACCTGCCAAAACATATCCAACAAAGCTATGCTTCAGAAATGAGAGACATACATTTTTTCACTGACAAGAAAAATCTGAAGGAATTCTTCACCACTAAACTGAACCTAAAAGAAACAACTATACAAGACCTAAATGTGGAAACTAAACGATGACTACCACATTGGAAATATAAGAAAGATATAGCATGTGATGGTGCACACTTGTAATTCAAGCCCTATAGAAGGCTGAGGTAGAAGGATCCTAAATTGAAGCCCAGCCTGGGAAACTTAGCAGGACCTTGTCTCAAATAAAAAAATAAAAAAGAGCTGGGGATTTAGCTAAGCATGAAGGCCATGGATTCAACACCCAGTGCTGGGGAAAAAAATATGAAAGAATAAAACTTACTGGGGTAAAGTAAACACATAATGAAAAAAGGAAAGAATCAAACCTTATCACTGTAGAAAAACACAGAACTACACTCTAAGTGAAAGGAACAAAGATATAAGTGAACTAAACTATAAATGAAAAGGAACAAAGACTTTACAAAACAATAATAAACTGACAAAATAACACAAGTAATTGATCACAAACTTGACTGTGTATGGATGAAATTTCCTAATCAAAAGACAGAAAGTAGTTCAATAGATTTTAAAAAACCAACTAAATGCTGCCTATAAGAAACTCAATTCAGTGGTAGAGACACATATACACTGGAAGTGAATAGATGGAAAAGATATTTTGCACAAATTGAAACCAAAAGTGAGCAGAGTAGCTATAATTTTATTAGACAAAAGAGACTTTAACTTAACCTGTGCAAAGAAACATAGGTCATAATACAATTGTAAAGAAATTACTTCAACAAGAAACAACAAGAGATCTGCCTCTGCCTGCCAGGCACTGCCACCCAAAGGCCCTTTCTTCTGTGCACCCAGTGTGGGTCGAGGGAGACAGATCTACCTCTGCCTGCTATGCGCTGCCACCAAAAGGCCATGTCCTAAGGTGGCCAGTGTGGGCAGAGAGAACCAGCAGATCTGTCTTAGGGAGCTGTCACTGGAAGGCTCCTTCTTGCAGGCAGCCAGCAGGAGAAGGGACACACAGTCAGGTAAACCCTGTGCATCCGTAGGCCACCACTGGAGGACCTTGGTTCCCTCAGGCAGCCATCACCCACTAGCAGAATCAGACAAACACACTCCTGTGTGTCTGCCACCATTGTGGGAGTCCCAGTGGAGACACACAGGCTGAGAGAAGCAGCCCTGCCTACATGCACCCCTGATCATCAGCAAAGCCACAGTGTAGCTGCACAGATCTGGAGAAGCCCGCTCCATGCCCTGTAAATCTGAAATTAGAGGAACCCAGATGCCTGTCTCATTCCCCTACACTGCTTATAGGCAGCCAACAGGGGAAGTGCCTGGGGCCCCACAACCAGCTTGTTGGGAGAACCCAGGAGAATGTCAAGACAAGGGAGCAAAAGGAAAACTGAGACCACTAGCCCACACAGAATAAGTCTGGGAGATACAGTCATGGAAGAAAATGGAAGTCACACAACTGAAATCTCTGAGAAGACAGCAACTGAAGTAAGGAAACAACTTCATGAGATTGTAAAAGCAGTCAAATCAGAAGTAATGTCTCAGGTAAAAGAAGAAATCACACACATACTGAAAGAATTGTTCAGCAGGTCTAAAGAAGACATAGAAAAAAAAAGAGGAGCATAAGAAAATGATGGAAACCTTGAATGAATGTAGAAAGGAATTACAATGCATGAAACAGATTCAAAGAGAGTTCCAGGAAATTAAAAATTCAATCAAAAGCTGGCAAAACCACTTGAAAGAGACTGAAGATAGACTTTCAAACCTTGAAGATAGGATTGTAGCTAGTGATCATGAAAGGAAAGATCTCTTAAAAATAACATAGAATCGGGCTGGGGATTTAGCTCAGTGGCTTAAGCACCTGCCTGGCAAGCGTGAGGTCATGAGTTCAATCCCTGGTACCAAAAAAAAAAAAAAAAACCACATAGAATCAGGAAATAACAACTCAACGGCTGCAAGATGATACCAAGAAGCATAACTTAAAGAATGATTGGTGTAGGTGAAGAAGCAAGGGTCAACACAAATGAAATTAAAAGGATATTTACAGAAGTAATAGAAGAAAACTTCCCAAACATGGGAAATGGATTATGCATGCAGATAAGTGAGGTATATAGGACTCCAACTAGCCATAACCAAAGTAAATCTACACCCAGACATATAATAATCAAGATCCCAGAAATTCAGCATAAGAACAGAATATTAAAAGCTGTTAGAGAAAAGAGACATATCATCTATAAAGGAAAACCAATCAGAATCACAGCAGACTTATCAACACAAACCATCAAGTCAAGAAGAGTTTGGAGTGAAGTGTTTCAAACCCTGAAAGAAAACAACTTCTAACCCAGATTGATCTACCCTTCAAAACTATCTTTCAAAATTGATGGAAAAATAAGATACTTCCATGATAAAGAACAACTGAAGGAATTCATAACTACCAAACCAATCCTACAGATAGTGCTAAAGAATATTCTAGAGAGAGATAAAGATGACCATGGTTCCAGGAACAGCAGCACAGGAGGATCACCAAACAAGACTGGCAACTGAATGAAGCGGGAAAGTGGAGGGCCAACAAAAGGAGGATAGCAGGGCAGAGACAAACCAATGTATGCTGGTTGTAACCATTCATGTAGATGGCCTCAGGTCAGCAATAAAAAGAAACACAGAGTGGATCAAGAAACAAGATCCATGGATTCACGGTGTACAAGAAACACATTTAACTGGAAAGGAAATTCATAGACTGAAAATCGAAGGAAAGAAAACAATTGTTTCATGTGACAGGAGACAAAAAAAAAAAAAAAAAAAAAAGCAAGAGTAACTTGCCCATCAACTGCAGAATGGATAAGAAAGATATGGTATTTTCATGCAGTGGAAAGCTACCCAGCTATAAAGTAGAATAATCTCAAGGCTCTTGTAGGTAAATGGATGCCAATGGAGATCATGTTCATGGCCGAAACAGTTCGAACTCATTCGTATGAACCCTAGCATAAGAAACAGAGGAGTTAATGGGATCCAAAAGTAAAATAGTTAATGTAAGAGCAAAGGGGAGGAAATATCTGGGAGGGAAATGTGGAAACTACTGTCAATTTCTTATTGTCTTACCTTGAACTCTTGAACTGTTTACACAATTTTGTTAGGTTTGGCTTTTTCTGTCTTGTTTTGTTAGATTTTATGCTGTCAGATGGTAGGGGCAGCTATTTGGAATATAATGGGATATTTTATTGTAATCATGGTTTCCTAGTATATTGCTTTGAAGTCTTATAATGCTTTCATTCATTTGTTTGATTGGTTTTATTCTGTTTTGTTTGATTATATTATGTGTGATGGTATGAATAGCTATTTTGAAGAAAACAAGACATTATGGTAGCCATTGCTGATTTACTATCATCTTGCTTTGAAGTCCTACCATGATTTGTTCTTCTGTTTTGATTGGTTCTATCCTGTGGTGGTTTATTTGATTTTATTATGTGTGATGGTATAGACAAATTTTTTGAGGAAAATGAGATCTTATAGCAGCCATTGTTCATTTCCTGTTATTTGTTTTTGAAATCCTGTAATGCTTTCATTCTTTTGAATGGTTTTATACTATATTGCTATGTTTGATATTATTATGTGTGAAGGTATGCTCAACCATTTTGAAGAAAAGAGACATTATGGTAGCTACTGTTGATATCCGGATGTCTGAAGTGCTCTGTTGCTTGCATTGTTCTGTTCTAATTTGCTTCATTCTATTCTCTTTTGTTTTATTCTCTTTAAAATTAAAAATAAAAAAAAGAAAACAACAAAAAATTCAAATCAAAATAACACTGAGATTCCATTTTACTCCAGAAGGAATGGCTATCATCACTAACTCAAACAACAAAAAATGCTGCCAAGGTCATGGGAAAAAGGAACACTTTTGTTGGTGAGAGTATAAACTAGTATTACTATGGAAATCAGTATGGAGATACCTCAAAACATGAAGAATAGAAATTCCATTTGACTCAGCTACACCTCTTCTGGGTATCTTTCCCTAAGTGTTAAAGATCTCATAATATAGTGATACATGCATACCAATGTATATAACACCATAACTCACAACAGTAAAATCTTTAGAAATGGCCTATATGTCTACGAACAGATGAACAGATAAAGAAAATGTGGTATATATTCACAGTGGAGTACAGTTTAGCCATAAAGATAACTTTGAGTCATTTGCAGGAAAATGGATGCACCTTGAGATCATAATGGTAAACAAAATAAGACACAGGAGGTTAAATATCATGTTGTTTCTCTTATATAAGAATCCCAAAGTATAATTATTCAAAGAACAAAATAAAATACAGATGACTGGAAACAGGAAAGAAGACATTTTGTAGATGAGAAGGGCAGCTAGAAAAGGAAGGAAGGGAAGAGAAGGGAATGTTAAAAGGACTGTGATGCCATATATGTATATGTACCAATTCCCTGTGATTAAAATATTTATTATGTATGCCAACACATAACAATAAAAATGATATATTTGAGTAGACAGAAATGCTATGTGTTCTGACTTGATTACAACTTTATAAAAGTATAACTTCTCACACTGTACCCCAGAAATAAGTGCAAATTGGTATGTCAATCAGAAACAAAAATTAATTAAATTAAAACCTTGCCTATAAAAAACAAGAGATTTGAACACAGAGTATAAAAGAAGATATAGTAATGACCACTAAATCTATAAAATATGCTTAACAGGCCAGGTGTGATGGCACATGCTTGTAATCCTAGCACTCAGGAGGCAGGCTGGAGGACTGATGTAAGTTTGAGTCCAGCCTGGACTACATAGTGAGTCTAGGCCAGCCTGAACTACATAGCAAGACACTGTCTCAAAAAGGAAAGAAAATGCTCAACATAATCAGTCACTAGACAGCACTAATTAAATCTTCACTGAAACACCAATCTCTCCCTCCAGAGGGAAAATAAAAACATCAAATATTGGTAGGGGTATGGCGTAAACAGAACACTCACATGCAGTTAGTGAGAGCATACAATCATTTTAGAAAAACAGACATCTTCCTTTAAAACTAAAGTAACATTGCTCTACTGTCTAACAATTTCACCTTTATTACCCACAAAAGAGAAATGGAAATATAATCTCACAAAAAGACCTGTTCACAGATGTTCATGACACCTAAAAACTAGAAACAAACGTAGTGATTATCAATAGCATAACTGAAAGGCTGGTTACGATAATTGAATGCTGCTCATTAGTAAAAGAGGAATGAACTACTTCTACATACAACAATGGGGATATATCAAAACCACCGAATGTAAAGAAGCCTTAGACAAAAGAACAAAGATGGCATATATTCACTTACATGAACACACATAACTAAATCATAATGAGAAAAACGTTGGAATAATGGTTACCTCTTCAAAGGAGTTGGCAGGGACAGTTGCTGACTGCAAGAGCTATTAAGAGGACTGTTATGAATTGGATGCTGAGTCCCCTCAAAATTCCTATGTTGAAATCCTAACCCTCGATATGATGTTATAAGAAGGTGGGGCCTCTGAGAAGTAATTAGGCCATGACAGTGTGGTCTCTACGAATGTGATTTGTGCCCTCATGTGAAGAACCCTGCTATGTTTCGATCAAAAATGTCCCCCTAAAGTCTCATGTGTTAAGAGATGAGGCTTTTGGAAGGTAATTTGATCATGGGGTGCTGGATTAATCAGTGCATTAATCAATTCATGTATTGTTAGGAGATGGGGTATGATTGAAGGGGTGGCTCACTAGCAGTGTGGCTTGGATGGGTGTATTCTTGTTGCTGGCTCCTTTATATCTCTTTATTTCCTGGCCACCATGCATTGAACAGCTTTTCTTTGCCATGCTCTTTCATCATGCGATTCTACCTTGGAGCCAGTCAACCACAGTGTAATTCCTCTGAAATGAACTGAAACCTCTGAGATCATGAGACAAAATAAACCTCTCCTAATTTTTAATTTTTTAAGCTCTCCTAATTTAACTTGTGGTGTTGAGTATTTTGTCCCACCAACTAGAAAGTGACTAATACAGTGCTCAAAGTGCTCTTCCTCTTTTCTTGTCATATGAGAATACAGTGAAAAGAGGGTAATTCTGCAGCCCAGAAAAGGACTCTCATCAGAACCCAGGCACAATGGCACACTGATCTCAGATTGCTAGCCTCCAAAACTATGAGATACAAGTTTCTCTTATTTAAAACCCTTGATTTATAATAACTGATTATAGCAGATTAAACTGAAAAGGACTATGACAATTTCAGAGATGACGGTAACGTTCTTTATTTCAATAGGGCTTTACTAGTGTATGAATTTGTCAAAATTCAGGGAAAACGCACTTGAAGTTTGTGCATTTTTTAATGTACTCTTACCTCAAAAGAAAAAAAAATAAGGTTAATGGGAAACAAACATATATTTAGAAAAAAGTATACTAATGACTGCAAATAGAATGGATTAATAAATCTATAGAGATAAACAGACATGTATAAAGTATAATAAAATGCTAATGGTAGTATATTGATAGTAGATATATAGTTGCCATTGTAAACTGTTTTTAATATTGTTCTGTTGGATAATTTTTAAAGTAAGAGATTACAAAACAATAAATGCTTTGTAAAAGCACATTCAATTTTTCCAAAAAAAGTTCAACAAAATTTGGTTTGTATTTTGGGAGTGAAGAAATCTGCATATAGAACAATTAGCTTCAATACATGCTCAAATTAAAGACCAAGAATAAGTCCAAGAAAGAATAATTATCTGTAGGAAGATCCTGGGACTTGGACTAAGAAAGCATTCAGATTTCTCTTTTGAGTTGATTTGTATCAGTATACTTTGATTTAAGGGTGTTAACTGCACATTTTCAATGACTATAATTTACATTTATACCAAGGAAGTCTCAAGCAAAACTCTCAAACAGTAATTGTTTTTGATGTGCATATAGCCCTTATAGGAATTTTGTACCTTGTTAAATAGAATTAGTTTTTTAAAATAATCTGATAATTTGTAACATTAAGCTATCACAGGGAAACTAATATATGACACCATCATAATAAATACTTTTCTGCTTTTAGTATGTGCAGTTAATTAGTATGTGTAATTAGTATGCACAGAAACATATATGTGTGTTTGTATGTATTTATATATCTTTTTATACTTATAAAGCTCTCAAGCATAAATGCTCTGCCAGGTTATACATTACCTCCAGTATAGGGTTTCCAGTTATAATATTTTCCTCGGAAAGGCATATTGTCAAAATCTGCACACTGTTTCTCTCGAAAATCTCGGGAACCCAAAGGGCATGGCTAAAAAAATAAAACAAGATAAATGGTACCATTGTTGTAAAATACCAAAACTAAGGGACAAATGTCCCTAAACTAAAATTGCCTGAACACCATTATATCAGCTCACTGTCTCACTCTCTGTCTGTATTTCTGGCATTTGCTTCACTGTTTTATAATCAATATTCACATTAAAATGTTTAAATTGTAATCTTAGAAAAATAACTACAGTCATTTAAATAAAATTAAGTGTTAGTTTCCACATAACTTTACACTTTGTAATCAATCTATCAGTTATCTCCTTATAAATAGACACAAACTAGACAAAGAGATCAAAATATAAAATTCTCTTTGTTAACAATATTTGAAGATCCATAGGTACTCCCAGATCTTTATTTTAAGGAATCAAGAGGCATGTTTTTAACATGACATTGAGTACTATAAATTGCGTCCTAGACTCCTACTGCAATAGTAGCTGTTTATTGACAAAAACCATATTTTAAATGTGGAATGAACTGGATGAAATGTTAGGCTACAATTATAAGCACCTAAACATTCAAGAAATATGGACTTTTGAAATTTACATTTTATGCATTAACATCACAGAAAAGAACATACTAAATTGGCACAAAATATTCATATGGATTGCTAAATATGCCCAATCTTTTGTCTTGCCTGGACTATATTGAGTGACATATGAAATATGTAATATAATTAATGTATGTCAGTAACAATATTTTAATGTTTTTATTATAACAGTTAAAAAAAAAGCAAGTGGCCTATGGACCATGGGCTGTACACACCTAGGTAGAAGATAGGAAAGATGTTGAGAATGTGAAGAAACGATTATCGGCTTATAAAAATTTCAAATTCCCCCTCTAACTGAAAATTTTAGAAAGAAAAGTCTTGGCAATCTAGCTAGGTATAAATTCCAAATACCACAGGATCACCCTAAGATTTCAGACAAATAAAAATGTAACATCTCATAGCATCTGAGCAATATGACTTAATGTGACTTAAGAGTTCTGCTGCTGTAGCACTTAAAAACCAAAGTTAATGACTT
Source organism: Dolichotis patagonum (assembly GCA_004027295.1). Lineage (NCBI taxonomy): Eukaryota > Metazoa > Chordata > Mammalia > Rodentia > Caviidae > Dolichotis > Dolichotis patagonum. The sequence continues at coordinate 52,506 of PVJX010000561.1, read as the reverse complement.
TAAAACACCAAGAGAAAGCATTCCCCTTATATATGAAGTAAAATATATTCATAGATAAAATTCTTAAATATGAATAACAAGATTGTGTTAAACATCCACATAAATCATCTTGACTCTTTTAATACCCTCTCTTGGATCTCCACATTTGCTGTGTAGTTTTCTGAAGTCACTACAATTGTAAATGGTTATTGTCAAATACGTGCAACAACAACAGACTGCAATGTGCAAGTATTTTCATGGCTATCATTATTTTCCATTTACTATGTTTCAAAATTTTACTTTGTTAAGTCCAAAGCTGCCAATTGAAAATAGTAGCAGCAGAGCTATACTCTGGTAAGGGCCCTGAATTTTAAAGTATTTTCAGTATACTAAAATATGACACCCTCACTGCCAAATTCAATGATTCTTTTCAAATTAGTCTTTATTTTGGTATTGGGAATCAAACTCACAACTTTGCATTTGCCAAGTAGGTGCTGTGCCTCTGAGCTATATCCTAGCCCTTCAAATTACTCTTTTTGCTTACATTTAATAAAAGTAAAAATAACTGTTTACCATAAACTATATAGTATACCATGATGGAAAAATATACTTTCCAGGTCTTTTGTTTCATGGTCTGTTAATCTGTGAAATGTTGTAGATTAAATAAATGCTTTCTCTCTCTCTCTCTCTCTCTCTCTCTCTCTCTCTCTCTCTCTCTCTCTCTCTCTTTTAGCTATTTTCAGGGATTTTCCCATAAGAACTAAAGCTGTCTGGCTTTGCCATTCAGAATAATTACTTGTAAGGCAAATAGCAATTTTTAAAAACACAAGTAATTTAAAGTGTAAGTATAAGTTTTCACCTAAGCCTTGAGTATTTATAAAGAACCAACCAATGAAAGGTTTATCCAAACATGCTTTTCAATCCAGGTGGAGAAACAATATGCAAGTATAAAAACTAGATTTAGGTAATATATACAGAATATGATAACATCATACAGGTTGTTGATAGGTGCTGTATATAGGTTTAAAAAAAACCAATGTGTCATATAATCAATTATGGAAATACTGGTTGAGAAAGAAAATTTTGAGAATGTTCCAAAGTGTTCTAGGAATTGAGCTACTTAAGAAGGGAAAAGGGTTTGGGAGAGTGGATGATGAAATAAACTAATGGTAATAGAAGGAAAAGAGCATATGCTAAAGAATTTCTGGAAAAGGGTCCTCTTACATGGAAGAGAAAAACTGTATACGAGAAATTATATTTCATATATATCATACATAAGAAAGCTCCAAACTAACAAATTAAGACAATATTCACTAAACGTCAGTAAAAAATGATGCTTTTCATTATCTACTAGTGATTCTAAGTAGAAGTAAAACCTTCAGTAAGAGGATTTTGTTGCTTTATGAAGCACTTGGATAAAATTTTTGATCTACTCATTCCTTGTGATAGTAATTCCAAGGGTCAGCATAATAAAACCATCGATAACAGCTACTAGCTAGTATTTACTAAGTACATACTCTGAGGCACATAGTTCAAAGATCCACAGATGTATTATCAATTTAATTCCACTAAACACACTAATGAGATAGTTATAATTAGTAACCTCAATTTATAACAAAAAGAAAACACAAAGGTTGCTTAGTGATAATTTAGAAGTACAAGAATATCTCCTTCAACTGAACACAAACATTCTCTAAACATTCTTAATACTACAATGATAGCATAATGTTTACTATGTCAATGAATGGTCATGTTTGTGTTCTAATAAAAATATTTTCCAAAATAAGTGACAGGTCAAATTTATCCTGAGAGGCGGGGCAATCTCTGGTTTAGAGTATTAACATAATATCTATACAGAGTAGTTATCACAAGAAAAGAGTAGATCAAACATTTATAAAATATTATCCAACTGATTCATACATTTGTTTAGATGTGTTTTGTAGAAGAGCTGAACTTAATTGTTAACTTTTGAGCCAATATAGACTTATACTTTTCAAGAACTGATGTTACATAATCTAATCTGCACAAGATACCTTATAAACTTCATCTACAATTATCCCCAAAGTAGTCACATAATCTGTATAAACACCTACAGAAAAATATATCAAATACTTTTCAGAATACTGCAATTATTAGCAGGCTTTCCCTTACTCTTAGCCAAAATGTGCCTTCTTATAACTCAGTGGCTTTCCTTCTTTCTTCTGGATCCACACCAAACAAATCTAATCCCTAACCTGAAAAGTATAATTTAGCCTTCCCTTAAAATAAGGTGACAAGAACTGTCATTAAATATCTATCATTCAGTAAATACTTATAAGTTGCTTAATATACATCAGATATAATCCAGGGCCTGGGGTTATTACAGCAAAAAATGAAACAGACTAGGTTTTCATAGAGTCTAGTCTACTTTGAGATGAGGAAGAATAAAGCAGAATAAAGAAAATGGTAATAAAGTTATTTAAAATAGTATGGTCAGAGAAATTCTCTCTAAAATAGCATTCAAACAGAGTTCTTTTTTAAAATTTTTTTTATTTTTTCAAACAGAGTTCTTTAAAAATTAAGTTTTTAAAAATTTCACTTATGTAAACTTCTGTGAAAAGTGTTTCAGCAAACAGTAAATGCAAAGGATCCCAAGGCAGAAGTGTATTCAGGGTGTCTTGAGAATAGTATAGAGAATGAAATAGCTAAAGAGAATTATGGTAGACTTAGAGATTTTCCTCATGTCTATTTCTAGATACATCAACTAGTATTCTGTTCCTCTTGATTTAAATATTTTTATGAGTAAATGGAATGATTAAGCCCTGTTAATTAAAAACTGGTGCAAGAGGAGTAATATATGCTAGTTCAAAAAATGAAAGTGATCAAAAGCAAGTAATTTCTGAAGGAAAAGTATACAAAAATCTAACTTTGTTTTGTTTAGGAATAATGGACTTTAAAGAACAATGGTTCTTTACTTCAAAAAAGTCTTTTAAGTGTTCAAAGTAGCACAAAACATCACAGTATGATAATGTTGAGCCACAGAAGTTACCCTAAATAGATGAATGGGTGGTACTGTTCTTAGAAACAAGTTAAATCAAAGGGCATAAACAGCAATGATTTTTAAATTACTTAAATATAATACATGCTAGCACCATCTAGAAACTGAAATAAAAAATAATGGACATAAGCAACAGTGTTTTTATGTTAAACATGACATATTTTCAGTGTAATACTACCACAAATCAAGAATTCTCTTCTAAACACACACTAGCAGAGCCCCACATAAAATTCCAAGAGTAAAACTGGAGGTTTCAACATCTTTTGGTCTTAGTATTTTCAAAGAAATTTAAAAACATATTATTAACATCTTCATCATTACTCTTTTTTAGAGACCTCTATTAGTCAACACAGTCTATAAAGTGTTTTATGGTTTCAGATATTCTGGTAGCTGAAAAACATTCCTTTTGATTATACTTAATATTTTTTTATTGGTAGATAAATTTTTAAAATAGAAAAATTTATGGGGCATGTGAGTTGCGACAAAAAGAAATCTCAATTTATACTGACAAGCATTCTAGTAGCATTTCTCCTACTGGAGTTCTAATCCTGGATTTGTCCCAAAGAATAAAATGACTTGGGAAGTCTTAAATCTCTTTGTGGGGTTTTTTTTTGTTTGTTTTTGTTTTTGGCACAATGCACCTCAAATGACCTTATCTTGAAGACAAATGCATTCCCAAATGTCCTACAAATGAAAAAAATTCTCAAAATTCTATATCACGTCTTACGGGTAAAGTGAAAAGTGGTCTGAGAAGGAAAAGTCCTTTTCCCTCTTTATATTTTCCTCTCCAGTTCCTAAAGGAAATGGACAGACTAGGAAGATGCACCAATTTCTGTATCCTCAGGGAAAATTACAAAGTGAGCAAATTTTCTATTTCTTTTCTCTACTTTCTTCCCACATTCAGTTTCTTCTTCCTGTATTCACATCACTTGCACTTTTGCTCCACTGTTACAACCCTAGACCAGGCTTCAAAACTCCCCAAATTTAATTTCTTCCTCTCAGGACAGCAACATATTTTTCAGGTTGTACCTCATCAGTTGAAGGCTTCTGAAACACATACTGTCTGTGCTTAGTGAGTCATGCATTTATGCATTTAAGAACGGACTGTGAAGTCATGCACTTGACAAAGGACATATTAGTGCTTGTTCGCCTAAATGAATAAGCCATCAAGTTTGATACTGTAATTTTCTATGTAAGTTTTTACAATTAGTTACTTTGACAGAGTGTAGATAGCCTGAATTTAAAATGCCATCTATCTATAATCCTATGGAAATATTAAAAACATAATCTCAAAACAGTGCATATCATAAAATTCATGCTAATCTAAGAAAAATTACTGATGCTGATCCTGCTATTTTTATCTTACATTAAGTATATTTGTAAGAACAAAGTGGTTGACACATAATTGTGTGGTAATTATAATTTGGGACATGGTTTTGACACTGTTAATTAATGGACCAACTCTGTACCTTGTCATCACTTATCCTGCACCTCTCCCTGGGGGCAAGGTCTGTAGTTTCAGAATGTTCTCAGCTATCTGGCTCTGCTGCAGGGTAAGTTTAAATTAGAAGTAAGACAATGTCAAAAATGACTAAACTCTTTCAGAGATACTTACTTTACCACACCCACCTCCCAATGGCGCCAATTAGTATAAGAGCACCAGATCGATAATGAGAAACTCTGTGCCTCAGTAGGTCCTTTCCATGCTAAGCTTTAGTTTCCTCATTTAAAGAATATGTTAAAAAATTTGTCCTTCCTCTTCACAAAAGTGATTTGAAGATATAATGAGGTTATGTTCTATTTTAGTATTATTATCAATCCGTGTGTTTTTCTCATTCCATATTACTTGTGACTCGACTTGGGTGTTACAATACACAAGTCACAAACAATATAGGATAAGAAAAACAAAGATTGATTTGGTTTCAGAAAATAGCACCATAAAACTCCTTTTAGAAATATAAGAGAGTTCTTTTCATAGTCTCCAATATTTATTTAGGCTTTAACATAAACTTTGGCTCATAACCTTAATACTGCCATACAATTAGTCTGCAAATATCAAATTTTCAAGTAAAGTATTCATTGGCATCACTAATTTTTCTATTCTGCTGTTTAAAATAATTATAATACATACATTAATTTTTAACTTCTTCAAACATTCTGCATGATAGTTTTAAGTCACTGGAATAAAAAAATTTTCAGGAAAAGAGGAATGTCTGACTAGTTGGCAATATTCTAATATGCTTGTAAAGAGGAGATTCCACACAGAAAATAATCGATAGCCTATTTGTGAGGAGCTTCTGAGCAAACATTTTTTTAGAAGACCCGACACAGGATTAGAGCCTTCAATTCTCATAATGGCCCTTCTAAATAATCTAAAATTTGAACATTTGTAAACAAAATTGTTAGGACTCAATATACTATTTATCTCTATGTCCATACTGGAGAACTGTTTCTTGAATCACCGAATCCTTAGCACTAAAACTTCCATAAAGTTTTGCCCTTCAAATCCAAGTTCTAGAAGCTTATGTCTTGTAGATTATCTCATGATGCCAAATACTCACTTACTGTATAGTTCCTGGTTTAATGGTGAGATATAACTTTATCCAATTCTCTTGCACAGCACTAATATATGCTACTGGTTTCTCAGTAGCTTCAAGATGAAAATAATACTAATTTTCCTTGCTTATAGCTATTGTCTTTACTTCTACAGTAATACTTCAGTCCACAAATGCTTTTGCTTGCAAACAATGTGGTTCACAAGCAGAAGTAGCTGCTAAATTTTTGTTTTTGTTTGCAAACTCTGCTTTGAGTAACAAACATGCCTGTGGACATCCTTGGTACACAAACACAAACATGGCCATCTTTCCAAAATCACAGAACAAATTAAGTTTGTGAGTCAAGGTACCACCATATTCTGGTTTGGAGATCATTATGTGCATGTTGAAGAGAGGATTTTTATCTCCAGCAGCTTTTGAAGACTTTCTAGTGCTACCCACAGCGAGGTAAGGAACCAACTCCCCATCCAATACAACCTGATACAAAGCATAAGCTTCAGCATCCACCATCTGAATGGGTTGTTTATGTTGTAATCAAAATGACAGGCCAATTTTAGATGGACACCTTTTATGACCTATTTTTAAATCCTTAATGATTATAGATTTTGCCTTTATAAGTTCTCTACTCTTTCTACAGATTTTCTTTGAAACTAGAAATTAATAAGAACACTGTTTTCTTTCTACCAGTGATCTCTTCTTACCACTCCTAGACCTGTCAAATGTCTATGAGAAGAATTAAATCAGCACTAGATTTTTTGTTCTGGTTTTGTTTTTTGTTTTGTTTTGTTTTGTTTTGTTTTGTTTTGTTTTGAGACAGTGTCTCACCATGTTGTTCAGGCTGCCTTTAACTCACTATCTAGTATAGACTGGCCTCGAACTCCCAGTGATCTTCCTGCCTCAGCATCCCAAAAACTGGAATTTTAAACATGAGCCACTACACCCAGCTAAAATCAATATTAGAGAGAAAATGTGGATGTTTTGTTTTATGCCCACTCCTTTGAAGATTATTTGGCTTATGTTGATTGTAAATTTTATTTTTTCCTCTAATTTAAATAAGTTCTATTAGCTTTGTATGCTTCAATCTGATCCACTAGGATATGGTTCCAAATAGGAAGAATATCTACGCTTCAGAATAGTAAAGTATTCCATTATGGATATAAGGTATTTCCTTTTGTCATGTCGAAGACACTATGAATCTTAGAACTGACAGCATTTGCTTCTTGGGTCATTTAACTACGAAGCTCAGAGGTAAATTTGCTATTCACCTTTAACAAGTAGAAAGACCTTGTGGTACATATTTAAATTACTGATTCTATCCCAAGTTTATGTTGTTTTTCTTTTCATCTGATTTTCTAATTTATTCTATTTTCATTTGTGATTTAAATGTAGTATCATAAGCTAACAACTGTAATCACTATGACTAATATTTTTGATCATATGTAAAAATACAAGAACTAAGCAATGAACCATAGTACCAGCTATACAAGAACAGAAATGAGACAATCTACACTGCTATATTTTGAGGGAAATCAACAGCTATGTGTGTAACAAGGTCGCAATGTCCTAAAGGGCATTTAAGAGGGATTTATTATATGTACATGAGCTAAAATCTACATTTTTCTATTGCAATATGCAGGCTGGGCCTAAGTTAGAAAGCACAGAGCAAGCCTCAGTGATTCATAACAATAAATCACCCAGTTCTCTTCCTGTTTCACTGCTTAACATTACCTTGAAAATTCTTCTATGATTATTTGAATTTATCCTTTGTATTATCTTTATTTATTAACAAATCTCTTGGATCACAAATGATCAAGTAAAAAATGCCTATGAATTGTTTTCTAGTTCTATAACTGTCAGACTGATTCTAATTTAAAGTTACTTTCAGATTTTATTCACGGGGTTATTAAGTATGATGTATACAGTATTAAGTAAAGTAAAATACGCACTAAGGAAGAAAGCTAGTCTGATAAAAGAAAAGTGCATGCTTCAGAATCCTTTAAGATAGAGCAACTCACACACAACATACTATTTTCAGAAAAAAATAGTGTTTAAATACGAGTGTTGGGCTACACTGGTTGAAGACAAACTGTCTTGGACTGCATACAAAATATATCAGTAACAAAATTTCCCTTTTTAATATTTTAAGTTATTAAACTATTTTGTGAAATAAAAATTCAGTTTAAAAATTTAATAACAAAGAAAACTTGCATGTCTGCTAATATTAATAAATCTCTGTCTTCACAGACATACACATGTGGGTAGGTTAAAATACTGTGATTGGAAATTGCTGCCTTTTAATCTTCAATAGTACAAAGATATATATGTGATACCTGATAAAACTCAACTATTTGTGGTAGGCATGAGGCAGTTAGCACTGCATTCTATGCACAACATTCTGTTGTCTATGTAGTTAATGCTCAAGCACTGTGTAATTGTCATGAAAAATATCATTAAAAATAATACTAAAAGCTTATAATATCATGGGGCAGCATTACTACCTATCCAGGACTGCATATGACCTGCAGGCCACAGGTTAGACATACCCAACTTAAACCACTATACATTCAGAAAGTCCCCAAGTTAATTTAAAGAACACAGATAAAAGAGTCTTCTAATGATCTATAGTAAATGTATTCTTTGCTAACTGGAAAATACCAAACTCTTGCTTCTATTACTCTTACTTACCTCCAACTCACTCTTCATGATTTATCATTAAATTCCCTGTCCTATAATGTAGTCTATATATAAGATGCTCTTGGGATAGATTTCTTAAAATAGAAGACTTTTTGCTGTAATATGACACATACATTCCTGAAAAATCTCTTTCCATAAAACTGCACACTAAAATAAAAAGACATATGGGAAAAATTGAGTTGGAAGCAGACGACTCAAAGACAGAAACTTAAAAAATAGTTACAAATCTAATAAAATATTAGCATAATTTAAAAATATATGGCAAATTCTATATAAAGAAATACTAGAGTAAATGCAGGACTTTTAAAAAAATTTGAAATAAATTAATGAGAAAGGATTAAGGCTGCTGAGACAAGAGGCCAATGATGAGGAACATTGTAGAAACATACAAAAGGACTTCTATGACAGCATGTAATTAAACTATGCAAACAAAAACTGGTGAATGGTCATCATCTGTAGTATGTGCTGCTCAGCAGTGTTGATGTAGTTTCAACTAGGCTGCTGTACTACATAGTAGCACAAAATAATACAAGCAATTATGAGCTAGCTCATGCTGCAAAAAAGAAGCAACTCACTACTTAGGAGAAAGGGGTGAACACTCTGTATAGGAAGAGAAGGTGGTTAACATAATAGGTCTTGTACATAGTTAAGCACCAAATAAATTTTAATGTTGGCTACCTTTACTAGCGCTATTTCTGTGGCTGCTACTTCTACTTCTAATGATTGTAATTAAGATCTCTGAGACAGATACTTATGGTTTACCTGGTTTCTATCCCAGGGAGCCCCCCCACTGCCTTTTTTCTTTTGCTGAATGAACTCTGAATATTTTGCTCAGACATCTGCTTTTCTGGACAGGTGATCTTAACCCCATTTTAAGGACAAATGAATTATAGTAATTCTGTTCCTTTTACTAGTGATGGTTTAAGGTTGGGCATATGGCCTTCTGGCAAAAAAAAAAAAAAAAAAAACCCAAAAAAAAAAAAAAAAAAAAAAAAAAAAAAAAAAAAAAAAAAAAAAAAAAAAAAAAAAAAAAAAAAAAAAAAAAAAAAAGGAGAAGGGGGAAGAGGTCAAAGAGAAGGAAAAAAGGAAGGAAAAGAAAAAAGAAAGAAACGAAAAAAAGGAAGAAAGAAAAAGAGAGAATGGGAAAAAATATGAACAAAATAAGACTCCTGAGGAAGAAAGGAAGAGATCTGGGAACAACTTTTCTTAAACCTAAGAAAGAGACACGGGAACACTTCCTTCTCTTTCTCTGAATATTGACATGACAGGAGTATTTTGGTGCTCTGCTGTTCAACATATCTTTTTGGGATCACAGACTGTAGATAACAGTATCTGTGGATGTTTGAGTGCCTTATATAAAATAGCATAGTATTTCCACGTAACCTGTGTAGATTCTCCTGTATGTTTTAAATCTTATTTCTAGGTTACTTATAATGCCTAATAAAAGGTAAATAGTTGTTACATTGTATTGTTTAGAGAATACTGACAAGAAAAAATTCACATATGCTCAATACGGATGCAATTTTTAAAAACTATTTTCAAAACAAGGCTGATAAACCTGGTATGGTGGCACACGCCTGTAATCCCAGCACTCGGAGGCTGAGGCAGGTGGACTGCTGTGAGTTAGAGGTCAGCCTGCACTACATTAAAAAAAGTCTCAAAAAAATCAATCAATAAAATGAAATCAAAATTAAGGCAAGAATGACCACTACTGCTGTTCCAAGCAATTAGATGAACATTGCATAAGATACTCAAACATTGGAAAAGAGGAAGCAAAATTATTTGCAGATAATATAATCATGTACCTGAAAATTCAAAAGGAATTACCAGAATACCCATTAGAATATGAAGTTTAATAAAGCGGCAATTATTTTGAAAAATCAAATGTTTCATATACACAAGTAAAGGAAAATATGGGAGACTATTATCCAAAAACTTAAAATAACTAGGACAAAATATAAAATATGTAAACTTATCTGATGTAAACTTGCACAATAGATACAATTAAAAGAAAAAAGTTTCTACAAGTGGTTAATCTTAGGTCAGAAGATCCATATTATAAATATGTTAATATATCAAAAATTAAAGATATATATATACATATATATAATATATATACATATATATATATCTGATGGGATCTGCCAGAATGAAACCCACAGATATACAGGGCCACCTGTATTTTTAAAGTGAATTAAAATTGATATGTTTTGATAATATAATATGTAATTTTACAGTCTTCTTTATAATGATTTCTTTCTATGCCATAGGTAGACCATCTTTATATTTAAATTTATATTAATGAAACTTAAAATTTCTGCTTGCTACATTTCAAGTTCTCAACAGCTAATTGAACTAGTGGTTATTAGGCTGTACAATGCACATATGGTGTATTTCCATCATAAAGAAAGTTCTATTGGACAGTAATGGCCTAGATTAGGTAGTCTGGAAAATTTAAATTTTTATATATTAGATTACATTAAAGCAGAGCCCAGCTTACACAAATCATGTCCAGACAACTTTATTAACCTAGACATCACAGAATAAGAATTTTTAGTATGGTAACTCAATTCTAACTAATTAGAGTAACAATTTGTAAGCAAAACATAATCTATTATTTTAGAAGACAAAGATAGTAATAGAAATGTTAACCTAATAGTAAGTTCTACAATTTGATCTTCTACTACTGCTCATGTATCAAATACAACATGTTTAAAATGACATTTTTTTCTTTTTTGGATAACTATCATTTGTATTAAATTATACCCATATCAGTAAGGCCTTTAAATGTGTGTCCACTCTTAAAATTATTGTAACAATGGAAATACGAATTGAGAGATGCATTTGAATTCCTCTTATTTATCAGATAAGTATTCATTTCTTCTATTGCTGTATAAAATCCCTTCCTCTGAGGTTCATTCCATCTATTCAAATCATTATGCGACTTAATAAGTAAAACCAATTCTCCCTCATTTATTAAGTAGTCTGATACCTAGTCCACAGTCTCACCCTGTATTATAAGTTCTAATATCATTCTGAGTAACTTCCATATCCATTTGGAAAACCCCACAATCTAGCTAGTTTTGAAAGTCTTGAAATTCCTTCAACTCCCTTCACAGGCAGGTATTTCTACAGCCATAATCCAGATTTGTCATCATTGAGAAAATTCTTATTGTTATAAGTCAAATTCAAACACATTTCATCTTTTTTAATCTCTTCCTCACTCTCATTTTCCTATTACACTGGTTCTTTGATTTTTGTGGCTTTTTGAAGTTGAATTCTTAATTTTCTCCTTGTTAATCCCTCTTTAGACTTCATTCAACTCTAGCATAGAGGCTATGGCTCTGTACTTCATTTTCATCAATAACCTTTAATACCTCTTGATTTGTACTCATATTTTGGCTCCAATCCACTCTCATCTGAATGAATCTGAAGCTCTTTCAGTGGCTTATTAATGCTTCAAAATTAAGATCATAGTTTTAAACTGATAGGCCCTACATTTAAATTTTCCTTCTGTGTAAAACCTTCTCATTGTCATTTTCTCTTTTCCTACTCAGTTCTTATTTGTTCTTCAGCTTTCTAGCTTTCAATGGAAAGAAATTCATAAATCCCTAATTAAGTCTTGGTTCCAATTCTATGTGCTTTTATATTATCTCATACTTATTCCATTATATTACTTATCATACTGTATTGTGATTTTCTGCATTTAAGTGATTTCTCAGGAAATTATAAGATCCTTGAGGGCAGAGATGGTCTTTTTCACTCTAATAGTCTAATCTTCAGTAAGCATTTAATTATTTTTGAGTGAATGAATAATGTTAATAGCTTCAAAAAACCATTATAATTGAAGCCACATTTAATTACTTTGAAATCCAACTTTAATAGAATAAAATATGATTGAGTGTATAAGAAAGCAGTAGAAATAGAGCAGGGTAAAAAAGATTGGAAGCCCCAGAATAGTAAGAATTACAAAAAGTGTTGTAGCTTTAAACACAGTATTCAGGATAAGCCTAATTGAAAAGGTGACATTTGAGTAAAAATGAAGTGAAAGATTTATTCACATAGTTATTTTGGGAGAAAGGTATACACAAGGCAGAGAGGCCAATGAAAAAGGTCTAAGATGGGAGTATGACCAGTATGCCTATGGAATGAGGCCCACGTAGTACGGTGAATGAGAAGAAAAAATAAAAGATGAATTCAGAAAAGCAACGAAAGCCAGACTGCGCAAACGTTGAAGGTCTCTGTACTTAAGTAAAATGGGAGGTGGAACTAAAGAGTAGAAGATAATGAGACTCATTTTGCCTCCTATTTTGATAACTGGAAGAGGCAATAGTAGTGATAGAAAATCTTCCTAAGAGGCTATGGAAGTAATTCAGTGAGAGAGAGTGGTAACTCAGATCTGAGGGGCTGCAGCAGAGATAGTGAGAAGTGATCAGATCTATGATGTTTTTTGTAGGTAAAATCAATAGGATTTCCTGGGGAATTTGATACAGAGAAAAGAGTGAAGGCAGACTAGTATTTTTTAGTTTCAACAACATGGTATCAACATCTGAGATAGAGAACTACTAGAAGAATGGATCTGTGGAGCTTATTTGTAGATAACATTTATACATATCAAATATTAGATGTCTATTAAAAGCCTAATCAAGTAGTAAGATATGGCCTTCAAATCCATGGAAAAAGTTTGAGCTGGAGCTTGTGGAGTCAAGTAGCATAAAAATGACATGAAAAGTACTGAAACAGAATATCACTATGGAAATGAATATTGATAGAACAGAGAAAAAGTCAAGGATTAAACAAGCCTTGGATATTCTGTAACATTAGGATGTCAGAGGAAAAAGTAGAAATCAGCAACAGATAATGATGAGTAAATAATAATATAAAAGTAATAATAAAAAAGCTACAGTGTCCTGAAAACCTAGTGAAACTTCACATTAATTATTGGATTTGGGAGCATGGAAAGCATCCGTGACCTGACAGGAATATCTGAATAGAATAATGGAAGCAAAAACCTTGAAAAAACAATTTTACAAAAAAATGAGAAGAAAGAATTGGATTTAGTAAAGACAAATCTTTTGAGAAATTTGTTTCAAAAGAGAGCAAAGAAATGAGAAAATAACTTGGATGCTTATAGAAAAATACAGAAGAGAACATGTTAGAACAATCATCTACATATTTATGAAATCATTAAGATTGGAGTTAAGACTGGAAAATATGAGAGCGAGTGATAGTAGGTTAATAGACTGTTATCATGAAACTAAAGAGAGAAGAGGGAGGAAGAATGACCTGGAAGAAGTTACAGGTCTAAAAATACTTCCGGGCCCAGTCTTCTTGAGTTAAGGAAAAAACAAAAGCCCCCAGTTTGGAAACTAAAGAAGCAACAGACTGAAAGGAAAACCAATTTCCATTATAGCAAGAAAGTGACTGGAAGTAAAATTCAGATAAGGCAGGGTGTAAAATATTACTGATGATGGATCATGAACTCCTGTGGGCAGAGAAAAGCTTTGGTAGTTGGAGAGGGATAAGAAACAGAATAGAATAAGTGATACACAGAGTCTTATGGGATTAGATGGCAGAATATAAGGTCTGATGTGAATATCTGGGGCTTCTTGCAGTGACAAACATGAAATATACATTTAGTAAACTCAATCCAGGTGGACTCGAAAGACAGTGATCGTTGTAAGTGCTGTGGGGCTTGGCAGGTCAGGGTGTGGGGCTCCTTTTTGACGCCTCTTGGGGAAAAATGTGTTTGCTCCCAGTGCTGGAGTTCCCCTTGACATGTGAAAGTATCAGTGCAGTTGAGGCCAGCTCAATTTATTGTTAACCATTCAGGAAATTCATGTGACATTCATACACATGGATTTCTGATCACATAATTTATAATTTAAAAAATTTCCCTGCTCTAGGGAAGAAGGCAGCTAATTTGTCATAGCAAAGTTTGGTTTTACTTACATCTGTATTACAGGAGCGATAGCGTTTCCTTTCTCCGAGGCAGTATTTTCCACCTCCTGAAGGTCTGAAAAAACATTTTGTTTAACATGTGAACATAATATATCTATCCACCCAAAGAGTACATATATTGTTTAATGAAGGCATATTTAAGTTTACTCTAACAAAATATAACATATGACATTTTATTATTAAAATAATCATGCTGGCAACTGCTGTAATTATGGTTGTTGAATATAAAGATTAATTACTGTGAGTAGTCTTTAAGACTTCATTGTCATGATTTACATTAAGAAACTTTTTGTTTTTTCTAATTGCCATAGTATATACTCAACACAATGAGCTTTAAAAAACTCACTTACTTATAATGAAAAGCCATTCAAAAAATATAATCTGACATTAGATGCTAAGAAGAAATGAAAATGCACTAAATGATTTTCTAGAAATAGCCCTAGATTAATACAAATAATATAGAAATGATTTTAAATATTACATGAATTTAAAAATTAAATCCAAAAATTAGATGGTTTTGCATTATATAAATCTTCATATTGCATCCAAATTAATGAAAAAGCAAGATATCAAATATTTGAGTTACAGAAGTTAATCTTTAAAGTATTTAACATTAGGGAGAGCTATATGCGATTACTTGGCATAGCATTATTAAATGGAAAAGAACTAACTTCTCTTTAGAAAAAGTCTAGGTCATTCCCTTACATAAGTGGGTATATCATTTATCAAGGTGTTTTATACCTTGGGTTATTAATTTATAATAGCCCAAAGTTGAATTTAGATTAACTATTCTGCACTTGCTTAAAAAGGATCAAGTTGACTGGTATCAATGAATAATTAGAGCTATATTTTGAATGCCAATGAATGCTGGCTTGCATTGAGGAAAGGAAATTGCTCAGTTTGAACAAGTTAGAAATGTGTTGGTAGTATAAAAACAAATGTGTTGGTCATAGTGGGGATGGTGGTAGTAATGAAGAGTTTAATAATGGGTAACAAGAACCTCTGTTTAGCAGGAGGGTAATAAAATGGCAGAAAGTGGAAGAATGGAAATAGAACTAACTTACAGGGGAATGATTTGGAGCAAAAGGGAAGAAAAGAGAAGAAACAAGACATCTGGAGAGAGAAATCAAAGGGAAAAATTCTATGTTAAAATGGAAACAAAACATAAAAATAGATGATGTTTTATCTCAAGAGTGGAGCAGGAGGCCTGTTGTTGTAACATCATTCTGCACCAAATACTAGCTAAGAAAGAAGACTCTCAAATTCAGTTCTAGACAAAAATGGACACTTGACATCCAGCAATGTAAAGGGAGGATAAGAAGAAAGTATAGCAAAAGGAACAGTCCACATGTAATGGGCATTGAAAGGAGGGAAAAACAATAGAGCTAGCAAAGAATACTGATGGGTTGGCTTTTTGTCTGGAGGACTCTGGCTAGAGCAAGAGTAGTGAGAGGAGCAATCTGACCTGCATAAAACAGTCTTGGGGAGAAAAGTGGTGGCAACTTCAGAAGATGATTCATGGAGGCATGTGAATGGAAACTATTTTAACACATGGACAGTATTCTTTTCACTGTGATTTGTGATGCGAATCAAGGCATTTCAACCCTTGAAGTGCTCTCATTGGTCTTTTTAATACTAATGTAGCAGTAATAATTTTATGTGACATGTGAAAAGACCTTAGGTTTCCTGGGAATAATGATAATGTAACAAAACCAGACCTAGGTTCATCCATAATTCAGTAGTTTTTGGAAGAGGAAATTTATCTGATTATTACTAGATTAAAAGTCTGAATTACCTAGGACAGATACACAATGCTTTTCTATTTTTATAATTTTTATTTTTAGGTACATAGTAAGGGAAAGGGAAGAAAGTCTGTCTAACAAAGCTCTTCCATTTTCTTGTGCCTATTGCTTGCTCTGAAGACAAGCATTTGGCTCACTAAAGAAACATTTTTACAGATAACATGTGAAACCACAGCTTTGAATCATTTCCAACTGTGTCTTTTTGTTGGCTCTGGCTTACTTTAGCTACTTACGCTGGACTGTCACAGTGTCTTAAGGATGAGGAGACGCCTCCCCCGCAGGTCCTGCTGCACTCTCCCCATAGTGACCAGGGACCCCAGCCCCCATCTATGCTCTGGGGCCAAGTGCCAAAAGGAACACAATCTCCCTGATAACACCACTGCAAGATTTCACAGAAAACACAGAATTAGTTTTAGCAGATAGAGCTAACAAGATAGAAATACAAAAGGTCAGGTAATGACTAATCTTAAGCATTATTACTTAATTGTGTTTAGACTCTGGTGAAGGTGCATATGATTTGCAAATTATCTTCAGCTGACCATGATTTATAAATCTCCAGCATGTACCAGGCGTTCTAAAAAGGCTGATTTTGCCTTTTTTTTCTTTGTTTCTTCTTCACACTTCTCATGTTTTTCATTATAGGGCAAGCTACAAGCCTCAAAGTCTCTTTAGATACTTTAGCATCTTCTTTAGAAATTTTCTTTATATCCATCCTACTATTATTAGACTCATGGAATGATAACGCAATATGGAAAGTTCCTCAGTAAGGAATTTTTATGATGGTAATTGCTCTTTCTTTAAAAAAAACTGGTTGAGGCTACAATAGTAAAAGAATGTGTTGTGGCATTTCATCTACATGAGCACTGCAGACATAATAAAAGTAATGCCAAGACACTAGGGACTGGGTACAAAAAAAAACCCCTTATATACACTGACTAGCCATGTGCATGGCCTCTGCATGAGCATGTGTACTGGAATTCTGCTCAGCTTTACTCTCAGCAATAAACCACACATATACTGCACCTAAGTAGAAAGCCAGGAATAATTTATTGAGATGCAGACATCACATACTCAGCTCATAACTCTAGCATGATAAATCTTATTTGCAGAATATGGTAAAACAAAAGTCTTTTGAAAAAAACCAAGCATTTGTAGGCTTTTTATCAAATACTGACAAGCCCAACTGATGTTATGAAAGTCATTTGTTTATATGAATAACTATAGGGAATATCATTATTAGAATTGAAGGTCAGCAATGTTAGATTATTAAATAAAAATTAAAATTTATATGAAAATGTAATTGGACTATGACATGTGAAGCTTAGAAAGTTATAAGTTCATTATATTGATTCTATCTCTAAGTTTGCTGGTTTTACCTCCAAGATATATCTGGAATTCTTTCACTTTTCACCTTCTTCACTGGTACTGCCCTAGAAAAACTGGCAAATGGAGTATCTTCTTACCTGGTCACTTTGCCTCAATTTTTTTCTATTAGAATTTATTTTACATACACAATTTTAAAAAATATATCATCACATTATGTTTGTTTGTTTGTTTCATAAAAGACCTCAGTAGTTTCCTACTTCTCTAAACTCTGCATCCTTCTGCTTCAGTCTCTTTTTTGCACTGACTGCTCCAGACACATCGGCTTACTTTCTTTTTTCTTTATACACAAAGTTTTTCCAGCCTTAGCACAACTGTACTTGGTGATTTGTTTCTCTAAACTGTTTAGTGCTCCCTTAATACTATTCTAATGCTGATTTAATGCTATTTTAAGTTATCCTGTTTAATCTTTTAAATTACTTTTTTGCTTTTCCTTCTTGGAAGGCAAGACTTTTTGAGGGGCATATATGGCTACTTAAATTCATTAAAAGAAAAACTTCAGTTATGCAGACTTTTTAGCCACATTTCAAGGGTACCATAGTTACATGTGGCTAGTGGCTACTATGTGAACAAAGCAGATACTGAACATTTCCATCATCACAAAGTGTTTTACTTGGAATATACTGGGCATGCAGCAAACATTTAATAAATACATAAATACTTAGGTAAATAAATAAATAAATAAATACTTAAGGAATTCTGCATCATGTTTTGGTTACTTCATACCAGGAGAGAACTATAGTATTAGAGGGTTAAGAAAGTCAAATTCATATTTGGTTCCCTGGCCATGGGTACATAATTGGATCTCAGTGATTTGTTTTAGTAGTTGCAACAACATAAAAGGTTTTGTTGTTGTTGTTTTTAATACGAGTGCTGAGTAGTGATCACTTGTCTGTAAAATGTTAGATAAGAGGAAGTCAAAATTTGGTGGGCTGTTAAGAAAAGCATTCTGATCCCATGACTGATAAATATCAGAATCTGTGATACATGGCTATAATTTCAGCATTGTGAGAGGCTAAGACACGAGGACTATACATTGTCACCCAGACTATATAATTTAGGGAATTAGCATGACTCAAAAAAAAAGCTATGAAGAAAGATTAAATGACTGAGTTTTGGACAATGAAAATTATCATGAAGAAAAAACAACCACCTACCTAAAATGTTGAACTCAGCTCAACCAATAATATAGTAGTAGACTTTCTGGGAGCAGGACTGCTGATAATGTGTACTTGCAGGGAGGGAATGTGCCTCTTGACAGTTTTTATGACTTGCCAGGTTGGTGTAGAACACCAAATGTTTCACAATGATATATCAATTATGCTACATATTTACTTATACAAAAGTCAGAATATTGGGGCAAATAATATCCAGTTTTGCATTTTTGTTATTAAAAGTAGTTGTGTATAAGAATATTTATGCCTGCACCTAATTTTTTAAGGCATGTAACTAAGCAATGTAGTCCTGGCCAGCAATTACTGATTTGCAGTTAATAGAAATGGACCCTAGAACCAGCTCATATAATAAAATACACCTACTTCTTCAATTTGGAGACTCAACATTACTCACTTCAAGTAACATAAAAGCTTAACTTTACATTACTTTTATTTAAACACAGAGTTAGATCCAAAACTCAAATTGACTTCAGGATTCATGTGGCCTAAACATTTTTTCAGATGAGGAAACCAGAACCTGAAAAAGAAGACTTGCTCAAGCTCACTTATTGGGAGGAAAGGGTAATGTTTGTCCAAAAACACACAAAAATCAGTGCAAAAAATATCAGTTGGAGGCATAAGACATGCTTGAAGACATTTAAGAATAACCATATCTTTTGTCCATAAAAAAACAAAGAAAAACACTAGAAAGATTTAAAAAAAAAAACAGTAATACTAGTTACAACACCATGTGTTATTTCACACCTCCTTGAGTATACCAATGCTTTGTAAAGAAAATTTTCACTTTTTCATTTTCAAGGGAAAAAAGAATTGTGAGGCCTCAAGGATGTGGAACAAGATAATAATATTGCTATATATGTTTCTAGATGCTCACAAAATGTAGGGTAGTGAGAAAAGTCATAGAAATAATCACGTTTTCCTTTTAAAATTTATTTTTGGACTGGGGAGTATAGCTCAATGGAAGAAAAGGTCCCTAGGACTCACAAGACTTTGGTTTAATCCCCACATTTGAAACAAAAATTAAAAATAAATTTTATGCTTAAGGTAAGAGATAAATAAATACACTACTTTTTTTAAAAAGTTACTCAGTTCTTGTCATTAACATCTACACAGTCATATTTTAAAAATAATTTATAAGAACTTTTATTGCATACATTAATGCTTTCATTATATCAATTCCTTGCCGACATAACATAATAAACAATTTTAACAGAGAGTTAAAAAAAAGTGGCTACAATATACACTGTGTTAGTATAAATATCAGTTATAGCAGTTGACAAGAGACTAGTCTTCAGTTTAGCAATGAGTTAACATCTTAGCTAACTAGTTTACAAGACAACAACTTTGTTTTGTGGAGGTAAATTTTACCATAAATCCAACTTTTCATTCTAATAATATTTTTTTAAAATTTTATTTAAAGAGAAAAAAAGCAAAACAGAAAAAAGGGTAGAAATAATACAGAATTTCAAAAAAAAATTAAGAAATCACTACTTGATAAATTACATATTGTCTTCTTAGAAATAGTTGTTCATGTTACAAAATTAAGGCACACAAAGTGAACAAACAGTGAGGCTGTAAACAGTTCTGTTCAATGATCCAACAAAAAACTTGGTAATATGGTTATCAGTCCCACACACTTAAACATACATGCTGTTATATCCTTTAATGCATTTTCTTTTCCTCCTTTTGCTTTTTAAGTACATTATCTGTTTAGTTATATCATGTTTCAGCTTGCTTATTGATCTGTTTTGTTGTTGTTATTTCCTTTTTAATCACCTTATATAATTCTGTTGTTTTGTTTTTGAGTTTCTCGTCATCCATGTCACATGGATCAGCTTTGATGGAGTTGGGAGTTTTTGGAGGTATTTTGTTACCTTGTTTTCTCATGTTCTATTGTTTTATTTTTATTTAATTTTCATTAACTTGGAGGCAGTAATATACAACAAAACAGGATGTTCTAGTAATATTTTAGGATCCAAGACATGGTACTTTCTTTTATTTCCTTAACTATAAAATGAGAATGAATTTTAGTTCTTGATTCCATATTGGTTTAGAATAGGACAACTTCAAAAATTAGTTAAGAGTAGACATATCTTCAAAGAAGTTAAAATCTGTCAAACTTGTTTGATTTTGTGTGTGTGTGTGTGTGTGTTTTGTTTTGTTCTGATTTCTCTTTTGTATTTACACAAAAGAATTTGAAATTCCTGCTACTTTCTTCCTTTGCTAGTAAATATATTGATGCAGTATTATGATTTTAAAGAGAAAAAAGTTATATAACTTAATAAAAAGGTTTGAAGAAGGCCATAGGGAACTTTATGTGGGTCATATGATTTGAGCACTTTTCTAGATGTTTGCATTAATCAATAAGATAGAAACTTTAATGCGTGTAAGTCACGAATAGAATAATTACATCCCACCAAATAAAGAACTTAAGAATATAAATCCTATGAGCATATAAAAGTTAAATGTTGAGTGCAGAACATTTGTTTTTATTCTTTTTAACATGAAGTTGCCAAACCTGTTAAAGTGCTATATCTAGAGGCACAGAGTCTTACTTAATTTTTTAAACTAGGAATGTTAAATAGACAAATATAAACGAGGTTCTAATCTTCAGTCTCAAAGGTTATAACAAATCCAGTGATTTGGGATAGTTCTAAACAACACTCTTGTTAGTCTAAATTAAAACAGATATATTGGATAAATTTGGCCTTCCTTTGCTAATTCACGTGTGTTTCACAAAGGTGAAAGACATCAAACCATCACATTCTAAGAATAAAATTGCATATTTTTATTTTCCAAATTCTTTCTAAATTCAATACATTTTACACATTATCTAAAAAGATAGCATATGCCAATGAAGCTTTAAAAGGCTTCTTAAAATGACACAATAATACTCATTGCTAAACATCTCTTGCTACTGGATTACTAAATTTCATGATCTATATAAGGAACACTCTTTAATTCAGGTATGTTATAAATCAATCTAAATTTAGAGAGTTTGTCAGAATTTCATGTAGGAAAATTTCAAGATGAATACACACAGCATTATAAAATTTTTTTTTCTTTTTAACGAGAACAATTTTAGAATGTCATGATATATACTGTGATAGTCAGAACTGGGTTCATTCAGCATTTGGAATGATCAATCACAAAGGAAATCCTAAGATTTTTAAAGCAAGTCATATTGGTCATTCAATACAGAACATTCTCACAAGTCAGAAATGCTGAGGGTTGGAGTACAGCACTATTAAAAGTGTTATGTTTCTACTATGTAGTTCTAACTACATTAAAGTCCAAATTATAAATCATAAATTGTCATCCCATACTGCAGTATTTAAATTTTTAGAAGAATCAGAAGAGCTATTCTTTCTTCAATTCCAGTGTTTATAATTAAGGGTCTGATCAATATATATATTCTACCCTAAGGTAAGATCTAAGGCTGCAAATGTCCTATTACGTATCCCAAGCTTTAGCAAGGCATATAACAATCTTATTCTAATCCAACTGTATGTTTCCCATGAAAAGATATTAGGAATCAATGTCACTTATTTGTAATCCCAAATGCTGGGTTATATCTCTAAATGAATCTTGCAGAATCATTAAATCAATCTTTTGGCCATAAACCAAGTATTTGAAACCACCTTTGTGGTCACCAACAGGGATTATAAGGATTGGGTTTTGATTATCCTTAATATCCTGCTCAGTAACAATGCCAACATGACTACTGAAGTTTTTACAATCTAAATCCTTATTTACTATTTCATCAAATATGGTATCCCTCTGATTCCTGTCCAAAGGGCTATTGCTGATGCTACATGCAAGGAAAGTTCTCTGGCTCAAAGTCATGTTGATTGATTTGTAGGAGACTGACCCATGGACACAGAGTACCAGCACACTGCCTGGGCTCATCAAATTTCCTCGGGTTAATGCTACTGTCCCTGAGCACATCCATTCAGACCATATGGTTCTTATTCAGTCCTTGAATGGCTTATTCAGGCAAACATCCAATGGCTGTAATAGCAATGTCAGACCCCCCAGGACTCACGCGCAGATCAGTTTTTAATTTTTTGGCCATATTTCTTACTCCATCTGCTAAATGTGCATGGAACAGTTCCCATACTTACATGGAACATTTGTGGAACTGCGCCCCGGGCAGGAATCCCATATCTTTTGCAGCCAGAATTTGACGAGATCATCATGGATTCAATTCTCTGGATATGTCTATGCTATCAGTCAAACAATATTTCTATCCCTTCCCTTTTTAAAAAAGATTTATTCAGAAAACTCTGAGCAGCTTTGGTTTTATTCTGCTGGCTAGACAGGGTGTATGTTTTTCTTGTTTCGTTTGATCACAGTAGTTTTGAAACTCAAGAGTTAAGAGTCAAGGTTGTGAATATTCCACTGAAATCTCTGAGACACACAAACTTATTCTTATACTCTCTGATGCTAACTGCTGCCACTTAAGACATACTGTCAATGAATTATCTGCCCATCATCATCTAATATCATTATTGGAAAAATAATAATGAAAAGTAATGATAATACTCTTGTAAAATACAGTAGCTTCCCTCTAAGGAAGCCCACAAAAAGTTCATGGAGATACTGTCTCATTCCAGCCTCACTATATTGAGAAATATGTAGAAATCATTTTTCTCTCATTTTAAAATTTATATTATTTTACTAATTGTCACAGTCACATTTTTTTTAGCTCAATGTCCTGCTCATGTTGCTTCCTTATTATGATTCCCGAGCAAAGAAATGGTTACAAGTACATAAATTAAAAAATTTATTTAGCATTAAAAGGTGAAATACATTTTTAACTTCATTTTAAATATCTCAGACTTACAGATCTACTTTATTTACTGTGACTACAAAAACTGCTTTTCCTATGCAAATTTTCTCATTGTGAGATACAGTAAATTCAGAGTCAGTATAAGGGGGCAAAGATTTCATCTCTGGAACCAGACAATCAATCCTAGGATGAAAACTCAGCTCTATCATTAACTTGCTCTGTAATCTTTGGCTCCTAACTCATATCTTTTTCATCTGTAAAACAGAATTAAAATAGTACTCAACTCAGAGGTTTTCATCTGTAAAATAGAATTAAAATAGTACTCAACTCAGAGGATTTTGTTAACATTAAGCAGAAGAATGAATGTAAAGTACCTAGCAATATTTGTCTAGCATAGCATCAGCACTTTGTAAATACTCATTAACATTACCGTCATTGTTACTAGGAATGTCAACTATTTTTAGATGGTAAATTTACAGACTAATCAAAGTTGATAAAACTAATTGAAATTCTCCTTTAGTTTTGTTGCTAGCACTTTGCATGGATATTTTGCTTTAAGTCAAAATTCTATGCTCTGGGCTGGGGATTTAGCTCAGCAGGGTAAGTGCCTGCTTGGCAAGCACGCGATCCTGAGTTCGATCCCTGGTACCAAAAAAAAAAAAAAAAAATTCTAAGCTCTGATTTAATTTCCAAAAAGATACAGCTCTAAATGTAAAGTCTGCACTTAGCAACAGTAAACATGCATCTCTCTGAAGGAAAAAAATAATAGAAACCAACAATAAATATTCATACAGGAAATAACACAGTAAATACATCTAATAAAAAATAAATTGAGAAGCGTTTATCTCATGTGTCTAGTTCTCTTTTATTTTGTTTTTCTTGAAAATGTAAATTGATGGGCCAAGGATTTAGCTCAGTGGCATAAGTGCCTGCCTGGAAAGTGCTAGGTCGTGACTGATTTAATTCTCTGAGTCTTCATAAATTCAGTTTTGGGGGATGCTTTGAAGATCATCTATATTTTTCCTTTCTTTTTTCCCATTCTAGTAATTTGCCTTTATAGTTTTTGTTCTATGGTCATTCATTTTAAGACTTGTTAGTGCCATTCCTAAACTGTCTACATCCCATTTCTGGACTTATGACCAAGATTTGATATTTAAATTAATTTTAGATGGTAATAGCCAATAGATTGACTTTATAGTAGTCTACTTTTAATGTCTTGGACAAAATTACCATTTGACACAAAACTTTGCTACATTTATAAGGTCCTTCAGTCCTTTTTCATGCAGTCCAAGTAGTTCTTTAGAGATATGTCAGGAGCTAAGCAAAGGTCCACAGTCAGAGTAAAGGGAAAGCAAGGGGTTCTTTAAACCACAGCATTCCTGTTTTTTTTTTAAATGTATGTGTTAAAATTCTGTAGACTTCATTGGAAAAAAGGATCTAGGATTCAAAAGTTGAAAATCGTCAACCTAGATTAAGAATGTGAGTCTTTAGATATCAAATACATTTTGTCCTACATTAACTGCTTTCTTTTAGCTGTGCTTATTTTTAATTATGCTTAGGAATAATTATATTTCCTATATTTTTGCTTATCTAAATTTAAACTCAATATCTTTAGCTTTAAATATGATGAGGGTATTTTCTGAGTACTCCTCAAAATCGTAATTTCTAAGAAATATGTTATCTCTATCCCATATGCACATAGCTGTAAAATATGACATGTGAAGGCCCTTCTGCTGAGCAGAAATGATAAAAATTTAAATATGTTTTACAATTTAAATGATTTTGTGAGGTTGAGCCATGTGTTCGTGATAATATCTTATAAAATGCTTATGAGGGCTCTGAGATGTTTAAAAAGATTTTTTATGCTTTAGCATAAAAAATAAAGTAAAATAAAAGGCCATGAAGGCTTCTGAGAGTTTTATTCTAGAGAAAAAGAAACAAGTCCAAACACTAGATCAAAGTGTAAAAACAATGGCAAATAAGCAGATTCTCATTTTGACTTTGTCTCTTTACTGCTGTGTAGATCTTCTAAGTACAGACTGATATAAATTGCTACTTATTTTTGACACAAATTATTGGTTCCAAAATAAACCTAGACAAGAATATGGTTCCTAATATTTGCTAGTTGGTATATTTCCTAATATTTGCTAGAACAAAAAGAAGGAATTTTTGGTAGTGCGTGAAGGTCTCTATACTTTTATTGTACTTACAAAATCTGGAAAAAAAATTCTTAATCCTTTTAAAATGACCCTATCAATTCATATATTTAGCCCAATTTACCAACATTCCAAAACTCAGCATGGAAAAGCCATCAACATGGCACTAGGTCATAGGTCCTGAATGAAGCCATCAGCAAGGATTAATAAACTGTGACAGCTGCCCAAAAGCTTTCATTCTTTGTATTTAAACATCTCACTGCAAACTGAGATTCAGAATAATCTTTGTTGAAAGTAGCCCAACTAACATGGAAGAAGTCGGACTTGAGAACAGATGTCAAGCAGTAGTACTTTTTAAACCCAGTCTTTGACAAATAATGCCTAGAATTTACAAATATAACAATTCCTAAAGAATTTCAGAAGTAGCATATAACTATGCTTAGTAATATTTTTGAAAATTAGACCAAAGAAAATAAATCATTTAGCTCTAATTTCTATGTTCAATAAACAGTGTTATTATTCCTCTACTATCAGTCCTTCCTCTTATATTGCAATTTAAAAGCTTTTTAGAGTATGAAGTCCATTTTTGGGTCACATAATGTTTCCTAGGAACCACTTCCCAGAAAAAAAAAACTAGGCTATATTATATGACTTAATAGACTATAGTATAAAACTATGAAATTGTTGGTACATACATAATATGTACCAACAGAAAGGAGAAACTGACCTGAAAAAGTTACCGTAATCCACTAATAGATGCATATTTGCAGATATCAAGATATGACAACAAACCATCAGGCCAGGAATTTACTATTTTAAAGTATGTTTTAAATTAATACACAGGATTTACTAGTGGTTGAAAAGCAGCATTGAAAATTTATCAGTTTAGCCTACATGTCAAACAGCTAGTAAATCACTTGAGCTTACCCCCTTTTCAATATTCCCAGTTTGACATAGTGTCCCCTCAGCTGCTGGAATACTGTTGGTGACACAGCGGTTGCTTTTGCTGAGACACCAAAGCTCTCTACACACTTCCTAGGAAAGAAGGCAAAAGCAAGTTGGTCAGGAATGGGGACTAACACCACATCCAATTTTTCCATAAAATACACTCACAGTCATTCAGCATAACTTATAAAGAGACCTCAGGCCTTTTGCTACTGTTGGAGCATCAGAGTGCGGATTTTGAAAAAGGTTCTTAAAGAATTAAGGTTATTCATTTTACAGAATCATTTAAACATTTAATAGCTATAGTACATCTTAGCTTTTAATATTGATTAGGATCTTTTTACAATAGTGTACACTGATTTCATTAACATATAAAAGCAAGGGAAAATAACTTGAAGAAAATATATGTTTATTATACTCAAAAATATATAATATCACAAACTTACCAGTTAATAGTGTTGATAAGCAGACTAGGCAACTAAGACTTCCTAGACCCACATAGTAAACAATTAAAAACAATTTTATTATGGAAGATTATCTATCATCTATTTATCTATCAAAAGACAAAAAGAGGGAGAGAGATCATAGGAATGAGTAGGATATTAATGTATGAATTTGAATAGATATGTGGTATATGTTTACAATTAAAATATGATCATCTAGAATGCAGATAAATTATATTTAATTCTTTTGCTTTTATTCTCTAATTGTTCTTTAAATTCTCAAAGTACGATTATAAGAACTCATGGCACATACATACAATTAAGAAATAGAGCAGTAAAATACTGAAGTCACTTAAATTAACTAATCCTACAAGTAGTAATACTCTACAAGATATTACTGAAAATTTGAAGATATCTCTTTGGGTGCCCCTTATCAGGTTGAAAGGAAGACATCTAATGCCTATCAGGCTTTTTAATACTTTAAAAAAATTTTTTAAAACTCGATTTGCATAACTAGTAAGCAAGAAAAGAGTAAGACATAAAAAGAACATGTACCGTGAATTATAATGTAAACATAAATTTTTCCTTTTATAAAATGATTTATTACAAAATATCCTTTTCTTTCTGTGATTTTTAATATACTACTTTAGTCTTCTTTTGCTATAGGATATGATTATTTTATGTTCTGAATATATTCTTTCAGTTTAATATTTAAATAGCACTAGGAGTAGCATTTAAGGTCTTCAAAATACCATCGCATATGTAAAGACTATCCAACTTCAAAGAGTAGTGAGTTCACAAAATAGAGAAGCATTAATAGAATAGTGTGCATAAAGATTTTTAATTTTTCAACCCCTAACTTTATCCCTGAATAATACTTCTGATCCCTTACGTCTTTATTAGGCCTCAATCTCCTCTAGACAAAGGTAAAAGAAGCCCAGTGTTTACTTCAGATGAAACAATGCAAGGATGAACTCACAAGTTCAATCAGGAAAACATATAATTTAGTTAAATCATAGAAACTATTTCTCAAAGTGCCTTGAAAAAAATCTACTCACACTTAACTTTTTTTAAACCTTGATTCAAGATTCACAAGACATCTCTTAAAGTATAGAGAATGATACATTTTGAAAGATAAATTTCTACCTCTAGCAAGAATTTGTTACCTTAGTGGACTCCTGGAGGTTCAGATTTTAGTAGGGTATTAACTTCTCACAGATCAATACATAAAGTATGGAATTGGAAATATATATTGGGAAACTAGTCACAGAAACCCCTCTGAAGAGTTTTCAAATAGCTCTCACAATTGGAATTTCAACTTGAGTAAGAAAGATTTCAATATCCAATTTGTGAAGATTTAGAAAAGATACTCTCTTGAAAGATAAAAAGCAAGAAAAAAGTTCATTCATTTCATACCAAATAAGCAAGAAGTATACAGCCTAAAATTACTTTAAAATTTCATACTTTCAAAATACCCATCTTTCTGCTGCAATCTAGACCATGAATGATATATTACACAGATGGATCAGTTTTACTCTCTCATAAATACTAGTAATTGAATATACACCATATTACGGTCTGAAGTCATAGGGGGCAGGCTCTTTGGAGGTGGCTGAATCTAGAGCTTGTGACTGATTCATGATCCAATGCTGAGATTAAGACCTAGGATGGGTGGTCTGCATATAATACAAGAGACAGAAAAAGGATGGTCTCTACTCCTCATTGCTTTTGCTATCTTCTGCTTGTTGCTTTTGCTGTCTTCTGCTGCCAGGAAATGGTTGCTCCTCTGCCATGTGTCATCCTGCCTTGGAGTCAGCAGATTATAGACTGAAACCTCTACAAACTGTAAACTAAATAAACCTTTTCTCCTTTAAATTTGGATGTTAGGTATTTTGTCCCAGCAATGAGAAAAGTAACTAAGACAACACAACACAGGTTCCAACTTCTAATAAAGTAAAATGCATGCCGAAAGTTTTTGATTCTTGGGACATTTGTGTAATTTTCACCATAGCAGGGAAAAGAAGGGTTATCAACAAAAAATCAACCAATAACAAATGCTAGTGAGACTGTGGCAAGAAAAGAACCCTTTTCCATTGTTAGGAATGTAAACTAGTACAACACTATGGAAACCAGTACGGAGATTCCTCAAAAATCTAAAAGTAGAAATTCCCAGCTATTTCCTTTCTAGGTATCCTCCCAAAAGAGTGAGAGATATTACACCATAGTGATGTGTATATACCCATGTTTATTGTAGCTAAATCTTGGAAACAGTCTATATGTCCACCAACAGATGAATGAATAAAAGTGTGGTATTTATATACAAAGGAGTACTACTCTACCATAAAAAGGATAAAATTCAGTCATTTGTATGAAAATGGATGTACCTTGAGACATAATATTAAGTAAAGTAACTCAAATGCACAAGCTTTTCATCTATTTATTTATCTATCTATCTATAATGAAATAAAAGAGATAACAGAAAAAAAGATATTCTAATCTAGTGCCAACAATGTATATAAAAGTAGTATAACTTTCAACACACCAAAGGCTACAAAGTGAGTTCAAGGCCAGCCTGAACTGCATAGTAAGAACTCATCTCAAAAAAAGGGGGAAAAAATTAAAAAAGGGTACCTTGACTTAGTACAACTGTCTTACATTTTTTTCATGTTCTTTGGCCTATTACTCTGATTTAAAATCTGTATACAGTATATGATAATTAATTTTTTAAAGATCTTATAAGATAAATGAATGAATGATGCTGAAAAAACAAAAAGGTGTGAACAGAGGAGGGAAAAACAAAGAAATTGAATTGTGTTATGTACATGTACCAACACCCTACATTACATGTAAACATTATGTACTACAAACATGTGTACTAATCCAAGTAAAACACACACACAAACACACATACACACACACACACACACACACACACACACTCGCACACCCCAAAGTGATGGGGTGTAGTTAGTAACAGGGAATAATGACTCCTTTGATTAGTCATCAATTTAGTTTAGAAAAGGAGTTTCCTTCACATATTTGTGATTCCTGATAGGAAATTAATCTTTTCATTTTAGGACTCTGTAGGGGAAATTAAATTTTGGACTGGCCCTTGAATTTAAGAAGGGCAAGAGAAGTTATCAACAGCCCCAATGAGAGACATTTCTGTTACAAGACAGTGAAAATTTGAAATAGAATCTTTAATTTTCATGGAATCAACTTCTAACCAACTAGGAGTGGTTATGCAATGCAAAAGTAATAGTAATTTTTGCCATTCATTTAAGTATATTTATAGAGAATTCACTGGGAACTAGGCATTATGTTAAATAATAGCAAAAAGTAATACAATCACAATTCACAAAAACTAGGACAAAGGTTAGAAATACACATGCAGCAATCGATTGGTACCACTTTATGGCAAAAATTTTTCATTGCTATGTCAAAATTAAAACAATGATGTCAATACAGCCAGGATTTTTTTCCAATCAGATTTTATTGGTACATGTTAGATATACATAATGATCACATTCATTATAGAGAATTTGTACCTATATGTGATGCACCCCCCCATTCCCCTTCCTTCCCTTCAACACCTCCTCTCCCCATTTATAAAAGCTTTGCTTCTGTGTTTTCCTTCTTTACTTATTGAAACAGGGAAAGGTCAGGATTTTTTTTATGTAACTGTTCTTTTTATTTTAATGGGTTATAATCATTTTGCTTTTTTGTTTATTTGTTTTTTGTGTTTTGAGACAGATTGGACTTGAACTCACTAGGGTAGTCCAGGCTGGCCTCAAACTTGTGGCAATCTTTCTACCTCAGCCTCCTGTCATGCTGGGATTATAGGTGTGTACCACTGTGCCTGACTATAATTATTTCTTAAATTTTACTGTTTTTTTTTTTATATTACAATAGACAAGATTCCTGAGGACAGGGTCTGTTGTGTATAACAGCCTTTATAGTATGTTCCTTTATGGGAAAATTAAAAGTTGGTATTCTTAATTGGTCTGCCAATTTTTGAAGATAAATCTTCCATGCCTACAAAAGTCTAAAAGACAAACAACACATTGCCCAAGACTTATTAGCAAATGATTATTTATCTGTGTGTTTACTGTGTTGTTAAAGAAAACTGCTTCTTATATATTACCTGTATTTTCTGAATTTCAATTTTTTCTTTTTAACATGCATTATTTAGTAGATAGGGATTCTTTTACATATCTTCCTAAAAACATTTATTTACTCTTATTTTGAAAAATACTTAACTTTGCTAGTCCAACTATTGGCTTTTGTAAATAGTTTTCTAGTTGTTTATAAACACTTCAAAAATTGCTTTAGTGCTATCTAATTGCTGTAGCTAAGCATTCTTTTCTTTATCATTTTGGGACTCATGGATTGAAGATTTGTTTTGTTTTATTTCTTTCTTTGATTTAGATTCTTTCAGCACACCTTTTGCCTATTCTTAGCATTCTTTTTTTCTGGAGCTCCTCCTCAGTTTATTTTGGACTTTCTACTTTCAAACATTATTTCTCTTATATTGGCTTTCATGTATTTTTTAGGGGGGGGCATTAATTTTTAACTTCATTGTGGTTTGTTTCCTTATATTGTTTATTATTTTGTATGCAAGCTTTTCTTTAGCAAACATAACTTTTTTCTTTCAGTATCCTGTGCTTCCTGAGTTGTACAAGTACAGTCCACTGTATTTGCTCATACATCTTAGGATTTTCACTGAACTAATTTTCACAATCATTTGTTTGGTCAGCACCAAGTAGACTGTATAAAGTTTTACTTTGCTCTTTTGTTAGGCACAAGCCTAGAGCTCCAATATTTATAGGAGCCATTTCTTTCCATTAAAACATTTACAGTTAAATATCTCCTGGCATTTTTTCCCAGCATTCCAATCAGCTAACTTTTTTTAGCTTTAAATCCTGTGGTTTATGATGCTTTCTTCTTAGGAATAAGGTCTTGGAGGGCATTTGCCTCCATTACAGACCACTTTCATAGAAATCAAGAATGAGATCCAGGCTTTGGATTATCAACCAAATGTTTAACACAGGATGTCTTCACAGGTTCTTCTCCTGCCCTAATGACATCAATAGAGAACTCAGTATTTTAGAAATGAAGCCATGAAGTCAGGTACTATGTCCAGCAAATAAAGCCTTTCCACAGGATTTTCAATTTTTTCTAAGGGTCTTCATATAATGTCATGGTCTTTCTCTTTAATTGTGACAAAGCTTGCCTGATTACTTCAAATCATTAATGTAATAGGAAAAATTATAAGGAAAAAAGACTTCTGCATTATATTGCCATCATTTCCTGCTTTTTCAATTGTTCCTATATCTTCTTTCATTACAGAAACACATGTCACAGTTACACACACTGAATTTAATTATGTTTGCTAGTGTTAAATGTATCAGGAATGAGTAATATCACTGACAAACTAAGGTTGATTAGTCAATGCTTACTTGTATTCTAATGTAATGAAATATCTCAAAAATTCATAATCCAATCATTTTACTTTTAAATTATAACAATTATATGTAATTCGTAACATTCATTTAATATGAGGCTAGGCATTAAGTTTATTGTTCCAACATCTGAATTCAACATCATCACTTATATTTGGATTTTTTAAAGTTATTGTCAACATGGTGCACAAAAGTATTCTATTGTCTTTTGAGAAATGAGACATTTAAAAATATTCCTATTTACTTAAAATTTTAATATTAGCTTCCAGGTTTCCAGTCTGATTTTGCAGGTAAATAACACTATTTATAAATTATACTATTAATAATATAAAATATTAGCAAATGTAAAAATAATAAAAATTCCTATACAGAATGGATTTTTTATAGTAACTAATATAATGTACATGATATGCAAAAAATAACTCCTATGAACTAGGGCTCCTTGATCAGAAAAAAAATTTTTACAAACACCCTTCAGTGTAATAAAAGAAATCAGGTGTCCTTTCTAATATTTCCATGTGTTCAAACAAACTTTGAAAATGGAAAGAGAACTCTTTTGATTTATCTATATAATAGTAGGATTAACAGTTTATACAGAAGGTGGAGCCATCATAAAAGTATGAGATCATTGTACAATTATTATATCATTAATTTAAACAACATATAAACAGAAAATATTGTCTTTATTACTAGATGGCTTTTTGAAAATTTTAGCAACTGTAAAGACTGTTAAAGAGATTCACAAATGTTCTGTCCTTGGGAAACTTTAACCCTATGCCACCCTGGGTACTTGACTGTGAATATAAAAAACAATTTCTTTATCCTTAGTACCCCATCAATAACATTTTTTAACAGCTCTTTCCAGTAAAGGATCCTGATGGCCAAGGGAGAGAACAGATCATTGAGGAGGTCAGAAAGGAACATCAGTGATTGGAAACGTTACTTATCATTTGATCAGACAAAGGAAAATTGAAAACCAATATATGGTGACCCTCTGGCTTC
Organism: Dolichotis patagonum; assembly: GCA_004027295.1. Lineage (NCBI taxonomy): Eukaryota > Metazoa > Chordata > Mammalia > Rodentia > Caviidae > Dolichotis > Dolichotis patagonum. The sequence goes on along the minus strand of PVJX010000561.1, from coordinate 19,120 downwards.
ATTCCAGGTGTTCAGTAGCCATCTAAAGAAAAAAGATAATGTACCCTTATTTCTGCCTTAAATAGTTTAATCTGTTATGTAGGTAATTTAAATGCAAGAGAAATTCAAATTAACAATAATATCAAACCTGATTTATATATTCAGTTTAATAGCAAAGTAGAAGGCATTAAAAAGTGATTAAGTGGTTTAAAAAACTCTAAGAAGCAAACTCAGAGTAAAAGCTGATCTTTAAGCATACAAATGATTGTGGACCTATGATCTTCACATGGAGTTTAGAAAAGTCAAATGAAGCTCTTATCACATACATCCTAATACACACTTTTGGATTTCAAAAGAATATTGAAGTGCTAAAGACTCACATCTTGTATTCTCTGAGCCCATATTAAACCACACTGTAGAATATTTATATTATTTTAAAATCTTTAAGGAAAATGATTCTATAATCTCAGTACAATACTCCAATATTTAATAACCTGAAATTCTTCCTAAATAACCAGTCTGCATCTTTCTAGCTGTAAAAATTAGATAATATTATTTTTTAATATTTTGGTAGGGAAGGACAACAATTTCTAATCAAAAAATCAAACTACAAAAAGTTTTCCAAAACCTAAAGATGACTTTGAGGTCAACATTTACCCTTCTAAGTCACCTTGATCTCTTTAAAAACTGCATAGGTAGCTATCAATATTCTGAAAAAACTAAGACTAATAAAGTCAACATATAATTATATGAATGATTGTTAATGACAAAGCAAGGATGACTTTAGTTTTAGTTAATGGGTGATGATGTAATAACAAAACGTGGTAAACATGAAAACTAGTCTAAGAAGTAACTATGTCAGTCTTTTTGAGACACTCTCCAGAGAAAGAATATGATAATTAGAGAACTCCAATATCTAATCTTTTGTGGTTATCCTAGCTTCACAGAACTGTATGTGAGGAAGACATAATTTCATGGCATTATTAGTAAGATTGTTAATTAATATGGTAATAATACAATCTATATTACCTGTTGTAGTTTGGATCTGAATTATCATCCAAAAACTTCCATGTTGAAGACTTAGTCCTCAATGAGGCAATGTTGAGAGGTAGGGCATATATGGATAATGAGGATACTGCCTTCACAGTGAATTCATTTATTGATGGGTTCTTAATTTGCTGAACTATTGAGAGGAGATGGCAATTTAAAAGGTGGCACTTAGTTGAAGATAATGGGGCCTTGGGAACGTGTCCCTATGAATGATATCTTGTTCCTGTCACGGTTTCCCTCAGTGCTTCCTGGTTAACAGTTTTCATCAGCCCTGTCCTTCCTTATAATGTCTGTCTTACTACAAGCCTGCAGGGACAGAGTCAAGTGAACATGGGCTCATACCTCTGAAAGCGAGTCAAAAATCTTGCCCCTTGTAAGTTTTTTCTGTTGCTTTGTTTTATTTTTCATCTACAGTGATGGAAAGCTGACTAATAAACTCATGTTTTCATTTTGTTTACTAATTTTTTTGATAATAAATTGGCCTGTTGAGTAGATTTCTTAAAGGGAAAAAATGTGCATATTTGACCAAGTATATACCATATAGAGAATTTTTTTACTAAAACTTAATAAATCTAATTACAGATATATTTCTTTGATAGTTCATTTCAAAGATTATATCCTAAAAATCTCTCATCACTTAACGTATGGGACAAATATGGTACCCAACCTTCTGTAGATTATTCTATCATTAATCTTTAATTGAGGTATGTAGATGAGAAAAATCTTCAAATGTGATGATCTAAAAGTAAATATAGCCCTTGCTACAAATATGTTTCTACTGGGAAAGTTCAAAATTATTTAGAAATTGAAATTTCCAAATTTATGTCATATTTTCTTTTTATATATTCCTTTATGCCCTACCACAAAACAATGGAATTTTGCAATCATAAAGTCAATATTATGGAGTTCATACACATTTACAATAAACCCCATTTATTTCATTTCAGACATGGTATAGAACATTTGGGTTTAAAAAGATAAAATTTACATTTATCTAGAAAAGGAAGGATATACTTACAACAGAGTACTATCATTGGTAAAGATGCTTTAGTACTCCATGCAAGATACATTTGGCAGGAACAGTAAAGCAAGGCAATAGGCCAGGGACAAAGCTCCATAGTGGCATACTTGCCTAGAATACATCAGACCCTTGGTTTGATTCCTAGCACTGCCACAATATGGGGTGGGGGTAGAAGAGGACAAAAATTACTTACAAAAGTGTTTTGTTTTATGATATGGATATTCTGGATTATAGAATTGTATTATTTCCTAAGATTTAATACACCTTAAAAATTCTCACGTTATCAATAAGCTCTTCAGGTCTCATTCAGTAAAAACCACTTCAACAGTTTCTAGTCAATTTTAAAGTTAAAAAGGTAGAATTTTAATTAATTAATTAATTTACTTATTTTTTGGAGTGTTAGGGATTCAACACAAGGCCTTCCACATGCAAGAAAAGCACTTTACCACCAAGGTATATCCTCAGCCTTCAAAACCTAAAGTTCTTAATAGGGACTATCAAGTTAAATCAGATTTAGCTACCAAGTGCTGCTATCTCATTTATGTGATACTTAAAACCATTAGCCTCATTGGCCTTCTCCCTGCTCTTTATACAAACACTGAAGGTCTTCACAAAGGTTCTCTTCCCACTGTCTTTTCACCAGGTAACTCTTTTCACTTATCTACTCAACAAATATTTACTGAACTCCTGTATGAGCCAGATATTGAGCTACTCACTCTACAAATAGCCATAAACAAGTCTCTTTTCATCAATGCAGTTGTACTCTCACTACAATTATCAGTGCACTTATTAACACATATTTACTGAATACCTACTGTAATCCAGGAAACTTTTAGGTACTGGGATACAGAAGTGAAGGTAACAAACAAAATCTCCACCTCCAAGGAAAATAAAGTCTAGGAGGGAAGTTAGCTGTCTTAGCTATTTTCTCGTTGCTGGGCCAAAATGCCCAACAACCATAACTTAAAAAAGAGGAGAGGTTTATTTTGGCTCAACAATTTGTGGAGGTTTCAGTCCTCAGTTGTCTGGTTCCAAGTCACGAGAGCATGGCAGAGGAGAAACAGTTCCTGCCATGGCAGGCAGAAAGAAGAGTGGGATCAAGGGTGGAGAAGACACGCACAGTGACCCATCTCTTCCTACCAGTTTACTTCCCAGTATCACATGCAGGTATAAACCTATCAGTGTACTAATCTACAGAGTATCACATGATCCAATCACCTCTCCAAAACCCTGCCTGAGCACATGAGGCTTTGGGGAACATTTTAAATATAAACCATAATAGTACCAAAAGCACAATGAACAAGTGAGACATACAGCGTATTAGAAAGTACAAGTAATAAAAGTTAGTAAGAAAAAGCAAGAAATTATAGAATTATGTGTGAAAGCATATGCAGGTAGATGCACAATTTTAGGTTATCATGTCAATGAAGGCCTTACATACAAGACCATATTTAAATAATTAACAAACAATAAGCAAAATGATTGTAGATTTTAGTAAGTGTCATAGTGGAAATAAATAGAGTGGGAAGGAAAGCAACTAGGAGCATTTTATAGAAAACCATCAGATAGAAGCTGGTCGGAAAAGAAATTGCATTTGAGCAGAGAGTGAAGGGTAGGACTGAATCATATGTGAACTCTAGAATATCTTAATACTCTCCCAAAGGCACAGGACTTTCAAATTCTTCTATAGCAGTATCAGCATATGTGCTATATAAGAACTGTCACTGCTAACAGAGACCTGAAGAGGAAACAGAAACATTTTGAATGCCCATTGTGTCCAGGGTAAATGAAAGGCACCTTGTATGCTTGTCATGTTCTTCTACTATCTGAAGTTTATGAAAACTAAACATTTTCACTGAAAAAAGTGTTCTAAAACTGAGCAAAATTTACTGAAGGTCAACTTGAGGTCACAGAAAACAGTAAATTGTGAATGGATTATTTTATTAAAAATATTCTGTTAAACAATATTCTTTTCCATTATGAAACCCTGTATTAGATAATGTGTTCCTATTCATGGCTCAGAATATATAGTCAAGTGATGAAACATTTTTCAGTTCTATATTAAAATAAGAAATAATGTACAACTTACCATTTTGCATGCATGTGCTAACTCAGGTTTATATAAATAGTTGTAAACTTCATGTATAATAAAAAGTTCCCATAAATTAAAATTTATTCATAAAATTTTAAAATTTATTTTACTTATAAAATCAAATTTATGTGGTTTAAGTTTACCTGTAGATGAGCAATCATCTCTTGATAGCTAACAGTAAATTGTCTACCAGATACACTATTGTTAAGTGTATTTGAAAACAATGTGTGGGATATGATTTAAAGTGGCAGAATAAGGAAACAAAGAGCTAAGTTTAAGACAGCCCTGTTAATCGCTGCTTTTTGGAAAGCAGTCAAAAGATCACCCATAGTATATATATTATAAAGGCTCATAAATAAATTCATAAGTTAAAAATTGTTACTACTGCAGCATGCTTTCTGTTACTCTAGTTTTTATATTTTTTTCAAATAAAGAAGAGAAAACTGATAGAAAATGGAGAGAAATGAGGCAATAAATACCACTAGGCTTGAGAAATAAATGAAAGGAAAAGAAAATACATACATGAAAGCCAACATAATTAGACTACTAATTTCTTTTCATTCATTGAAAAGATCGGTTGGTGATTATATTGATTGATTAATTTTGCATGTGTATATCTTATCATTTGAGCAACTACTTTGAGGAGAACAGTATGCAATATACTAATCATTAATTTCTTATTACCCTGTTTTGAAAATGTGTCATTATTTTTATCTTTGTTTACTTTTCTCTAAAAGTTTACTGCTCAAAAAGAGCAAAAGAAATTTCCTGGGTATGTTGATATTTCTGTTTTATTTACAATATACTTTCTTCCAGAAAGCATTCAAGCCTTTGAGAAACATACTAACATAGCTAGTAGATATTTTTGGACAATCTAATAGGGATCTAACACTGTACGCTGCTTTTCCATACCTGCATTCAGCCTTGAAGAAGTCCTAATTTTACACAGGAAAAAAGGAAAAAATTCACTCAAATATAATACTTGGGTTTTCACAATTTGAGAAATTATAACCCAAAGAATAACATAAGCTTAAATATCATATGGTTTCTCTTATATGAAAAACTCAACACATACACTATAGTACAATATAATAGATAGATAATAAGCAAAGAATGAGAGAGAAAAAAGTATTATAATCCAGTGTGGATAATGTATCTAAAAGTGTACTTTAGCTTAGCACAACTGTTTTACACATTTTATGTATTTTTGACCTATCAGTTTGGTTCTCAATCTGTATATGTTAATTAACTTTGTAAAGTCTTATAAATAAATGAATTTGATGCTGGAAAAATAAAAAAAGGGGTTCAAAAAAGAATTGAAATGTGTTACGTACATGTACCAATTCTCTACAGAGAATGTGATCTTTATACACTGCAAACATGTACTAATAAAAGTAAAATAAATAAATAAAATAGGCTAAATGTATCTTATTTTTGCATTGTTTCATGAAGTAAGCAAGTAAATATTATTTCTACTATTACTTAAAGTTAAAGGTTGTATGTATAAGATTAATTTCAAACAAATAGAATAATACTAAAAGAAAAAAAGAGTAAGTTTAGAAAAGGTCTGTTGACCACCTCTACCCAAGTGAGACTAGGACAAGATGGAAAGTTTTGAGATTTTTAGCAAGACATTACTTAATGAAATTAAGCAAGTGTCCAAAACAATATATATGTACAACCTTTATTTTATTCACATGATTGTTATATCTAATAGGAACAGAACTGATTTAGACTTTTTTTAAACTATGGAGTGGGTAAATCACATTAGTTGTTTGGAGTTGTTTCAAATCTTCTCTGCCATCATCTGAAGCCTGCTTGTCGAAAATGGAATCATTTCATGATCTTTAAACACTCTGGAAAAGGCTTCAGTGTTCTAGGTCTACAGCAATTGTGTTTAGTATTCAACTCAGCCAGCTGCCCTCCAAGAGCTATCTAAATTGGAGCAGTTTCTTTTTCCCTTTAGCTATCATCTGAAGTATGACTTGCTTACTTGACTGGACTCTCATATTCAAAGGCACCATTGTTTTCTAACATAGTATTTGAGATTGTTTAAAACCAGAGGGATTCATCAGATAAAACCCAGTGTGGTTTTAGATGCTATCAACTGTGTAAATCGAATGTTTCAGGTACAAGTTCAAGAGGTGGGAGTGATGGTAAAGAATTTATTATAATTCAGGTATTATTGGTAACATATAACCCTTTAAAAAATAGCATAAGCATTCTCATATAACACATAACTCTAGAGAAACTATTATTGTGCCACAAACCAAAGTGAAAAGAATTTGTAATAAAAAATAAATTATATAGGTTTACAAGATGATGTCATCCCAATTTTATTTTATGTCTGTTACAGAAGTCTTAATAAAAGTAACATACAAAATATCTAGAAGTAGATTGTGAAGAGAATATGATTTTATAGTTACTGTTTACTTCATTTCAAATCAGTCTAAAATGAATGAAATATGCAGATCAAGTGAGGAAGAGCAAGTCAATTTTTAAATTAGTTTGTTTAAGAAAGAAAAGTGCATCCATTGATTCTATAAAACTAATGATTATCTACTATGGAAATTTATAGGTGGAGTTAAAATCCAATTTCCAATAGCAAAACTAAAATAAATATTATTTTACTTGTTAAGAAAGAGATGAGAGATAGAGACAATAATAACCTAGCAAAAAATCTCTAGTCTAATTTGATCATGATCTATTAAACTATGGTTATACCCAAACACTATGATGAATGTTTGGCTGACTTTTTGAGAGAAAAACATCTTAGAATAAAAGAAACTATAAACTTACACAATTAATAGAAGATGGTTTATAAAGAGACAGAAAAGACCTTTATTTTTCTCAAGGCCTACATATCAAGACAATCACACAGAATTTTAAAAATCTACAGCACAAAAGGCGTTGTCAAAGTCTAAAAAGTAATAGTATACTTGTCATCCAAGAGATATTTTTTAAAATATCACTTCCCTTTATACTGTACATGAAGTAATAATTGGTACATTGTAGTAAGTGTACCATTTGGTATTACCTTCTTAAAAATTTAGCTCATTTTATTCTTATTTTTAAAAAGGAATTTAAAAGACTACTTGTACAAAATAGAAACTGAGCCTGTAAATTTCATTTTATTTTTGTTTTGTCTTATTTTTTGAGACAAGGTCTCACTATGTACTCCACACTGACCTTGAACTCATTATGTAGCCCAGGGTGGCCTTGAACTCACAGTGATCCTCCTACATCAGTCTCCCAAGTGCTGGGATTACAGGTATGTGCCAGCACACCCAGCTAAATTTCTTTTCAAACCGGAGTATTTTTTGGCAAACAATTTGACATTTTAAAGTCCTATTTTCTCATTCAACATGTTTTCATGGTATCATTACTATGCACATGATCCTATACTAGACACTAAAATCTGTCTATGAATTTAAAACGAATTTTTCATACATTTTCTAATGTAGACATTGTGACATTGTGAGGCAGCATGAAGAGTAAACTATGATGTCTACATTTTTTTTCTACAGCAATTTTCCTTCTTTCACTATTTGTGCTAATGTCTTCTTGTTCTTGCTTGGCTGTTGTGTTGGAATGTGGGCAATGGATAAAGCAATTTGAATGACTCAGTACTAGCAAGTATGAATTTGAGTAAAGGCACATAGCCAATAAAAAAAAATGCCCTTTAACCCATTTATAAGAGTTCGAGAAAAGAGAATAAGGGAAGGCTTTTAAAAATGATTATTTCAAAGTACAAAATAATGTTGGCACTTTAAATTCAAGGTTTAAGGAAAAATACATTAGAAATTATCAAATTCAACCTGCAACTCTGACAATAAATTTGAAATTTGTTTAATTTTATTCAGCAGTGAGAAATAGCTATTATACAAATGATATCAGCAACAGTACAGTGTCAGAACCCATACTGAAATTAAGTGTTACTGGAGGCAAATTATGTTCATCATAATTCCATCCGAACATAAAAGAACATTTATAAATGACTAGACAAAGGATTAAGCCTCTTACCCCATATTTACATTGGCGGGATGTTGCTCCATACTGGAAACGACATTGCTCATCAGCATCGTACACCTGACCTGGGGCCACAGCTGGATAAAGAAAGTCACGCTTGGGAGGCTCATTATCAAGGCAAGTACCACGGCCTGAACTGTTCAACATAAAGGATCAAAGGAAATTAGGTACTCTATGGACTATTTTTGCCACAATTATGAAACCATGTGTTGAGCTCTTTGTGGTAATAATTTAATGCATGAAAAACAATATATAATCACAATATTCTACCAATAAATAATCACATGGCAAAACAGAGTATTTAAAATGACACTTAAATAAGAGCTCCAAATTGTTTTTTTTTTTTCCAGCACCAAGACAATGGAAGCATCTTAGACAACATTCTGAAAATGTCATGTTGGCCTTTAAAACACTGATTTAAATTGATTTCTGAATGAATCAAAACAAAGTTTCATATTGTTTTAAGCTTCATGTTTGTTTTCATTGAAAATACAACCACATCTGGTAGTAGAATTAAAAACATAAATGTGGAAAAGTTTTCAAACTTGTAGTTGTAATCCTTAAAGACCTAATTTATAGCCTTTCACTTTAGTCAGAACAATAGATGCTATATTAAGACATATCCATAGGTTCTTGAAATACTTCATTAACAAATGGGCTGACTGACAGCTGAGGCTAAGATTCAAAGTTTTCCTCTCAAGTATATTAGAAATGTTTAGTCTTTCAAAACTTTCATATTTCATTTAGGGTCATCAGAATTGGAACAGAGAATGTTCTTGCTCTATAATTTCTGCTTTGCAAAATATGCCTGCACTCAAACATAATATTTTAATTCCATGGAACAAATAACATAAAGATTGCCAAAAGCCAGACAGAATAGTTTAAAGAGCTCTAAACTTTACTAAATATAATTGTTCATTTTTATTTAGTCAGTGTGCATAAAATAGGACAGATGCTTTTTTACTTTCATTTCACATGTGAGTAAGTTAGAATTTTTAAAGAATTGCTGTGCCAACATTTAAAAATTTTTTCCAACATTCCTGTCCATTGTGCCAGCACTTGTGTTTTTTTTTCCAACTCTTTTCCATCCACTTTGCCAAAGGAAAATAATTTCACAAGTAGAAGTTCCTCAAGTGTTATTGAGGACAGTATAAATTTTCATTTATATATAGGTAAGAAAGAACTATGAATAACAATGAGTTTTACATTCACTAAAAATTCTCATATTCTTAAAATGTAAAGCTTAATTGTAGTAAAAAAAACTTTGCATAGCAGCAAATTAATACCTCTAAAACACTAAACCATATTATTAGTAAAGTGATACAGACTCAGAAGACGAAAGGGATAGAATATACCCTTCTTTACACCCAGTTCAATTATGCCCCTCGACTTAAATTTTTAATTAACAAAAAGTATCTATATGGAATATTAAATATGGTGCTAATATAGATGGATTCGGCTATTGACTACTGCAATAGTTTCACAATTTAAGGTATTTAACAATCATCTTTTCATCTACCTATCCAGTTTTCATGAAAAACATAGTCATTTCCTTCTTATTGCAATTTTAGAATTTGATATGTATCTCAGCAAGAAATACTATTTACACATGAATTTCTAGAAATAGAGTTTTGCATATAATTATGTGTAAGCTTTAGGCAAACATAGTTCTACCAGTAAATCTGAAGTTATATACATTACAGTGGCACCTTGGTTCACAAGCGCTTTTTTTGTGAATAATTTGATTTGCAATCAGAAGCATTTGACAAAATTCTGCTTTTGTCTGCAAATTCTGCATCAGGTAATGAACATAGCCATAGCAATACTTCCCGCATGAACGTGAACTTGGTCATCTTTTCTGGAAATGTGGAATGAGTTATGTTTGTGAACCAAGGTACCACTGTTTTGGGGTTAATGACAAAAAGGTCATATTTCAACAGTATAATGGTAAAACAAAGACATTTTGAAAAAATGAAATATCTGCAAGATAACTGCATTAGTAGTTTAATTCCTAAATTCTTCCTTCCAGAATATCAGTTTCATCTACCTTATAATAAAGTATAAACAGTTTTAACAAAGTAATTGAATATGTAATAAAAACAAAATAAGTACTACGATAAAGGTAGAAAAATTAAAAATTTTACTGAAGTTGTACTTAAACTGTATCCTATAGGTAACACATAATTATCAATAGCATAACAAAAAAGTGCAGGATATATTCACCTAAGTGGCACCAATTCAAAAATCAATTAAAAATAATTATATACAATTATTTTAGGAAATGTAGATTAAAAATTTAAGAGGAAGAACTATGTGAAGTCCAAGGACAAATTTAAGAATAGACACATTGAGGAAAATATTGTTTTCTGATGGCAAAATTGGCATGAGAAAAATAAAAAATTGCTTCATTTAACATTCTTGTTTAAAAGTAGTAATGTTCTTCTATCATGGTTTGTGTTTAAGGAATAGCCATTGCAAGGGCCTTCAGTGCCATGTACTGTGGGCTCCTAGGGCCAAAAGTCTTCTGAGAAAGTTTATCCTAAAACTATATTTTGCTTTCAGTTCTTTGGAAGCACCTCTTGCTTTTGTATTAATGTGTAGCTAAAAAGCTACACAGGTTTTGTTCTCCTTTTACAGTACATTTTTAAGTAAGAATAAAACTCCATATGAAATAAAGTATAAAAGAAAACTATAAGAATCTTTTACAAATGAACTGGTGCTTAGGAATATCATATCAGCAAAGGTATTTTGAAATATGTTTGGCTATATCTGTACAAATTAGCAAGGCCTGCAAGTCAAGTAATTTCCAGTAAGCCAATTGTAGAGATATCTGCATGTCTGGTTAAAACTGTCTCCACATTCTTAACATTGGATGCAATCATATTTTGTAATACAGTAAAACCTTGATTAGTATATGTGAGGATGAGACAATTTTCATATTTTAATTTTTAATCAAGAATTAAAAATGCTTTTTGCACACTGTTACTAAAATATGATTGTTTCTTTTCTTCTGCTACTTTCAACTAGGTAAAGTCTGCAGATCACACTTATTAACACTAGAGTATAATATTTCTGGATATTTTCATGTCTTCAGATTATTAATTAGCATAATGAATTATCACAGATACAAAGAGAGAGGGCAGAAAAAATGAATCTGAAAGATGTATATTTAACCCTGGATTTGCTTTTTCTTAATATTTTTTTCTCAGAAAATTTCCATTTGCTGAACTCCAATAATCTTCCTTTTAGAGGTGATTATTATTCTGACTTTTAATAATGATAATTTCCTTAATTTTCTTAATAACTTTATTGCTCAATTATTCACTTGCCTGCTTTGGACTCCTTTATTAAAAAATCGTACTCTTAAGTTTTTTCTCGGATATAAAAAAAAAAAAAAGTTTTTTCGCGGAACTTCATTTTTCATTCAGTATTGAGAATGACATACAGCTATGTTGACATATATAACTGTAGACCTTCATTTTTATTATGCTAAAATATTTCATTAAATTATTTATTAATCCTTCTATTAATGAATATTTTAGATATTTCCAATTTTCTGGCAATTTCAAATTACTATGCTGATATGAATGTTTTATGTACATGCTTCCTGAATGAGTTCTTACCTTACACATTGTGATTTCCATATTTAAATAAACACAGAAGTTATAGGAAATATTTATTTTATACAGAGTTCTAGCTAATTAAGATATAAAATTCTTGCTATGCTGAGCCTGTTATTATATATGTTACTATCAAAGTAATGGTAGTAGTGACATTGTGTACAAATCCCCTTGAGTTTTCTCATTAACAAATTTAATTGTAGATGGTTTGTGTGTGGTCATATACAAATTTTTGCATTCAAAAAATATAAACCTCACCTATTAATAAATTAAATGTAACATATTGTTAGTCTCCATTTATGAGACACTACATCTTAAGTACAGATAAAATTGTACAATGCAAAATTACATGCATTAAAAGTAAACCTGTGATTATTTCTTTAGAGCATATATTTCACAATAACCTAACCTATCCGTAGTTAATATCTAAAGAACTACAGGTAATTATTGTTTTCATGTAGTCTATTTTTTATAGCTCTAAAACAAGGCAAGGAAACTGTATTAGTTTAAGCATATGTTTCTTCTCTGATTGTGAAATTCATAGTAAAAGTGTATTTACATTTTCATAAATCTTTGCAGTTTGGGGGGAGTCATATTTTATGTATTTCTCTTCTAATTTAGAGAATTCATTTACATAGTCAAAAGATTAGCATTAAAACTATAAACATGAGCCAGAATTCAGGCCTCAACTAAAATTTACATATTCCTGTATAAAATACAGTGTGTTGGGCCAGGGATTTAGCTCCACGGCATAAGCACTTGCCTCGCAAGCACCAGGTCGTGAGTTCAATCCCCAGTACAAACAAAAAACAAAAACAAAACAGTGTGTCCTCCCAACTTTGTTTCCATAACTCATGAGGGCATCTTTCTAATTGAAATTTTAGATGTATTTTTACTAAAACAATATACTATAAAGAATAGACATTTAGACTACAATACAGTGGAGTCAATCTGAGCAAGAAATCGTTGTCCTATATGTAACTCCATACATATCTCAAAGTCCCTTAACAACAACAACAAAAAGTTAACATTTAATGCCATTTCTTATTTTTTTTGCAATGGTGTTAGTACACAAAAAGTAAGCAAAAATGAAATAGGTTGACATCATCTATAGTAAGTGAAGTTCTTTACCTACTATGTTCTCATAAGCTTCTTTATCAATTTTTAGGAAACTCACAATGTTTTATCCAAATGTTACAATTTAATAATAATTTAGGTAAATATAAACCTGAATGTGTTAAAGTCAACCCCTCCCCCCACCCCAGCTCTCTGTATGACTGGGATATTTGAACTTCAGCCTTCTAAGAAGTTTACTCCACTCCCAGATGTAATTATGACTTATCAAAAATTTGTGGTTAGAGTAAGTTTCCCAAAACATCAGATTAACAGAAAGAGGGAAAACCTGCTTGGCTAAATTGTTTCTTTAATATGATGTTTAACAAAAAACAAAAGATCCCATTTACAAAAATTGCTTTCCATCTATAAAAATAATTTTCCACCTAATAGATTGATGTTGAGCTTCACATGTACTTGCTAGAGAGGAAATACGAGTGCTTTGTTCATCTTATTCATCTTATATCACTTTCTTATAGTTGCAATCTCACCTTTTCTTCCTAGTTCACCTTCAATACTAACATCATCTCTCCTAATACACTCAGATTCTGTTCTTTATGTAAAAATAACTATTCTGTATTTAATTTGGAATTTCAGAAAATTTAGTTGTGGATCTTTGTTAGTGCAAATAACAGATGTTAAATAATGTAGGAACTGATTCACAGAGCCCCTATAACTTTTTTAAAAACTTTATGAATTATCCTGTACTATTGCTAAGTGGTGGTGAATATGTGAAAAACAGGCCTAAATTACTTCTGACTGCCTTCCGCTGCCTGGAAAATTAGCCCATAGTCATCAATGGGTGGGGGCCATGGTACCAGGTTTATCTTTCTCTAGTTTCTAAATAAATAAATAAATAAATGAATAAGTCCCGCAGGCAGATAGGAAGGACACTACCTGCAAAGCCGTCGTCGGAAAACATCAGAAGCTGGCATAACACGTCCATTATAACGGAAATGGGTTCTGTATTATTTAATCAGGACGGCTTCTGGGCGATTCATGAACCACTTATTGAATCACCGAGTTTAAGAAATCTGAAAAAAAATATTGGGAGTTGGTAAACACCATCTCCTGATTGATCAATAGCACCTAGTGTTTCAGAATGACACAAGAGACTTTGTGTTCTACTGGCACTAACAGGGAATCTCTATAAATCATAGAAAGCTCATTGCTAAATTCACCATCACCTTTGATCTATACAGTCACTAAGTGGCGAAACGTGCATTTTGTTTACTGGGCTACAGTAGTTCCTAAAACCATCATCTTTCAAGATTTCTTCTTTTTGAGAAGAGAGGTTAAAATAAAGTGTTATGAACTTTTTGAGCCAATTATAAAACATAAATGTACCCTTAATCCTTGATAAAAATATCACTATATTTTACAAAATATCATGCATAGGTTTTGCAGAAGTTAAGTTCACTGCATTAGTACAAAAGAACAAAGACATTCAAGAAAATTACTATGTCTTTGTACTTCAGTAAACTGACCTTTTTAAAGATCTTTGTGTATAAAGGCCTTTTATTGCTTGCATAGATTATCATCAGATTTGTTTTCTGTTTGTTATTAAAGAAGGAGGGGGAAAAGATGAATTTTTCCCATTTTCTTTCACATCTACCTTTCATTAACAGTTTTAATTTTTTCGGCATCCTTATGAGGATGCACAAAAGAAATATTTTTATAACATACAGGAAAAATAAGTCCCTGTCAACACTAATCATGCTTATACATACAAAATACAAAGAGGCAACAAGGATTAAATAATGATTTTTGGATTAATTATGTTAAAAAAAAACCTCAATAGAACACTTTATTAAAATTAGTAATAATTCTATATCTTCAACCAAACCAGTGGTGTTCTTTTTTAAACTGTATTTTACCAGCAATTAAGGGATTCCCTATTACTGTGTCTTTACAGTCATAATACGGTTCAAATAGATAAGATCTGGCAGGAGATCAAAACTGGTTCATGAATGTATGTATTTTTAACAGGAAAGAACACACAAAATTTATTATATGCCTAAGAAATGGGAGTACTAGACACTGGCCTTGTACTTAGTATATAAAGATGGTATTAGCTAATGAACTGTGTAACAGTCAATGAGACAGAAACAGGATACAGGAGAAAAGAAAATAATATTTTTAAATACCAAGAAAAGGGTTGCCATCAAAAATACTCAAGAATCCTGAGCACATTATATACAGTTTGTCTTTCTGATGAAAGAGATTAAAATTCCATTATAAAAACATGAGCCAAGTCAAGAGAGAAATTCCAGATCTGGCTTGACTTCTGGAGAGAGCAGATCTTTAACAATGTTTAAAAGTTAGATAAAATCATCTTGGAAAATGATACTGCTGGCGTTTTGTGTAAAAAAACTAGCAAATGATAGTAAACAAATTTTCTGTGACTATCTTTATAGTATTGTACTTCACCCATTTGACACTAGAAAAGTTAGTGCTATAATTTTCTATTGCTAAGATTAAAATTTGTTTATATATAATATGTTAACCCATGAAATTAATTTTCAACTGTTAGTATAGTATTCGTAACTGTCCATTTTAACCATTATCTTTTATTATTGAGTAAGCACTTTTCTGGGTAATTTATAATCTTGTTTAAGTCCTTTAAAATATATAATTAAAAGTTTTAGTACATATAATCTGGCTTTTAATAGATATGAAGGAAAGTTATAGTGAATAATTTTATCCTGTATAACATCTAATTTTTAAAAAATTTACAATGCAATCATGTTAATATAAACTTTGAACAAAGTTAATATTTAAAAGGAATTTCCATTGTTGACAGGTACTTTAGGTAGGTCTTATTTTTCCTCTGCAAGACAAAAATAATACAATATAGCTAAAAGAAATAGTAGTGCAATAAAGCACTGAAAATCTTTATATTATTTAAAACTGTAGTATCATTTAATGTCTATTAAGTGTTTTATATAATTATAGCATTAGACATAAGTATGCACATAATACCTGATAATGTAAGCATTATGATTTAAGCCCATTTACAAAATAGGACACAGAGGACTACAAAGGCTAAGTAGCATGTCCATGGTCACATAGCCAGAAAGACCCACAGTATCAGTTTCTAAAGTCTAGTCTGGAAGCTCTACGCAGGTAAAAAGATCTCCTTTAATAAACATGCTGAGTTGATTTATACTCTTCATATTTAGATAAACAGACTCTGGAATATTCATTGAAAGATTGCAAAAGAAGTTCCCAAACAGTAGAAAAGAGATAGCATTTAATAAAGATTTTTCTCAAAGAGTTCATTTCCTGGCTGCTTATTTTTGTTGTTGTTGTTGTTGTTGTTTGTTACTATTAGATACTCTTGCAATTCCATATAACTGTTTTATCACCAACAAAATGAAATATGTAATCACTGAATTAAAGTATGGCTTATTCTCTACTAAGTTATGCAATTCTTTCTGAAATGTTTCCTATTTTTTTTTAAGAATTCTAATCACTCATATCATCAGTTTCACTTAAATATCTTTGCTCTATTTTCTCTAGTTTGCTCAATAAATTTTGGGTATTGAATTGAAAAATTTGCCTTAAAGATGAGTTAAAGTATGTAGGGAACAACTGGATTTATAACTGGGCCCTATAAGAGTTACTCATTATACAAAGTTTGAAGCACTACCTACTAGGCTTCCATCAGTGACTTATTTCTGGAGCAATTCATAATTACTCTCCAGAGATTACTTACTCTAGAAAGCTGGTGATATAGTCTCGACTGCAGGCAGACCAGGAAAAAGGATTGGTATTTGCAGTAATGTGAGCTGCCATAAGTTTTGCTGCTTCATGACCTTTCGTCCCACAAGAATTTCCAATTCCATCATGGTTCATACCAAAACTGTTTTAATAAGGAAGAAACATGAAAAAATTAAGAAAAAAATAAAATAATCCCCTACACATCCTTCATTTTATTTGACCATTTATTAGCCTTCTATCAAGACAGACCACATCCACTACAGAAATGTAGGACTAATGTCGAAGATAATAAAGACTAATTCAATGATACAACATACCTAATTCTTTTCACATTTATCCTATATTCTCACGTACTACCTCATATGCTTCTATCACTCTTTGAACAGAAAAAAGAATGTATATGAATCTTCACTTTATAATGAGAAAACTGAGATCTAGCAAAGGTGAATAATCAATAAAAGATCACATAGGCAGTTCTGTAATTTTTAGTGAAACCTCCCTTTTAACAAGTTAGTATTCATCTTATCTAAATATATTGACTCTAAAGGAAATTGTAAAAAGATAACTATGACCCATTGAATTCTAGGACACTGTTCAAACACAGAAGTCCTTTATTTCTTTTTTGATTTTTGACAGGGTCTTACTGTGTAGTTCAGGCTGCCTTGAACTCATGATGACCCTCCTGCCTCAGCCTCCTCAGTGCTGAAATTAGAGGCATATCCCACTGTACCTGGTTCCTTTTTCTTATTGACATTAATGTAAGAGAAGTAAATGCATATATAATTCATGTCTCTGTGTTTTTATTGTGTCTTCAAAACCCTTCTGGAAACGTCCACTTAAGGATATGGTTTTTCTTTGTCATTTCCCCCTATGTCCTACAGTCATGCTTAATATTACCAATGTGATATCAAAACATACCTCAATGATACAAAAATATTCTGAGAGAGATAGTCTCACTGTACATGAGGGGAATGACAAGTGATTCGAAAATAATTCAAAGAATTGAATAATATTTCTGTAACAAACTCCTTTTATCCATATTTACTTCTTTATTTGAACAAGATTTATTTTCTCAAGATTCATCTTATAGAAATAAAATAAAGTCATTGTATTGATGCTGAAAATCTGAATCATTCTAGCTCTCCACCAATAATGAGTTAAAGAAGGAAAACCTGGTATAATTTGTTTAAAAGACTGAAGTCTCACTACGACTCCCAGGCTGGCATTGAACTCCTGCCTCAGCCACCTGAGTGACTGAGAATACATGTGCCAGTGTACCCAGGTATGCTATTATGTGCAATAGTCTAGAAATATTATCTTTGCAAAAACTTAGACATAAAAGAAAACTTTGTGGAAATTCCCTAAAAATACACAATACAGTATATGGTTTTAAAACATCATTTCAAAAGTATAAACAAAAATATTTTAAAACTAGTCAAGTCACTGAAGTTGAAAATCTTGAATTCTAGCTCTACTAACAATCTTTAAATGTCATATGCATAGTTATTTTAAAGATGTAGATTTCAGTTGTCTGAGAATATATAATTTTGTAGCTTGTATTTAAATATAAGAAATTCTAGAAATGATCTGCAGAAATTACATAGTTCACTAACAGTGACACAAAGTGAAATGAAAGTTTACAACTGTTATTTGTAATATCATCTCCAAAAGATCAGGCAGGAATTAACTCATTATTTGGTATAAAAAGGTGTGTGTGTGTGTGTGTGTGTGTGTTGTGTTGTGTTTTCTCCTATGAAGCTTCATAGGTTTCACTTCATAGGAAAACTGTTCGGTTTTTTCCTATGAAGACTATCACTGAAAAATATGCCAAAATAAATAAAACTCATCATTTGTGATTAAAAACAAAACAGGTAAGATGGCTAGGGATGTAGTTCAGCAGCACAAGCACCTGCCTGGCAAGCGCAAGGTCTTGAATATGATTCCTGGTACTCCCCCCAAAGCTGGAAAGATGTCAGTTTAAAACTATTATACTGGTAAAAATTAGCATGTTAACCAGGACTTAGAATCAGCTGGTGTAGAGGAACAGAAATTTTAGTACATGAACATTGTACTATAGTCAGAGTAGCTGTTCTGGACAGTGATCTGGCAGGATGAGGGGCATCTTTTTGTCTATAACAACTTTTCTATAAATTTGAAATAACCTCAAACTTAAAAAGTTAAAAAGTAAAAATATATGCATGCAAAATATCCTATATTTCAGTGGGGTATATGTAAATTGTAATATTCACACCAAATTCATTAGCCTTAATTACCTACAGGACAGAAACAGGGAGATATATATATTATATATTATATATTATATATTATATATTATATATTATATATTATATATTATATATTATATATTATATATTATATATTATATATTATATATTATATATTATATATTATATATTATATATTATATATTATATATTATATATTATATATTATATATTATATATTATATATTATATATTATATATTATATAT